>JASEVX010000008.1:15230748-15270081 GCA_031761405.1 Serripes groenlandicus
CTGCATAAATCCCTAAAATTTGAAGATTTCTGGTGAAGGTCATTAAGAGGATGCTTTCTGTGAAGTTTCATTCCCAATTGACCCACTGGTACTGATGAGAAGGATGTGAAACATTTTTTAAGTTCCTTTGGCCATATAAGGCAAAATAGCCCCCGCCCCCTGGCGGCCATGTTTTTCGACCAATCAACATCGCTTGAAGGAATCTGATAGAGGGTCACCCAAGGAAACAATTCTACAAAATTATTTGAAAAACGGGCCGACAACTTATGGAGGAGAAGATTTTTAAGTTTGCCACTATAGCCATAAAAGGCAAAATAGCCCCGCACACCCTGGCGCCAATGCTTTTGACCCACAATCAAAACATGGCTTGAAGGAATCTGATAGAGGATCACCCAAGGAACATTTCTACAGAATTATTTGAAAATCCCTGACACTGACTTACTTTGGGAGGAGAAGATTTTTAAGTTTTTGCACTATAGCATAATAAGGCAAAAATAGCCCCGCCCCCCCCCCCCCCCCCCCACCACCCCCTAGCGGGCCATGTTATTTCGACCAATCAACATTGGCTTGAAGAATCTGATAGAGCGGTCACCCAAGGAACATTTCTACAACATTTATTTGATAAATACGGCACTAAACACATTCGGAGAAAGATTTTTTAAAGATTTTCACTATAGCCATATAAGGCAAACAAATAGGCCCCGCCACCCACCCACCCCCCCCCTGGCGGCCATGTTTTTCTGACCAATCAACATGGCCAATCTGCCAACAGTTTGGGAGAAGAAGATATTTGAAGTTTTTTCGGTTTCGTTGCCATTGGAAACCAGAATTTGCATGGATCCCAAAAATTTGAAGGAATTCTGGTGAGGTCATTGAGAGGATGCTTTCTGTGAAGTTTCATCCAAATGACCCACTTGGTTACAGAGGAGAAGAAGTTGACGGACTGACGCACGACGGACGACGGACGCCGACAAAAGGCGATCACAATAACTCACCTTGAGCAAAGCTCAGGTGAGCTAAAAATGTAATTTCAAATTCTGTCATTTTGCCCCTATTTTTGATGCCGAGCCTGACTGTCCATGTTTTCGCCCAATCAGTATGGCTTGAACAATTTTATAGAGGGTCACAAAGGAACATTTCTACTAAATTATATTGGATATCTGACAGCAGATTCGGAGGAGAAGATTTTTAAAGTTTTGGACATTTTGTCCCCTTTTCTGATGGCCGCAGAACCAAAGTTCTTCATTGGAATTTTAATCTTTGAACAATTTTGAAGAGGACCACCAAAGGAACATTCCTGATTGTTTTGTGGAAATTGTTCTATTGGAAGGTAGGAGTTGGTTGTCATTTGTAGCTAAAAGTTCAATTTACCCCTTTTGTGATGACAGCCCTGGTTGCTATACTTGTGTAACCAATCAAAACGGCTAACAAATTAAATAGAGGATCATGTACAAACAAAAAATAGTTCGTATTATATTTTCTTAAAAATCAGACAAGCACTTTCATAAAAATGGAATTTTCAACTTTTTGTCATTTTGCCCCTTTTTTGATGGCCGCCAGACTGCATGTTTTTCCTGCCTAATCAGTATGGCTTGAACAATTTTTATAGAGGGTCACCCAAGAACATTTCTTACCAAATTATATTTGAATCTGACAGGCAGATTCGGAGGGAGAAAGATTTTTAAAGTTTGGACATTGGGTCCCCTTTCTGATGCCGCAGAAACCAAGTATCAATGAATTTAATCTTTGACAACTTTGATAAGAGGCACAACCCGAGGAAAGTCCCTGTGATGTTTCAACGGAATTGTCCTTGGAGTTTGGGATGGAGATGATGTTTAAGCTAAAAGTTAACGCCGGACGGACGGACAGACGAGACAAAAAGTGATAGGAATAGCTCACCTGAGCCTTCGGGCTCTGTGATCTAAAAATTGTAAGAATTTAGTAGAGGACAATTGAGAAGGATGCTTCCCATGAAGTTTCAACCAAATTGGCCAAGTGGTCACGGAGAAGAAGTCGTTTAAAGGAAAAAGTTAACGCACGCACGCACGACGGACAATTCGCCATGACATAAGCTCGATGGCTTTCAGCCAGTGGAGCTAAAAATAGAAGATCTTTATAATTGAATGGATACCTATGACTAAAAGTGGAAAACATTGTGGCAAAAGGAGAAATTGGCTTGTTTTGATCAATTTTCTTCTTCTTGTCCACTATGTTTCTAAAAAGCCGTCTATAGCAAAGGGCGTCAGAAAGATCTATTATGAAGAAAGGGTTAAAGCATCTCGGCTTGAGTCCTTCAACTAATACCTGAAGGAGCACACAAGCCCCCATGTCAATAACATTTTATTAATAAAAAAATCAGAGATATATAAATGAAAGTATATTAATTTAATAAAAGTTAACAAGAGCTGTCCACAATACAAGGCATGCTTGACTATTTGCCATTTGATACTATAGATAACAGTTGCTACTGAGATAGTGGCTTGAAAAGGTATAGACAGAGATAGTGGCTTGAAAGTATAGAACAATAAATTAAGTTGGATAAGTCTTGTTTGAATTGCATCTGCTGTTTGTGAGAAAAGGCCCAAATTTCTAAATTCAAAAAGGACCACTATTTATAATAAATTCAGTCAGGAGTTACCTAACCTGATTGCTTGATACCTTTAAAGACTATACTGAAGTTTTAAATCAATCCCTGAGTGCTTATTGAGGTTTGTGCGTCGACCGCCGTCAACATTTGCGCTTTACGGGCTACATTTTGCCTCCAATCTTCATAAAAGTTTATCAGAACATTCATCTCCATCAAATCTTGGACAAGTTTGAAACTGGGCCATATGAGGTCAAAAACTTCAAATTGAAGGGAAATCTTGTTAACACTCTGGAGGCCACATTTTCAACTTGAGCATGATGAAACTTTATCAGAATTCTAAGTAAACAAGAGGGCCATGATGGCCCTGGATCGCTCACCTTAAGTATACAATGTACTGTTATGCAAAACACATCAAGACAATTATTCTGAATGCAACCTCCAGTGTTAACAAGATTTTCCTTTATTTGGCCTAGTGATCTATAAATTATTTTTCCTGATATGACCCATATTCCAACATGGACTAGATATCATCAAAACAACATTCTGACAAATTTTCAACTTGCTCAAAGTAAAAATGCGGCCTCCGGAGTTTGAACAATATTTTCCTTGTTTCTGACCCCCATATGACCCATATTCGAACTTGCCCTAGATATCATTCAGCTCAACATTCTGACTAAATTTCAAGCTGCTGAAGCAAAAAATGCAGCTTCTACAGTGTTAACAAGATTTCCCTTCAATTTGGCCTAGTGACCTAGTTTTTGACCCAATATGACCCATATTCGAACTTGACCTAGATATTTTAAACACAAACATTCTGACAAAATTTCAAACTGCTGAAGCAAAAATTGCGGCCTCTGGAGTGTTAACAAGATTTTCCTTCAATTTGACCTAGTGACCTACTTTTTGACCCGACATGACCCATGTTCGAACTTGACCTACATATCATCAAGACAAACATTCTGATAAAGTTTCAACATGCTCAAGTTGAAAATGTTGCCTCCAGAGTGTTAACAAGATTTCGCTTCAATTTGACCTAGTGACCTCGTTTTTTACCTCATATGGCCCAGTTTCGAACTTGTCCAAGGTTTTATGGAGATGAATGTTCTGATAGACTTTCATGAAGATTGGATGCAAAATGTAGCCTGTAGAGTGTTAACAAGCTGAAATGTTGACGCCGCACGACAGCCGGACGCCTGACAAAATGTGATCACAATAGCTCACCTTGCACTTCGTGCATAGGTGAGCTAAAAAAGGGCAATAGGTAATGATGGTATAAGATTTTTGTAAGTGTACCAAAAACTTAGGGTTTAATCTAGTACATAGTGAGATATTTAACCCTTTCCCACATTCAGACGCTTTTTTATGCCTTTGCTGCAGACCACCTTTGAAAACATTGTGACAAAAGAAACAAGAGTGCCAAATGTCATAAAATACGCCCGTTCTGGTTTTTTGAGACCAATAAATTATAGTGATAATTGGTTGTACATCAGACAAATTTAGAGAGCAGACACTGTTAGTACAGTTTTGGCCATTTCGAGGGACATAAGTGTGAAGTGACTAAGATAACGTGGTAAGTTATCAAACTTGTCCAAGATATTATGCCAATACACATTCTGACTAAATTTGGTGATGATTGGACAAAGGCTTCTAAAGTTATTGAGCTGACAAAGACCAATTTTAGGTAAATTCTATAATTAAAGGGTGATAACTCTCGATTGACTAAAGCAATATGGCTAGTTATCTAACTTGTCCGAGATATTATGCCAATACACATTCTGACCAAATTTGGTGAAGCTTGGACAAAGACTTCTAAAGTTATTGAGCTGACAATCCCAATTTTAGGTAATTTCTATAATTAAAGGGCAATAACTCTTGATCGACTAAAGCGATATGGCTAGTTATCGAACCTGTCCAAGATATTATCCCAATACACATTCTTACCAAATTTGGTGATGATTGGAAAAGGCTTCTAAAGTTATTGAGCTGACAAGACCAATTTTAGGTAATTTCTATAATTAAAGAGCGATAACTCACAATTGACTAAAGCGATATGGCTAGTTATCGAACTTGTCCGAGATATTATGCCAATACAAATTCTGACTAAATTTGGTGATGATTGGAGAAAGGCTTCTAAAGTTATTGAGCTGACAAGACCAATTGTAGGTAATTTCTTTAATAAAAGGGCGATAACTCTTGATTGACTAAAGCAATATGGCTAGTTATCGAACTTGTCTGAGATATTATGCCAATACACATTTGTACCAAATTTGGTGATGATTGGACAAAGGCTCTTCAAGTTATTGAGCTGACAAGACCAATGTTGGGTAATTTCTATAATTAAAGGGCAATAACTCTCGATTGACTAAAGCGATATGGCTAGTTATCGAACTTGTCCCGAGATATTATCCCAATACACATTCTGACTAAATTTGGTGATGATTGGACAAAGGGTTCTAAAGTTATTGAGCTGACAACATACTGGAAGCCGCCCGCCCGCCGCAGGTAAAACTATAATATGATCCGGGAAAAAACGGGCGTATAAAAATTGCTCATGATGAGCAATTTCTCAATTTGCTACAATATTTTGAACTCTATATATCAATAATACTTCCATTTATAGAGACCTTACATATTTTTCCATAGATGTTTTCAAAGTTGTTTGCTGCAGATTTGTTGTATGTGGTAAAGGGTATGTTTTACTCCTTCTTATCAAGGTCTCTTGTCTCCCAGTACAATCCTACCTTTGCCTCATCAGCCTTTTGTTTATATCTAGGAAGTCTTGCTTCTTCTTGGCGACATTCCTTCTCTAAAGGAGATAGACCCTAAAATGATGAATGGTTAAAAACAAATATCATAACTATTTTCATTGCTGAATTATTTAATTGATTGATTGGGGCTTAATGCCCTTTTCAACAATTTTTCATACATATCACAGCGGCCAGTTCCCCATCTCATTTGTTTCCTAGCTTTCTCACACCAGTACTCAACACAACATACTTTACAAGCAACTGGCTGCTTTTCCACATTGACTGATAGCCCATTGGTGAAAGACTAATGAAGCTTGTGACTTTTGTCAAACGTCGAAAAAGAATGTTTGCCGAGCTGGGATTTGAACTCACAATCCCTGGTTTGACATCCCGCGTCCCTACCGACTGACCTACCTGGGCTCAGCTTGGAAGAGGGGAAATCAACAAGAATTGTCCTTAAGACAGTGCTCTTGACTTTTCCATCGCATAACCAGAAGTATACAAAGGGCCATAATTTGCAGGATAGAGTTATCTTACTTGATTATATACATAGGTGTGGTAGGGAAGCCTAGTAGAAAGTTTCAATGCAAAGCATCAAGTAGAGAATAGAAGAGGATAAGTAATTGCTGAATAAATGTAATGGATTTTTCCTTCTCAATTGCAATATCATCTTTATCATTTTGGGTTATTTGACTGAAAAGTAATCCTCTTCTCACTATATATATATATTCTCACTTCAATTTATTTATTTATTATTTATTGATTGGGGTTTTACGCCGCTTTCAACAGTATTTCAGTTATATCACGGTGACAGTTCACTTATTCATGATCCCTGGGTAAACAAACCAGTACTAGGCTGGAAAATGTGCCTTGCCCATGGGCACTTCACTATGACCGTAGTGCCGCGACTGGAGATTGAACCTTGGACACCCAGTTTCGAAATCCCCGACGCAAACCACTCGACCACAGCGGATGCGACTTCAAACAACATTAATATACATTGAGATCCGAGATTTCAACCCTTTCCCACAGGCATTCAATGCAAAAATATGGATAATTTCAATAAACAAAAGTATGAGTTGAAAACATTGTGGTAAACGGAGAATTGTTAATAATAAGCATTTTCTCCTGTTGGTAAAATGTTTTCAAATGCTGTCTCCTGCAGATGTGTCAAAATGTGCCTGAAAGCGGGAAAAAAGGTTGATTATGTGTTTTAAGCTCCTAATTTATCAATACCGGTACATAGCAAAGACTCCTCTATAAATGTCCAAGAATTTGATCATAATCAATGGTGGTTTTATTAGATGTAGGAAAAGAATTAACAAAATAGGTAAAACCGACAGTGTTTATTTTATTAGAGTTTTACGCCGTTTCCAACAATATATCACGTCGACAGTTCATTTATTCATGATCCCTGGGTAAACCAAACAAGAGGGCCATGATGGCCCTGGAATCGCTAACCTGATTTTTTTTTTCACTTTAGCTATATAAGCCCCGCCATCTGGCGGGCATAGTTTCCAACCAATCAACTTGGCTTTAAGGAATCTGATAGAGGGTCACCCTAGGAACATTTCTACAAAATTATTTGAAAATCGGCCTGACACTTTTGAAGGAGAAGATTTTTTAAGTTTTCACTATAGCAATAAAAGGCAAAATAGCCCCGCCCCCTGGAGGCCATGTTTTTTGACCAATCAACATGGCTTGAAGGAATCTGATAGAGGGTCATCCAAGGAACATTTCTACAAAATTATTTGAAAATCGGCCCGACACTTTTGGAGGAGAAGATTTTTTAAGTTTGCACTATAGCTATATAAGGCAAAAAAGCCCCGCCCCCCCTGGCGGCCATGATTTTCGACCAATCAACATGGCTTAAAGGAATCTGATAGCGGGTCATCCAAGGAATATTTCTACAAAATTATTTGAAAATCGGCCAGACACTTTTGGAGGAGAAGATTTTTTAAGTTTTCACTATAGCCATATAAGGCAAAAAAGCCCCGCCCCCTGGCGGCCATGTTTTTCGACCAATCAACATGGCTTCAAGGAATCTGATAGAGAGTCAACCAAGGAACATTTCTACAAAATAAGTTCAAAATCTGCCAACCAGTTAGGAAGAAGTAGAATTTTGAAGTTTTTTTCGTTTCGTTGCCATGGAAACCAGAATTCTGCATGGATCCCAAAAATTTGAAGGAATTCTTGTGAGGTCAATGAGAGGATGCTTTCTGTGAAGTTTCATCCCAATTGACCCACCGGTTACTGAGGAGAAGATGTTGAAGATTTTTTAAGTTTGCACTATAACCATAAAAGCCAAAATAGCCCCGCCCCCTGGCGGCCATGTTTTTGACCAATCAACATGGCTTGAAGGAATCTGATAGAGGGTCACCCAAGGAACATTTCTACAAATTTATTTGAAAATCGGCCTGACACTTTTGGAGAAGAAGATTTTTTAAGTTTGCACTATAGCCATATAAGGAAAAATAGCCCCGCCCCCCCTGGCGGCCATGTTTTTCGACCAATCAACATGGCTTGAAGGAATCTGATAGAGGGTCACCGAGGAACATTTCTACAAAATTATTTGAAAATCGGCCTGACACTTTCGGAGGAGAAGATTTTTTAAGAATTTTGAAGTTTTTTCATTTCGTTGCCATGGAAACCAGAATTCTGCATGGATCCCGAAAATTTTAAGGAATTCTGGTGAGGACATTGAGAGGATGCTTTCTGTGAAGTTTCATCCCAGTTGACCCACCGGTTACAGAGGAGAAAATGTTGACGGACGACGGACGCCGGACATAGGGCGATCACAATAACTCACCTTGAGCACTTCGTGCACAGGTGAGCTAAAAAGTCCTACCCTAGGAAATGTGCCTTGCCCAAGGGCACACCACCATGACCGTAGCGCCGGGACTGGGGATCGAACCCAGAATGCCCGGTTCCAAATTCCTGACACTAACCAATTTGGATTCCTTTAAAACCTACAGATTGTCCTTGAACCATGGAGTCATTAATCCAGCGAAACCCGTTGAATAAGAGTGATTGATTTGAGTTTATTACCTTTTTTAGCATAATTTCTGTTATATCACAGCAGCCAATAACATGTATATATTCTTCCGCAGACAGCTTTTTGAAAACATAGTTACAAAAGGAGAAATTGCTCAAAACACGCAATTTTTCCTTTTGCCACAATGTTTTCCACTTTTAGTCATAGGTTATCCATACAATTATAGAGATTTTCTATATTTTGACAAATAATGTTCAAAGTCGTCTGCTGCAGAATTGTCGTATGAGGGAAAGGGTTAAAAGTTATCTATATGATATCAGGGTGAGGCAATCGTTAAATCTACACAAAGGACTATTACCTTTTCTTTTTCAATGACAAAAGCCCAAGCCAGTTCATGTTTTCGATCAGTAATCTTTTGTCTCAAGTCATCTACAGCCATGATGGATTTGAACTTTCGTTCACAGGATAGAACTTCCTTCTCCAGGTCTGGTAGTGTCTAAATTAAGACAAAATTGTTGTCCGATGACATTATACTCTTAAGATAAAGTGTTGTCTAAATAAACAAGTAACTGGAGGATTGCAAGCAATACCATAGTCCCCTACCGGTTTGCACTTTTGAGTCTGTTTCTGTTGTCATAGCAACCCAATGTTTAGGTATATCAAGACAATAAAGTATGAAAATAAAGAAAGGGAAATAACTCAAAAATTAGGGAAGCAAGAGTTATGGTTCATGTGCACTGCACTCCCCCTTGATACGATGTATTCATGTGTGAAATTTCATAGCCATAGCTAGTATAGTTATGGAGATATGCTCCGGACAAAAATCAAGTATGAAAATAAAAAAAGGGAAATAACTCAAAAATTAGGCAAGCAAGAGTTATGGTTCATGTCCACTGCACTCCCCCTTGATACGATGTATTCATGTGTGAAATTTCATAGCCATAGCTAGTATAGTTATGGAGATATGCTCCGGACAAAAATCAAGTATGAAAATAAAGAAAGGGAAATAACTCAAAAATTA
Organism: Serripes groenlandicus; assembly: GCA_031761405.1. Lineage (NCBI taxonomy): Eukaryota > Metazoa > Mollusca > Bivalvia > Cardiida > Cardiidae > Serripes > Serripes groenlandicus. The sequence continues at coordinate 15,240,099 of JASEVX010000008.1, forward strand.
GGCAATCAAGAGTTATGGTTCATGTCCACTGCACTCCCCCTTGATGAGATGCATCCATGTGTGAAATTTCATAACCATAGCTAGTACAGTTTTGGAGATATGCTCCGGACAAAAATCAAGTATGAAAATAAAGAAAGGGAAATAACTCAAAAATTAGGGAAGCAAGAGTTATGGTTCATATGCACTGCACTCCGCATTGATGAGATGTATCCACATATGGAATTTCATAGCCATAGCTAGTACAGTTTTGGAGATATGCTCCGGACAAAAATAGCTAGTATAGTTATGGAGATATGCTCCGGACAAAAATCAAGTATGAAAATAAAGAAAGGGAAATAACTCAAAAATTAGGCAAGCAAGAGTTATGGTTCATGTCCACTGCACTCCCCCTTGATACGATGTATTCATGTGTGAAATTTCATAGCCATAGCTAGTATAGTTATGGAGATATGCTCCGGACAAAAATCAAGTATGAAAATAAAGAAAGGGAAATAACTCAAAAATTAGGCAAGCAAGAGTTATGGTTCATGTCCACTGCACTCCCCCTTGATGAGATGCATCCATGTGTGAAATTTCATAACCATAGCTAGTACAGTTTTGGAGATATGCTCCGGACAAAAATCAAGTATGAAAATAAAGAAAGGGAAATAACTCAAAAATTAGGGAAGCAAGAGTTATGGTTCATATGCACTGCACTCCGCATTGATGAGATGTATCCACATATGGAATTTCATAGCCATAGCTAGTACAGTTTTGGAGATATGCTCCGGACAAAAATTTGCCGGACTGACTGACGGACTGACGGACTGACGGACTGACTGACGGACGGAGTGCAAACCTAATAGTCCCCTTCGGCACGCCGGTAGGGGACTAATAACACCCTACAAGTTCGTGTTTTAATGTTAAAAAGTGGAGGTCTTGACTGTAGGCATATTTTGTTTTGAAGTTGACCTCTAAACCCAATGTTGTGGTTACTCAATTAAATTGAAATAGCACATGGTGGGTTAAACTGATACCTCATACAGATACATGTTGATGCCTCTGCAGATGACATCTTTTGAAAACACTGACAAAATGCTTATGAGCAATGTCTCCTTTCGCCATAATGTTTTCAACTCATTTCAATTATCCTACTACCAATTACATAAGATTTTTTGTAATTTTTTCTACATGGTCTGCTGCATTGTTAAAATTAGAAAAGAGTTTATTAATTAACCCTTTCCCTCATATATACACTTTCTGACGCCTCTGCAGCAGAAGGCTTTTTGAAAACATTGTGACAAAAGAAGAAATTGCTCAAAACAAGCAATTTCTCCTTTTTCCACAATGTCACTTTAAGTCATTGAATTAAAGAGAATTTCTATTTTTGGACAAAATAAGTTCAAAGTTGTCTACTGCAGAATTGTTGTATGAGGGAAAGTAATAAGAGAGATAGTAAGTGCCAAATATCACTTTACTTGAAATCTACAACTGAGAGAACGAGCTAACACATGGTTATAAAGCTAGGGTATCTTTATAGGCTAGGACACTTCCAATAATTTGTTGGTTTATTTGGTATGTCATGCAGTTTTCAACAGTTTTACATTTCATGATTCCTGAGTGACTAACCAGTATACTATACACAGAGGTTAAGAAATGTGCCTTGTACATGGGTACTCCACTCATGAGTGCTGTGAGCAGCTAACAAGAAAATCTGCCATATGCAAATCTGAGAGAAAATTATATATCTTATTGAAAATTGGAAGAATGGCTCTGATACCAAGTTGAAAACTTTTCGGAAAAAGGAGAAATTGTTGGTTTTGAGTAATTTCACCCTTCTTTTCTGAGGTTACCGGCTTTAAAGTTTTCTAATGCTGTCTGTATCAGGGAAAGGATTATCCCTTTTCCACACATATCAATACATTGGCAGTAAACAACTTTAGAATATAGATAATTTAGATATTTCTCCCTTCTCACAACATTATCAACTTAGATTCATCATGCATATACATACAAAACAAGAGATGTTTGTCAAACATTATGCCCCCCCTGAGCGCCATGTTGTCAGGAATATTTGGCCAATTGAATAAAATTTGCATGGACCAAAATGCCAGCTGATTTGTCATTTCACATTGGATGTCTATGAGTCAGTATTAAGATTATGAACAATGTTCATTCAAAGTTTGAGGATGGTAGGTACAGTTCTTAATCACATTGTGATGATGACTGATATTTGCAGATAAACATGTATCCTCCAGGTCCAGGCATTGTTGAGTTATCACTCGGACAAGCTTAAAAAAATGTTTTTGTGTTCAAGGTCACTGTGACCTTGACCTTTGACCTCAAAATAAATAGGGTTCATCTAATGGTCAGGCCCAACCCCCAAGTCAAGTTTGAGGACCCTAATTCCATGCATTGTTGAATTATCACTCGGACAAGCTTAAAAAAGGTTTTTGTGTTCAAGGTCACTGTGACCTTGACCTTTGACCCAATGACCTCAAAATAAATATGGTTCATCTACTGGTCAGGCCCAACCCCAAATTCAAGTTTGAGGACCCTATTTCCAGGCATTATTAAGTTATCACTCGGACAAGCTTAAAAAAGGTTTTTGTGTTCATGATCACTGTGACCCAATGACCTCAAAATAAATAGGGTTCATCTACTGGTCAGGCCCAACCTCCAAGTCAAGTTTGAAGACCCTAGGTCCAGGCATTGTTGAATTATCACTCGGACAAGCTTTGGTCTACAGACGGACCGACCAACCGACCGACAGACATGTGCAAAGCAATATACCCCTCTTCTTCGAAGTGGGCATAATTATGAAAGAATCACAAATACGCATATAAATACGTAGAAAAACAAATATGGAGATATGCCTATTTATTTTGAAATAAATGTGTATTTTTCTATCTAACGGTGCAAGTAAAAAAAATATATAAAGTAAATAACACTCAACTGTTTTCAAATCTATGATGATATTCAAAAAATTCACACATAACAGAAAGACAAACACTTACTTGCTGTTTTTGTTCTATGATCTCTTTTGTGATATCTTTTTGTCCGTTGGCTTTCCCATACTCCTCTTTTATCTGTTCTAGTTGAGTTGCTTTTAAAAAGAACTGCAAATACATAGGCCAAGTTTTAATTGCTTTAACATTTCTCACATACAACAAATCTAAAGTAGACGAGTTTGAGCATTTTTTACTTTTGTCATAATGTTTTCAAAAGTCGTCGGCTGCGGAGGAGTCAGAAAGCGTCTATATGGGGGAAAGGGTTAATGGTTTAACCCAATTTAACACATCTGATCATCGAGCCTTTATAGCTCAGTTGGTAATGAAATGGGCTATCAATCCAAGGTTTATAAATTTGAACCCCAGTCTAGCCATTCATTCTAGACAAATATTATCTTAACTAGCTCGTGATGAGCAATTTCATTTTTTGCCACAATATTTTCAAAAAGCCATCTTCTGCAAAGGCGTCAGAAAGCGTCTTTATGTGGAAAATGATTAAAATGGGAGATATCATATGATCCACACTGTTAAAGCAGACGGACAAAGGGGAAATCTATAACCTTTTACTACATTAACTACTAGGTGACAAATTACCACTTTTCCAGATAGTTTTCTTCGTGTACAAAATAACTTTCAAAAATTTACCACATTTGAGAAATAAGGTTTGACCTGTTTCAGAACAAAGTCAATGCAGAATTCTCTTTTTCTCATTTGTTTTCACATTTGTATCAGCATTTCTATTTTCACTCTACAATTTTAAAACGATGAAATATTTTCTAAGATTTTTTCAAAGAAGACGAATATGTACATAGCATATCAGGTAGAACTGAAATTTGCTTTGTTCTCATTTTTTGTTGGTTACTTTGGATATTTTCAATTTCGAACTTTAAATTTACCTACCCTGTATTTATCGTTGGCGCTTTTAGAATTGAGGAAATTCCGACTCGTGTCTTGATTGAGAATTGCCAGTGGATTGTCTACCTGTATGTTAAACTGGTCCAGCAGTCGAGTTAAATCATCCTTTCTGTTAGAAACGACTCTACCTGTCAATAAACAACAAGAACATCACTAAAAGTAAAGGATGGCTCCATGATGGTAAAATACAAAAGGTTCATAATCTGAACAACCTAATACATGTATAATGCACATCTCCTCATATAGATGCTTTCTGATGCCTCTGCAGCAGACAGCTTTTGAAAACATAGTGACAAAAGAAACAAGAGGCCCAAGAGGGCCAGTATCGCTCCACGGCCATAAGGCAAAAATAAAATCTCCAAACAGCCCTGCCCCGTGGTGGCTATTTTTTTTACCAACCACCATGGCTTAAAGGAATCTTGTAGAGTGTCACCAAAGGAATGTTTCTGCAAAATTATTTGAAAATATGCCTGACACTTTCGGAGGAGAAGATTTTTTAAGTTTTCACTATGGTCATATAAGTCAAAATAGCCCCGCCCTCTGGCGGCCATGTTTTTCGACCAATCAACATGGCTTGAAGGAATCTGATAGAGGGTCACCCAATGAACATTTCTACAAAATTATTTGAAAATCGGCTGAACACTTTCGGAGAAGAAGATGTTTTAAGTTTTCACTATAGCTATATAACGCAAAAAAGCCCCGCCCCCTGGCGGCCATGTTTTTCGCCCAATCAACATTTCTTGAAGGAATCTAATTAAGGTTCACACAAGGAACATTTCTACAAAATTATTTGAAAATCGGCCTGACACTTTTGGAGGAGAAGATTTTTTAAGTTTGCTCTTTAGCCATATAGGCAAAATAGCCCCGCCCTGTGACGGCCATGTTTTTTTACCAATCAACATGGCTTGAAGGAATCTGATAGAGGGTCACCCACGGAACATTTCTACATAATTATTTGAAAATCTGCTGAACACTTTTTGAGAAGAAGATTATTTAAGTTTTCACTATAGTTATATAAGGCAAAAAAGCCCCGCCCCCTGGCGGCCATGTTTTTCGCCCAATCAAAATTTCTTGAAGGAATCTAATAAAGGGTCACCCAAGGAACATTTCTACAAAATTATTTGAAAATCGGCCTGACACTTTCGGAGAAGAAGATTTTTTAAGTTCTCACTATTTTTTTCTTTCGGTTGCCATGGAAACCAGAATTTTGAATGGATCAAAAAAATTTGAAGGAATTTAGTAGAGGACATTGAGAGGATGCTTCCCATGAAGTTTCAACCAAATTGGCCAAGTGGTTAGGGAGAAGAAGTTGTTTAAAGGAAAAAGTTAACGCACGCACGCACGCACGACGGACAATTCGCCATGACATAAGCTCGACTGGCTTTCAGCCAGTGGAGCTAAAAATTGCTCAAAACGAACAATTTTCCTTTTGCCACAATGTTTTACACTTTTAGTCATAGGGGTTATCCATTAATTATAAAGATTTTCCATTTTTTGACAAAACATGTTCAAAGTCGCCTGCTGCAGAATTGTCATATGAGGAAAAGGGTTAAATAATGTTAAACTGGACTACTTGTAATCCAGAGCCTCCCTGAATTGTTTTCTGAGTACATAAATGATATTTTACCTGAAAATCTGAAAGCTTAAATATTCAACTAAACTAGCAGACCTATACATTGAACAACTGGAACTTCTTTGTAATTTGAAAAATGAAAATGACTGCTTTGAAAGACTTGAATTTCTATAATTCTGTTCCAAAAATAAATAGACTGACATTATTCATAAGGATAAAAGATTATCAAAACATGTATTTGAATATTTTTATCTATTGCAATAGAAGAATGTGTAAACTTAAAGAAAATGTCTTTATTATTGTCATATTTTCAACAGTTTTTGAGCTTTACTTGCTACAAATGTTGGGATGGGTGATATTTTTGTATACAATTTAGTTACAGTACTTATTCCTCTTATTTACGTCCCTGACATAATGATGAAATGCCAATTGAGTTCATATGCCAAAATGGGTAAGTAACAAGACACTTTTTCTTTCCTCCTATGAACAAGACTGTCCATGGAAAATGGTACAACTTGAACAAAGTAGGTTAAGATCAGCCTGTACATTTGCTCAGTCTTATCAGAATCTACAGAAGTTGACAGAAGATTCTGACAAACTCAATATGTACCAGTAAGTAATATGCGAACAGTGTAAATCTTAATCATATTGTGCAGATGCAATGGCTGATCTGGATCTGCACTGTCCACAAAAGCCAACTTGTATCTTTTCCAATGGATGCGATAAAAAATGTTCAGACTCCAGCATGCTGAAGGTTAAGGCAAACACAACATTCCCAATAAAAGTTGTAAAGTAGAAATTGCCTCCTTTTTGGTAAATTGCTCATTTTCCCACATTAATTTTTTATAAAATTTGCTGCAAAGGATTAAAAAATTGTCTGTTATAAGGGAAATAGTTATGTTATATATGCCATTCCTTTCCCACATATGATCTGTATTTTGGAGAACAAATTGATCTAGAACTATCACTGAAGATGATAAATACCCCCTAAACAGCACCTTGACCTACACCATAACTTAATAGGTAAAAGGGCCATAACTCTGTAAAATAACATGCAGTTGTAACCCCTTTAGGATATGCACATCTCCTCTTGGTATAGAAGCTTCATGTAAAATGTTATTGAATTCCACCAAGTGCATGGTTTGCAAGAAATAGGCCAGACAAAATATGGCTTCCGACCGACAGACAGACTGCCCGACACAGTGACTCCTATATACCCCCTCTTCTTCGAAGGGGGTATAAAAACACTGCAATACAAATGAAAGAATGATTATTTAAGAAATATAAGAACATTGTGGCAAAATTAGAAATTCCTCATTTTGAGCAATTTCTCCTTCTGCTTCAATATTTTCAAAATCTGTCCACATGTGGGAAAGGGTAAAAAAGCTCTTACCATCTTTTGATTTCAATTTATATGAGGAACTCCCATCACTGTTAAACTTCCGTTGGACGGTGATATAATCTCCATAAAGATCTGGCTTAAAGGCATCACTACCTCTGTTACGTAACCGGACTTCTACCTCAGCAGTCCTAATCAAGGGAAGGAAAGAAGGATGAAAGTCATGAACCCTTTACGAAATGCAAATAAATAACAAAAAAAGTTAACTACCCTCACAAATAAAGGAGGAGTAAACAAGACCAATTCCTCTGTATTACCAGGGACGTAGATATCTACGTCCCTGGTATTACAGAGCAAAACCTCATGGTTTAATTAATTGGTGTTAAACGCTTTTTTCAACATACTTTCAGTCATATCATGATGGCCAGTTTGCCTAGCATTTCCTGATTTTTTAAAAACAGAACTCCACACAAAAGTCTTTCCAAGCAATTAGCTGCTTTCCACATCAATAGAAGACAAACAAACCTTGTGGCATTGACTTTTGTAGTGTTTTACGCTTTTTTCAACAATTTTTAGTCTAATCAAATTATCAATTGACTTCAGTCAAATGTAAGAAATAATGTTGGCCAGGCTTGGATTCAAACTCACAACTCCAGGATTTGACAACATGCATCACTATGTGGGATAATGGAAAGTTCCGAATGAATTTATTTAGCTACCAATATATAGATTGGTCAAGGAAGCATTTGAGCAATTTTACCACCCTGGGCCTGTATTAACAAATAGTTCTTAAAAATAAAGTAACACAATTGTCTGCTGCAGATTTGGACTACATGAGAGAGGTTTAAAATGTTTTGTTTGTTTGTTTGTTTGGAGTTTAACGCCGCTTTCAACAGCTTTGGTCATATCACGGCGGTCAGTGCACCTACCCATGTTTTCCTGGCTTTCCCACACCAGTACTTACACAACATTCTTTCGAAGCCACTGACTACTTTCTCACATAGATCAGAGGTGAGAGGCAATGGAAAACATCGCCCGAAAGAATGTCGCCGCAACCGGGTATCGAACCCGTGACCTCCAGATCACGAGTTAGATACGCTACCAATTGAGCTACCCGGCCGGGTAGGTTTAAAATGAGTAATGAATACTGACCCCAATTTGCAACTTTGAGAAACCTTCCCTCATCCCAAAATACAGACGCTTTCTGACGCCTCTACTTTGAAAACTTTGTAGCAAAAGAAAAATTGCTCATGATGAGCAGTTCCTGCTTTTGTCATAAAATTTTCAACTAATTCAATAATTATTTTTTATGTTTCAATGTTTTTGTCTAAAAAAAATTCAAATTCATCTCATGATCTGTTGCAGTTTTGTTGTATGTGGGAAAGGTTAATTACAGAAAAACAATATAATCAACCCAAAATCAGTCAGTTTTACTTTTCTCCACTTACTGTTTTCCAGTTTTGATGAAACTTTTCATACTGTTTCCTCTATTAGTCACAGAGGCTTTGCCACCGAGTCCCACCACCAGTGCAGTAACAACTGCACTCTTACCACCTGAAAAGAAAAGAAGTATTTTAACCCTTTCCCACTTGTACGTAGATGCATTTTGTCAATCTGCTGCAGACGACTTTTGAAAACATTGTGGCATAAAGAGAAATTGCTCAAAACTAGCAATTTTTACTTTTGCCACAATGTTTTCAACGCTATTTAATAGTAAAACTCAATTATTGAGATTTTTCATGTTTTTGTCAATAAGTTTTGAAAGTCGTCTGCTGCAGACTTGTTGTATGTGGGAAAGGGTTAAGGCATCTGCAGCAGAAAACATTTAGGCAAAGGTGAAATTGCTCATAATGAACTAAATGCTTTCTACAAAATTCAAAAAGTTTAGTTCTATTAAGCCATTTTCCATTTATTTTTGGTTTTTCCACTATTTTTTTTTTAACTCAAATCCATTTAATTCAATACTGAATAGTATCTTAATATGAATTTATTCCAAATTTTAATACTTTTATCAGACATGTTTTTAGTCTAATCTAAAATCCAAATATTACCAGACAGATGACTGCTTCATGGATCAACAAACTTGCAAAATGACAGCCAACCTACTATTTTCTTAACCCTTTCCCTAATACAATGAATCTGAAAATATTGAAGCAAGCAGATGGAAAAAATGTCTTTTAATTAAAGTAGTATTGAATCTAGTTAAAATAATTATGGCAAAAGGAGAATTTTCTAATTATCAGCAATAACATATTTGCTACAGTGTTTGCAAAAGTGGCCTGCTGTAGAATGCTGCATGCAAGAAAAACAGAAAATAGAAAAAAAATTACGTGGATCTCTAACGCTTTAAATGCTGAATTTTTAAAATGGGCTTGTCCAACTTTGCATTGGGAAGAGTCAATAGCAATTTCTAGGAATATCAAGATAAACAAAAGTTGAGTTGATCAGCTATGGCCTGATTCAATACAGGTGCAACACGCATCTCAAAATAGGTTCAAGTATTCACTCACTTCCATTGTTGCCGACTATAAAATTGACATTGGCACCAAGAGGTACATCAAGACGGTTGTGGCACATGAAATTTTTCAGCGAGACCTTTTCAATAACTCCAACTTCAGCCTCATCCTGAAAGCAAATATCGTAATATGATTATGCAGAAATTGATTTAACCCTTTCCCTCATATAGACGCTTTCTGACGCCTCTGTATGGAAGGGTATTAACGCATAAATTGCATCTTTCCTTCTTACATTACAACTTGCATTCGTACATTTACATCTTGCATTCGTACATTCACATCTTGCTTTGTGACATTCACATCTTGCTTTGTGACTTGCACATCATGCTTTGTACATCTTGCATTGTGACATGCACATCTTGCTTTGTACATCTTGCGTTGTGACATGCACATCTTGCTTTGTACATCTTGCGTTGTGACATGCACATCTTGCTTTGTGACTTGCACATCATGCTTTGTACATCTTGCGTTGTGACATGCACATCTTGCTTTGTACATCTTGCTTTGTGACTTGCACATCATGCTTTGTACATCTTGCGTTGTGACATGCACATCTTGCTTTGTACATCTTGCGTTGTGACATGCACATCTTGCTTTGTACATCTTGCTTTGTGACTTGCATATCATGCTTTGTACATCTTGCGTTGTGGCATGCACATCTTGCTTTGTACATCTTGCGTTGTGACATGCACATCTTGCTTTGTACATCTTGCTTTGTGACATGCACATCTTGCTTTATGTCTTGCTATGTGATATGCACATATTGCAATACATATTGTCTGTTATTCTCGTTATTTAACACCATCAATTAATATTAATTTGATGAGATGAATTCATGTTTATATTCTAATTTCAATAACAACTTCCTCTTTACGAATGACAAATGTCAGTGTGCATAGCAGTAACAATGACGAATAGCCGAATGTAGAAAGCCGAATGTAAACAGCATAATACAGAAGGCATAATACGATGCGACACCTGGTGTAATAATGACGCGACAACCAAATTATGCTCACAGGTGGCGCTACGTGTGTGTTGTCAGCAATTTCCGTAAATGACTCTCAAATATACTTTGAAGATAAGGTGTGTGAAGTTAGCACGTAGGTCGTAGCTCGTAGGTCGACAGTCACATTTATTTTCAGAAAGTGTCGACCTGGCTCGTAGGTCGTAGGTCGACACTCACATTTATTTTCAGAAAGTGTCGACCTGGCTCGTAGGTCTTAGGTCGACACTCACATTTATTTTCAGAAAGTGTCGACCTGGCTCGTAGGGCGTAGGTCGACACTCACATTTATTTTCAGAAAGTGTCGACCTGGCTCGTAGGTCGACACTCACGTTTATTTTCAGAAAGTGTCGACCTAGCTCGTAGGTTGACACTCACATTTATTTTCAGAAAGTGTCGACCTGGCTCGTAGGTCGACACTCGCATTTATTTTCAGAAAGTGTCGACCTGGCTCGTAGGTCGACACTCACGTTTATTTTCAGAAAGTGTCGACCTGGCTCGTAGGTCGTAGGTCGACACTCACATTTATTTTCAGAAAGTGTCGACCTGGCTCGTAGGTCGTAGGTCGACACTCACGTTTATTTTCAGAAAGTGTCGACCTGGCTCGTAGGTCGTAGGTCGACACTCACATTTATTTTCAATAAGTGTCGACCTGGCTCGTAGGTCGTAGGTCGACAGTCAAACTTACATTAAGATAGTGTTGACCTGGCGCGTAGGTCGTAGGTCGACAGTCAAACTTATGTTCAGAAAGTGTTGACCTGGCTCGTAGGTCGTAGGTCGACAGTCAAATTTACATAAAGATAGTGTTGATCTGGCGCGTAGGTCGACAGTCAAATTTATTTTGTTTCCGAACATGCGCCTTCTGCTGTCAAAAACCGTGTTGGTCGCGTTCTGTTCTGTGACATGTTCTATTATTTGTTTACAGTTAGACGATGAATCGCCGATCTAGCGAAGAATTTGAAATAAGGTTAAAACATTAAATAAAAAAATGCATCATGCCATCAAGCAAAATGTTCAAGGACGATCCTAATGTCAGATAACCGAATGTAATATTGAATGTATGAACGCAAAATTTAAATGTACGGAAGCAAGATGTGCATGTCACAACGCAAGATGTACACAGCATGATGTGCAAGTCACAAAGCAAGATGTGAATGTCACAAAGCAAGATGTGCATGTCACAACGCAAGATGTACAAAGCAAGATGTGCATGTCACAACGCAAGATGTACAAAGCATGATGTGCAAGTCACAAAGCACGATGTACAAAGCAAGATGTGCATGTCACAACGCAAGATGTACGAAGCATGATGTGCAAGTCACAAAGCAAGATGTGCATGTCACAACGCAAGATGTACAAAGCATGATGTGCAAGTCACAAAGCAAGATGTGAATGTACGAATGCAAGATGTAAATGTACGAATGCAAGTTGTAATGTAAGAAGGAAAGATGCAATTTATGCGTTAATACCCTTCCATACCTCTGCAGCAGACAGCTTTTTGAAAACATAGTTACAAAAGAAGAAATTGCTCAAAACAAGCAATTCCTCCTTGTGTCACAATGTTTTCCACTTTTAGTCATTGGTTATCCATTCAGTTATAGAGATTTTCCATTTTTTGAAGAAATATGTTCAAAGTCGTCTGCTGCAGAATTGTCATATGAGGGAAAGGGTTAATTAACAGGAATACAAATACAGATTATTTAATTGGCTGAATAACGACGTGTGTAGATCCTGATTAGCCTCAGGGTTGTGCCTAGTGTAGGTCTCACTTCCAAACAGACAATTTTAGATTTTTGGCCATATTTGTATTGAGACAAAAACCCTTACTTTGATAGTCAAAGACTATGTTGAGGGTATTCATAAGAATTTTTTCACAGAGACAATTCTTTAGAGTACCCACAATATACTTATATAGGGTTTGTTTGAGTCATGACAGAATATGTGCGTGAAAAGTCCAGTTTACTCCCCCTTATCTAGTCCACTACTCCACAAATCTGCAGAGCTCTAAATGAGATGATATTTTTTATTTAAACATCATTATTTGAAATACAAACCCTTTGTTGTGGGTACTCAACAGAATCATCTCAAGAGAGTTAGCCCCTCCTTCAATATGAATTATACTCTCTGACATTATGATTTATAGAGATTAATTACATTTTGGAATGGTATTTTCAAATAAGTTTGCAACAGATTTTTTGAAGAAATTGCACAAAACGTGCAATTTCTCCTTTTGCCACAATGTTTTCCACTTTTAGTCATGTGTTATCCATTTAATTATAAAGATCTTCTATTTTTTGACAAAATATGTTCAAAGTCGTCTACAATATCTCTTTTATTACTTAACCCTTTCCCATGATACGAAAATTTTGCAGCAGAAGACTTTGAACATATTTTGTTAAAAAATAGAACATCTCTATAATTAAATGGATAACCTATGACTAAAACTGGAAAACATTGTGGCAAAAGGAGAAATTGCATGTTTTGTGCAATTTCTTCTTTTGTCACTATGTTTTCAAATAGCTGTCTGCTGCAGAGGTGTCAGAAAGCGTCTATATGAGGGAGACGGTTAACATCAGGTTTGGTTGTTAATAAGAGATATTGAGGGGTAGAGATTAATATACTCCTCCTTATTCAATCCACTGAATCTTTATTTAACCCTTTCCCTCATACAACAAATCTGCAGCAATTTCTTCTTTTGTCACTATGTTTTCAAAAAGCTGTCTGCTACAGAGGCATCAGAAAGCGTCTATATGAGGGAAAGGGTTAACTCTTTTCCACATATATGCAGACACATTCTGATGTCTCTACTGCAGACGACTTTTTTGTGGCAAAAGAAGAAATTGCTAATGATGAGCAATTTCTCCTTTTGCCACGGTGTTTTCAACTTTTGTCAGTATTGAATTTTTCCTTTTTAGAGAGTTTCCAATTTTCCATATATTTGCTCAGATGTTTTTAAAGTTATCTGCTTCATATTCGTTGTATGTGGTAAAGGGTTAAATTCTACCTTTGAATCTGACACTGGATCATCTCCATTATCAAAGCTGCTTTCATCAGTCAATCTCCTTTTAGCATCTCCACTTCCATTTTCTGTTGACTTTCTCTTCATCTTGCATGTACATGTACTCTCCCTTTTTTACCCCCTCCAAAGAAATACAAGAGGATCCTACCAATGTCTGGAAGTGAAAATTTAATTTGGGACGATTCTAAGTTATTAAAATGAACCCATGACCTCATGCACCCAAGGTGTACGCTCTTCAACTACATCACCAAGGGGGTGATAAAGTGTTGTTTAACTATAACAGGTAACAACAGATAAGTTAAAAATACTGTATAAAAGTGAGTCTACGGTTCTCATAAACCCTTTCCCACATACAGACACTTTCTGATGCCTCTGCAGCAGACGACTTTTGTAATGAGCAATTTCTCCTTTTTGTCACAATGTTTTCAACTCTATTTATTTTAATATTATATTTTAGTTTCCTGAGATGATCCAGAATTTGACTTAGATATTTTCAAAGTTGTCTGCTGCAGAACTGTTGTATTAATGGTTAAATGTTACAGATGCATCCAACAATACATCAGGGTACTGTTCTAGTTTACCTGAATTAGTAGGCTCAATAACTTGATGTACGTGTTATATATTGCATTGTTACAATGCCAACTGTCATAATATAAAACCACATTCCAGTCTCCGAAACTGTAAAGCTCTGTGCTTAAGTATCTGTCTGGCGGAACCAAATTCATTCTCGAAATTTAACAGATCTATCAGAAGTTAAATGTCATCATTTAACTTTTGTAGTTTCACTTTCAGCACCTACACTCAGTGTGTTCAGGTAAGTTAATTTGTAAGGTTTCTAAAAAGGACATTTTTATTAATTAAATTTGCATTAACTCATAAGTATATATTGTTATGAGCAGAGTTGTTCAAATTTAAATTAAACATTCGTGAACCAACTTTAATAAATACAGATAAATTCAGATTCATATTCTTTGCATGGTTAATTTGTGAAATCTGAAAAAAGAATATTAATACGGGTAAACAAATCGACGGCGAAGCCGGCGATGTTTCCCGTCAATAGGTAATGTGTATGAACTTTGCAAAAAATTGCTATACCGTCTTTCCTAAAATTGTGTCCAGAGCGAACTTTTCGATGCAGTGATATGCAGTCACGATACTCGTACGTTTTCATTGGATGAAAAGAAAATATCGAAACAAAAAAAACTTCTAGAGGAAATAATTAAATATGATAATACGTACACGATAAAGGAACAAGCACAAGTTATTTTATGTGTGATAATTTGCGTGTAATAACACTCGTCGTCTATTTCTAAAACGAGTTCAAATAAAAACTTGTAAGGGTTTTTTGACTTTCCGGAAGTTATAAATCCAAATCTCTGTAATATGACGTCATTCTATTAGTGGTGCAGAGGTAGAGCGTCGGCCTCTTGTATCAAAGGTCCCTGGTTAAAGTCCCGTGATCAGCGGGTCCTTTTTTTTTTTTTTTTCTGGTATTTTGATTTGTTAACTCATTGTATTTGGTTCGAAACATTGTTTGTATGTTTATAATCAATAAATTTGTTCTATGTTCTATGTTCCTGACTTTGGGATTTAAGTCTCCAGGAAGCAGACATCGAGCGTGATTAATACAAGCTGAAAGCTTGTTTCACAATCGATGTAATATAAATAAATTTAAACTAAATGAACCAAAAGGAAAACGACAGAAAGTATAGGAAACGTTAGTTTGACTTGTCACAAATGTAGTTCCGTAAATTGTACCTGTCATCATAATTTCATGGATGTAAAATCTTGGCTATATTTTAAAGTTAAATATAAGCTTAACCTGATAATGATTAATATTTTCTATGCTTAGGTCGGTAGGACTCGTAATTGACGTAAATAACTGATTGTGCTGCAAGCAAGGGGCTATAACTCCAGTTTGCGGGGAATTATTTACCGATCACAAAAGTTAATAAATGTTTACCCGAAATAGGTAGCACCTATACTCATATTATTAAAATTGCATTATTTCGGAAATAAATGAGCAAGAACGATCAGATTTAACCCTTTCTCACTAAAAGATGACATAAGGTACGTAGCACTTGTGGTGCGCTTCATACTCGCAGTTCATTGTGGGTACCAGAACCGTGTATTTTCAATAATTTCATAAAGAGCGCTGTTTCGTTTTCATCAATTACCCATTCCTTTGCTTAGTTTACACATTGGGTGCAAAGAGAAAATATGACGACACCTTCGAAAATATTTGCTACTTATTTTTTAGAGTCTTACCGATTTCTCAACGGTGACTTTGGCGGGAATAAGGGACGTTACTGGAATGTTTACCTGTTTGTGAAGAGAGTTATTTCCCATGAATGATAGACTCGGTCTAAATAATTAAATGAAGGTGTTTTTTTTAACATAACTCATGTTTTTATTGTCGATTCTTTCTGTTTGATTTATTTAAATCAGTATTCTATGAGACTTGGTATTAATTTATTTCATTAAAATATTTAAATGCAAATTCTGACCAATGAAATATCTCCACCTCATCGCCCGTGTCTGCAATATGGTAGCTTCCATGAAAAACAAAAACAAAAGTGGATTTTTTTGAAGGAAATTATTTATTGAAAGAATACTGTCATTCTGATTAGGTTGGTAATTTAAATGAATAAGCACATTAAATTGAGCATAAATTGCAATGAACTAAACATGTCATACAATGGTTATTTAAAATTAACAAACCGAATTAACTCATGTCTTGCCACGTCTGGTATCGAAACGCCGGCTTATGTGTTGAAAGATGACATGCTCGTGTTACTGTCCGACATTTTAAATTCAAAGGTATCTGCTCCTTTTAAACCAATGAGATTCTGAGTAACGAACCTAAATTTATGTCTACACAAAGATTTTCTGATCTTTCATAATATGTTAATAGGCAAAGCAGCAAGAACAATTCATTAAGCAGTGTCAGTGCCCAAACAAGAAACAAATTAATATGCAAATTGTAGAAAGTGACAAAAAATAATTCGGAAAACATATTGAAAAAACACAAACTTATAAAATCCATGAAATAATGATGACTCCCTATTATCAGTGTACTTACGTTTTTTTTGAAAATAAAAAAATATAGCAAACTTAACTGTAAATTATATCCAGTGTCACTCATTCTTTTATATGTCCTTGTTAATTAAATTACACAAAATAATCATTCACTTCTGTGCAAAGTTCCAAAAATCGAGTCCATTCGCAGCCATTGTGAAATTGACATTCAAGGGAGGCAATCACTCACCGGAGTAATTACAAAAAGCATTAGTATGGTGGTCCTGTTGTATCAACTCTTTACAAGATTTTGAGATTTAATATTTCGGGTAAACATTTATTAACTTTAAAGTTTTGTGATCAGTAAATAATTCCCTGCGAACTGCAGTTAGCCCCTTGCTTGCAGCACGATCAGTTATTTACGTCAATTACGAGTCCTACCGACCTTAGCAAAGAAAACAAAAATCATCATCAGGTTAAGCTTTAGCCTTATATTTAACTTTAAAATATAGCCAAGATTTTAAATCCATGAAATTTTGATGACAGATACAATAAATAATCAACTTGCACTTCATAAAGTACTTCAAATAAAACGATTCCATAATTTACCGGTTGAGAAATTAATAGGTTACGAAGTTACTTTTCAGTCCAATAAAACCGGGAACAAAATGGCGGAAAAAAAGTCCTATGGGGTTGAGATTTGATTTGTGAAAAACAGTAAAATTGTACTGAATTTTCGTTTTTTTATCTCTTATGATGTCTTCGTACAGGTAACCTAGACTATAGGCGTGCTTCGGCTTGAGCTTTCACACGTATCACTAAAAAAGGAATAACAGTGATTACGTCAAATTAATAAAACAGAGCAAAAACATAGTCGTCCCAGATATGCTGTATACGTTATTTGACATTTTCACAATCACCCTAAAATAGAAATACTGGTACAATTTAGGATTTCACTGAAAATATTTTTCAACACATGTAGAAAGTTAACTGTTGAACTTAATCTTTTCCGAGAACTATTTTAAGGAGAGAGAACACATTAAAACTAAGATGTTTAACTGGCTAAACTATCTGCATGATCCCACCTCAACAAATTGATGCATTTCTCCATTTTTGTCTTTTTAAAAATTAAAAACAGTTTCAGTATTAGCACGATTCCCCTCCTAGATTGGACACTGCAAAGTATTCGGTTGTTTTTTATGGGGACCCCCTTGTAAGTTGGTAGTTAGTTTACGGGTTCTGGGGACTCATATTTTGAAATTTGTAAAGATATTTTATCCTAGTCAAAACTCAATAATATGAAGCTAACATAACATATTACCGAGAGTGTTTTTTTTTCATACCAAACAGTCTGCGAAATAAGCAATGGTCCATGGCCAATCAATTTTGGTTTGTGCGAAATAAGCAATGGTTCATGGCCAATCAAGTTTGGTTTGTGCGAAATAAGCAATGGTCCATGGCCAATAAATTTTGGTTTGGAGACCCCTATTGCCTTCTTTGGTTTGAATTGAACTGAACACAAATGCCAAGCATTCATGACCCATTGAATGGTGCTCAGCAAAAACCAACTGTAACATAACTATTACACATGTGGATAAAAGACCTGTCTGGTTCCTACAGCTGCTTAACCCTTTCCCTCATACAACAATTCTGCAGCAGACGACTATTGAACATATTTTGTCAAAAAACAGAAAATCTCTAGATTTGAATGGATAACCTATGATTAAAAGTGGAAAACATTATGGCAAAAGGAGAAATTGCTCATTTTGAGCAATTTCTTCTTTTGTCACTATGTTTTCCAAAAGCCGTCTGCTGCAGAGGCATAACAAAGCGTCTATATGAGGGAAAGGGTTAACAAAAGGTTTTTTGAAACCTTTTATAGCTAATTGTTGAACAGTGTAGAGCCAGATCAGACTGTGCAGATGCATTAATCTTGAACTACACTGGTCTCAAGTATCATACAGGTATATTCTTTTTCGCAGAGCGCCACTCAATACATTGAAGGCAGTCATTTGTCACAGATAGAAGAATGTGCAGTCACTGTGAGACAAGAAAAAATAATCTAAATTACAAGAATTATCAGAATATGCTTTAGTGCTATAGAACTAGTAAAAAAAAGAATTGACAGACAATATAATTATTAATCCTAATTCCTTATATTAAATGAAAAATTTAACCACCCAAAAACTCTGTAAGAGTAAACTACAGTGGCCTAGATAACGAAGAGTAAATAGGATTTCATCCTACAATATCTCTTTTATTACTCATTTAAACCCTATATTGTAGGTACTCAAAAGAAGTGTCTTACTTAAACAATTTATTTATAAGTAGCCACAAATTTGGGTTTGGACCTCAGACAGTAATTTTAGAACATGAACTGCGCAGAGATTATGATAAAATATCTATCTCTTTCCCTCATATAGATGCTTTCTGACGCCTCTGCAGCAGACAGCTTTTTGAAAACATAGTGACAAAAGAAGAAATTGCTCAGAACGAGCAATTTCTCCTTTTGCCACAATGTTTTCCACTTTTAGTCATAGGTTATCCATTCAATTATACAGATTTTCCATTGTTTGACAGAATAATTTCAAAGTCGTCTTCTGCAGAATTGTCTTATGGGGGAAATGGTTAAGAGCTGAACTTTTTCAAATTGTGTTTTTCAGGTGTAATAACAGACGTCACCAATCAGAAGCATGATGGCATCTAAGGTAGTGGTTGCCTTTTTACTGATGCTTGGCCTTTATAACGTGGAAGGTAAATCCAAGTCGGTATCCGTCAACCTTGATGCAAAGTGGGCGTCGACACCCATACTCTTGGAGGGAAGGTATGTCATTAAATTTAATAACCTCTGATTTTTTTGTCATATAGCCTGTTTTGAACATATCCGCTTCAGGAAACAGGTGAACCATACTTATGAGAAACGATGCATCTTGTCTTACAAAGCATTATTTCTTTTCCTTACAATTTTTTCATCATATATTTCAAATTCATAGTGCAGTTGTTTTTTAACCATTTTAAAACAAATACAATGCGATATTTCTATAAAAGCTAATGACTGTTAAATTGTTATATTATGTAAACAGTGTAAGCAGGTGACTTTTGAAGTCCGTTAAATAATGAAAATCATCGATTTTAGAACATGAAATAGTCTCATTATGTGGAACTCTGGGCATATACACATTTATATTCTGTACTATATCATATTTCCATTTGCAGTGAAGTTCATGCCTCTTCATATCTCTTTTATTATTCATTTAATCCCTTCGTTGTTGGTACCTAAAATAATCACATTATTTTAAGTACCCCCAACATAGAACGTCCAATAAGGATTAGAACATGATATACACACCTTGTCTAGTTCTCCCCCTTGACATATATGTACATACAAATTTATATCTTCTATGTAATGTTACATTCCATTTACAGTATTATTGTATTCTAATTTTACAGTGAATTTCTTGCCACTGAGGGAAATGACAACTTTTGGAATTTTGTAAACAGAATAGCAGAATTAGATCCAGTATTAGTTGAGCAAGGTAAGCTTTTAATAGTCATCAGATCATTGATAAGTCCCAGTTATAAGGTTTCTGGTTCAAGGTGGTGAGTTGCAATCCCAGTTGGGCCATTCATTCTTTAACCCTTAGCTACTTGCAGACGAATTGTGAAGCATATGCAGAAAGCGACTTTTGTGGCAAGTGGAAAAATTGCCAATGATAAGCAATTTCTTCTTATGCAGCAATCACTCTCAACTCCATTCTATAATTATAACTTTCATTTATAGAGATTTACCATATTTTTGCCTAGATGTTTTTGTTTTCTGCATCAGATTTGTCATATATATGAGAAAGGATTATGTAGATTGACAAAAGATTTTGTGAATAGTGTTGTGTAATAGGCAAGAAACTATATTGGAAGGTAGCAAGTTGTCTTAGTAGAATGTTGTGTGAAGTACAGGACTGCTGTGAGAGAGCCACATGATTAGTTGAATTAGCTGCTGTGATATAACTGAAATACTGTGTAAAGCAGCACTAAACTCCAATCAATCAATGTGTTACCTTTTGTTCAGGAATAGGTGTAGCAATTCTATTTTATTTACAGAAACTGATGAAGCCGTTTACAACATGGTTCAGAAATTCTCCGATAGATTCTTGAGTCCAATGTTGCAGAATTTCATGAAGATGTTTTTGTCTTTGCGGTCATACTCACCAGCTGTCGAAATGTATCAACAGGTAAGAAAGGATGCTTCAATTTCGCTAACTTGATTTGTCATATTTGCTAATTTGGACTTATCCAAGTTGAAAACATCTGCAGCAAATTATGTGCAATTAAAACGAATGAAATTTACATGTACAGAAAATGTATACAGAGTAGAAATTATTATGGGAAGAAACGTTTAATACCATCCAGTTTCTCGTTTTTCTGCATTAATTTCAAAAGGGATTTGCTACAATATTATTAAATTTTGAGTAGCACAACATAATTAGTCCTCCACATGGTACCTAGGGGATACAAGGTTTAAACAGCATCCGTCTGTCCTTCAAACTTCCTTCCACCCTTATATCTAAAATGCTACTTTTACTGTAGAATAAGTACAAATGAAAAGACACGGCTTTATTTGGTATTTATTGGTAATAATTGTGTGTAACTTGGTTGTTTTGCAGATGGCGTTAGATGTCGGAGTGCCAGAGGGCTGTGATGCGTTTGTACATATTCACGGAGAGAAGACCTGTGCTACAGATAAAGTGGAAAGCTTAATAAAAAATGTGGGAGACAGGTAAATGCTTTAAAATTTATTTGCCTGTTATGATTTTATTAGGGTTTTTCTTCTTTGAAGGTTTCTGATGGGAAAAAAAATCAACATGAAAAAATTGAAAGATAGTTTTAATACAGATAACAAAATTAACATGGTGATGAAATTGAGAAACTGCTAATTTCATTTATAAAAAAAATGTTTTCTGTAGAGGCATTAAACTATACACAAATTGTCTTTTTCCAAGCATGGAAAATGTTAATTATCATTGTTGTCAAAAGATCTGAAATCTTGGCAGGGTTTAACATAGGAATCATTATTGCTGCTCTGTCCATCACTGCTTCTGTGGTGAAGTGGTAGAGCATCCACCTTGGGTTTGAGAGGCTGTGGGTTTGACCTGGCAGGGTTATACCAAAGACTGTAAAAGTAGTAATTGGGGCTTTAGCTTGTGTCAGCATAAATGGACCAGTAGTACTGGTAACTTACCAAGGAAACACCGTGATATAACTGTAAAATTGTTGAAAGTCACATAAAACACCATGCAAACAAACAAAAAATTTACCGTACATCACACTGACCTATTGGCAGGTGACACATGTGTTCCTTGGTTGTCTTTGCAATGCAAGGCGATATTTCAATGATTTTTAAGTTTTCCCACATGCAACACATCTGCAGTAGATGACTTTGAAAACATCTTTGTAAAAGTATGGAAAGTCGCTATAAATGAATTATAATTACTGGAAAAAGTTTAAAATATTGTGGCAAATGGAGGTAATGCCTTGCTTGAGCAAATGTATGTAGGAAAGGAATAATGACAATGGAAGATCAGTTTTTTCCATAGTGTGGCCCAATATATAGTTCTATTATCACTTTCAGGTCTAGTCCTCTTGTATACACATTTGACCACATTTACCCAGGCTCTAAGGATGCCCCAGTTACTGTGGTTCTGTACGCTCGACTTGGGACCCAAGGCTTTAAAAACTTCCACGGAACTCTCGTAGACTTGGCTAGCAGTAAACAGATCATTTATATCTATAGACACTTTGTTCAGGTAAGTTTTGATGCCTTTATAAACAGAAATGAACTCTTTCCCATATCCAGCAAATCTGCAGCAGACTACTTCTAAAATATCTAGCCAAAATGTGAAATAACTCTTTATAAGAGATGTTGATTATTGAAAAGAGTTTAAAACATTGTGGGAAAAGAAAAAGAAATCTCATTATTAGCGATGTCTTCATTTGTCACAATTTTTTCAAATGTCGTCTGCTGCAGAGGCGTCAGAAAGCATCTGTATGAGGGAATGGGTAAACTAGACATCTCTTACTTGTTCATGTTATTGTATTTCTTCAACCATTTTGACTGAATGTCAGTTAATCTTGACTAGTTGAAGGGACGTCACCACTTTTTCACTTGCAGGCGCATGTTGAGGCCACTGCAGCAGGTGCCTTGTGAAGACATTGTGGCAAAAGGAGAAATTTCTCATGATATTTAGACTTTTCAGTAATCATACTTTTGTTTATAGAAGTTTTCCGTATATTTATCAAGAATTTTTCAAAGTGATCTGCTGCAGACTTTTTGTATGTGTAAAAGACTTAAATAACAGAGTGGAACTAATTGTATTTTTTACTATTTGCCTCTTTGCAATATTGTGTTTATATTTGAATTAAAAATTATGTTATCCTCTATATTCATCTTGTAGTCCCAGAAAGATGTGCAGACTAGATTGTCGGGCTATGGTGTGGAACTGGCCATTAAAAGTACAGAATACAAAGCCAAAGATGACACCAAAGTAGAAGGTATGTACATGTTATCTTTCATTGAAGGCAATAAATTGTTATAATGATTAAATTAATGTCTTCACGAAGCTCCATTTACCAGTATATTGTGATGCACGCCATCCACATGGTGCTTGTTACTATCCAGGCAGATGGATTTATTAATGCATTCTATGCCTGGCAAGAAACAGAAACTTCATATAGCATTGATCCCCAGTCAGATCTTTATCTCTACACTTGTCACAAGTACCCTAAGGTGAGTTTTCCTGAAGCCCTGATATTGAATGCAGGGCTCATTCAGGAGCTCCCAAATATGAAGAAGTTTAACCCTTTCCAACATGCAGCCACATTTTGCCTAGATGTTTTTAAAGTGGTCTCCTACTGATTTTTAGCTCCACTGGCTGAAAGCCAGTCGAGCTTATGTCATGGCGAATTGTCCGTCGTGCGTGCGTGCGTGCGTGCGTGCGTAAACTTTTTCCTTTAAACAACTTCTTCTCACTAACCACTTGGCCAATTTGGTTGAAACTTCATAGGAAGCATCCTCTCAATGTCCTCTCTTAAATTCCTTCAATTTTTTTTGATCCATCCATAATTCTGGTTTCCATGGTAACCAAAAGAAAAAAATAGTGAAAACTTAAAAAATCTTCTTCTCTGAAAGTGTCAGGCCGATTTTCAAATAAATTTGTAGAAATGTTCCTTGGGTGACCCTTTATTAGATTCCTTCAAGAAATGTTGATTGGTCGAAAAACATGGTCGCCAGAGGGCGGGGCTATTTTGCCTTATATGACCATAGTGAAAACTTTAAAAATCTTCTTCTCCGAAAGTGTTCAGCCGATTTTCAAATAATTTTGTAGAAATGTTCATTGGGTGACCCTCTATCAGATTCCTTCAAGCGATGTTGATTGGTCGAAAAATATGGCCGCCAGAGGGCGGGGCTATTTTACTCTATATGACCATAGTGAAAATTTAAAAAATCTTCTTCTCCGAAAGTGTTGAGCAGATTTTCAAATAATTTTGTAGAAATGTTCTTTGGGTGACCCTCTATCAGATTCCTTCAAGCCATGTTGATTGGTTCAAAAATATGGCCGCCATGGGGTGGGGCTATTTTGCCTTATATGGCTATTGTGAAAACTTAAAAAATCTTCTCCTCCGAAAGTGTCAGGCCGATTTTCAAATAATTTTGCAGAAACATTCCTTGGGTGACACTCTACAAGATTCCTTTAAGCCATGGTGGTTGGTAAAAAATATGGCCACTAGGGGGCAGGGCTGTTTGGAGATTTGATTTTTGCCTTATGGCCGTGGAGCGATACTGGCCCTCTTGGGCCTCTTGTTTGTATATATGAGTAAAGGATGAAATGGAAAACATTCTTTTAAATTATATTAGTTCCTGTGTGCATTGTATCAAGATTTCTACCATAACCCTTTCCCACCTGCAGACGCATTTCGATGCAATAGCTGCAGACGACTTTTGAAAACCTTGTGGCCAAAGGTGAAATTGCTCATGATGAGCAATTTCTCCTTTGACCACATGGTTTTCAACTTAATTTAACAATTAAGCAATCATTTATGGAGATTTTTCAGGCTTTCGTCACTATGTTTTCAAAGTGGTCTGCTGCAGATTTGTTGTATGTGGGGGAAGGGTTAACTCTGAAGAATGAGAATCTTCTTTTCAGCCAGTCATCGAGGACATGCTGTAGTTTGTTATAACTACATCTTATTAGTGATGAGGGATTGTTGTTAACCCTTTTCCCAACAACAGATTCCTTCTGCAGCAAACTAGTTTTGAAAACATTGTGACAAAAGGAGAAATTGCTCATAATGAGCAATTTCCCCTTTTGCCACAATGTTTTCAACTCTATATAATAAATAAATCCTTTACTTGAAGAGATTTTTCCTAATTTAAGTGAAACTATAGACTTCAAGGGGTCAAGAAGTTTGTAGACATTTAGAGTATTTTGGGTTTATCAATTTTCAGCTGCCGATATATTTAAATAATTTGAGAAAAATATATTTGTTTTCTTTTAATTATGTTAATATTGTGACCTATTTTCTCAGAAACCGTAGACACAGGTAATCTTTACACAAGCTTTGCGGGAACAAAATTGTGAGGGTTACAATTGTGTAACATCCCAAAAGCATATCAATAGAGTTATTTTTTTGTTTAATTCTTTCCCCATTAACCTTATATCCCATCCTACTAACAATATAACATTTTCCCTTTTTTTTCAGCGGTTTGTTATAGAAAATTACAAATTAGTGATGTTTTATTGTAGAACTTCACAATGAATCGAAGTCGTAAAACATACTGAATCTGTTTGGGATAGTAATTGATCCATTACATAATGCATAAGATATTCTTACATGTGTAGTATTTGAATTCCGTTGATCCTTTGCCCTAAACAAACATGATTTGAAGCTTCAATGCGAGTACTAATTGACTTAAAATTATAAGAAATAGATTTGTGGATCTAAAATTGAGATAAGATGGGGAATAGGCCTGAAATATTCCCCTTATTCATGTCAGAAGTTTTGGTCTAATTTTTGTAACAGTTGGTATTAGTTTTCTCTTATTTCATTTGCTTAGCCTGTGCAAACAAAACACCCGTACAGTTGAATGAACACAATATGTATAATATTAGTGGGTAAGATTTTAATTGCAGAATTTGCTTTTTCATATATATATCTAAATGGCCACTGTAATTTTGGGAATGATTAACACTGGTTCAGTAAAGCTTATAAATTGTTCCTCCGCGAGATAATATATTTTTCTTTGAAATTGTCGTTCTGATGAAGTTTATATGAAGTATGGCTGTGCATCTATGTTTCATTAAAAACTTAACTGTTCGTGAAATATGAAGCTCTATAAGTTGTTCACTTTGCACAAATTTGAAGATAAATTGTTGCGTCTTTATTATTGGAAGTTTAGAGATCCTCTGTATGAGAGAAAAGATTAACCCTTTCCCACATACAGCAAACCTGCAGCAGATGTCTTTAAAAGCATGTTCACTAACACCCGGAAAATCTCTATAAATGAAGGTACAATAACTGAAAAAAGTTGAAAACATTTTAGCAAATGGAGAAATTTGATAGTTTTGCGCAATTTCTCCTTTTGCCAACATGTTTCCAAAGTCATTGGCTGCAGAGAGGCGTCGGAAAACATCTATATGAGGGAAAAGATTAAATGTGTAATAACATGGTGAAAAGACATTTTGGGATTTCATTTTGTAGCCATAACCATCTTCCTTTCATCCATTCTTTCCCATTTATAGTCATTATATCATATTTTATTGCAATTGTTTATTTGTTTTTAGCTCACCTGAGCACAAAGTGCTCAAGGTGAACTATAGTGATCTCATTTTGTCTGTCGTCTGCCTTGCATGGTCAACTGTAGCCTTGCAAACACTCTATAGACAACATTTTGCATCCAATCTTCATGACAGTTTATCAGAACGTAAATTTCGTTCAAATCTTGGCCAAGTTCAAAACAAGGTCAAATTGAAGCAAAATCTTGTTAACACATGCATATTTAACTTGAGCATCTCAAAAGCTTGTGGTCATAGGTCCAAAGTTGAGAACAATCTTGTAAACACACTTGAGAACTCATTATTTGATTCACCAGCTTGAACCTTTGTCAGTTTATCTTAATGATATCTAGACCAAGTTCAAATATGGGTCATGTCAAATTAAAAACTTGGCCACAAGGCCAAATTGAAGGAAAATATTAATAACACTCTGGAAGTCATATTTTTAACTTGAGCATTTTGAGGCTTTGTCATGATGGGTGTTTTGATGATAACTAGGCTAAGTGTGAAGAATGGTCATATCCTGTCAAAAACTAGGTCATTAGGCCAAATTGAAGGAAAGTCTTAATATCACTCTCGAAGCTG
Source organism: Serripes groenlandicus (assembly GCA_031761405.1). NCBI lineage: Eukaryota > Metazoa > Mollusca > Bivalvia > Cardiida > Cardiidae > Serripes > Serripes groenlandicus. The sequence goes on from JASEVX010000008.1 coordinate 15,266,884, forward strand.
TATTTTTAACTTGAGCATGTTAACATTTTGTCAGAATGGTTGTCTTAATAATATCTAGGCCAAGTTCGAATAAGGGTCATGTTGTGTCAAAAAACAAAGCCACTAGGCAAAATTGAAGGGTCGTTTTTAATATAAATTTACTACAAACCGCAAAATGAGTTCTGATTGACTATATGGTTGGCATAACTCCTGGGTGAGCGATCCAGGGTCATCATGGGCCTCTTGTTTTTGATGTCACTTTTTATAGTAGTTCAGTTTGAGCCATTGTCTATAGGGTTATTGACTATAATCTGGACACACATAATTGGCTTATCTAAATATCCATGTAAACATAAACCATTGAAACAATGTTTAGCTACCATTTTACATCATTAGGTTACACATACATGTTGTTTAACTCTTTCCCATTTGCATACATATATTGGTACAACTGTAGCAGGCTTAAACATTGGGAAAAAAGGTGAAATAGATCACGACAAGCAATTACTCCACAATGTTTTCAACTTGATAAAATAATTACATTCATTTATAGACTTTCCATATTTTTACTTGGATGATTTCAAAGTCGTCTGCTGCAGAATTGTTATATGTGGGAAACGAATAACTTAAACTGTTTAAAGCCGGATACGGGTTAATGCTTTCCCACATACAACATATCTGCAGCAGACGTCTTTGGAAATATAGTGACAAAAATATAAAAAATCCCTATAAATGAGGGTATATTTACTGCAAAAAGTTGAAAACATTGTGGCAAAAGAAGAAATTGCTTGTTTTGAGCAATTTCTTCTTTTGTCACAATGATTTAAAAAGTAAGAGGCGTCAGAAAATGTCTATTTGTGGAAAAGGTTTAACACTTTGAAACTGGACTAAAACTTCATCTTAATTTACTAACCATGGGGATTCCTTTTACCATAACAAATCTGCGGCAAATTGCTTTAAAACATGTCGGATTTTTTTTTAGAAAATATCTTAAAGTGAAGAACCTTATGAATCACAAGGTCATATTGTCACTAACTGACTAACTAGTACGGGACACTGGTGTTTTGTCTTAGACTTTTCAAAACATACTACTATAAAAAATTTTGGTTACAGTGACATGTTATAAAAAAAATTGATGCGTTGCTGTTGACAGGTCTTAGTTGATGTTTTTCTATTTTCATTTTACCTGCAAACAAAGTTTGTTAGGGGTATAATGGGATCACTGTGTTGGTTGGTTGGTTGGTTGGGTGGGTGGTTTGTCTATATCACAAACAAACTTTGTGAAGTGATCTTCTGTTTTGAATTTTTAAGATATTTTAATTGAACTTGGGTCAAATGATTTTTAAATATGCAAGAAATTATTTTGATCTTGTCTGGCTGGGTGCTCTTTAGTTATCTTCCTTTTAACTTTTTTAGTTTATTAGTTTTTGGAAAATAAAGGAGTCCGACTATTGTGATACCCTTAGCATCGTCTGTGTCGTCACAAAACTTTAATCTTACCTTAAAAATCTAAAACTGTTAAAAAAAGCGTTGGTCTTTGCTCTGTGGCGCTCTTGTTTAGACCATCAATCACGATGATGGTTTAGCAAGGAACTCTTTCAGATGACTCAACATTTTTGCTGCAGACAATTTTGAAAGCAAAGTGAAGAAATTTCTCCTTTTCCACACTATTTTCACCGCTGTATGAACTAATGTACTTCTAAATTCAAGATGTTACATCATTGTGTCCTCTGCCTGTATGGCTGTAGGACTCGAGTAATGACTTCTGTGTTATCTGTTTAACGCAGAGTCCATAATGTTAGTTTTCTCGTGGAACGGCTCAAATGTGTTTGTTTGAAACTTTCATGAGCTTCCTAAGAGATTTTCGAAGCGGACAGCAATGAAAATCTCATACCTGGTAAAGATGTTTCTCAGATGTGTAGATATGATATCATTTACCTAACTTTAAACATAGTTTGTCTGAACAAAACAAGCAGTGTTTATTCTGGTGCACTGCTGATTTAGCTGTTAACAAGTTTAGTTATTAACCCTTTCCCACCTATAGACGCATCTGCAGCAGATGACTTTTTGAAAACATCCGTGACAAAGGCAGAAATTGCTCAAAACGAGATTTTCTATATTTTTTAGTGGAAATTTTCTAATTCTTCTGCTGCAGATTTGCTGTATGTGGGAAAGGGTTAACTTAACCAGTTACTTTTGTAATCTATGCATATATCCACATGCATGTTTCTACATAATATATGTTTTTATAGGAGAGCACACAGAAGAGGAGGAAGAAGAGGATGCAGACACAGACGTGGAAGGCTTTCTGTTTTCTAAGCTCAAGTAAGCCATAAAAATAAGCCACATAATGAAAAAAAGCTACACTTCCAAATACATTTTTTTTATAGAGTTAAGCTCTAAAAATAAAGAATTTTTCTGGCAGAATGGGTAAGCATTGAGATATGTTTAAAAAAATGTTACAAATTATGTATTTCCCACAATAAGATGCATTTATCTACAGAAGATAAATTAGAAAACACTGTTGGAAAGGGAGAGATTTTTCATACTTTAGTCTACTTTGATAATCTTAATTTGTACATTCATTGTCTGCTTTTCCATAAATGTTTCATCCAAAGTCTTTCAAAGTACATGTAGTCTGCTGCAGGTCTCTTCATTGTGTAATAGGTGATAATTAAAAGACAATAAAAAACATGGCCCAGATGTCTCAAAGATGGCTCAAGTTTTTGTAAACTGTCCACTGTTCAATGTAGCAGATAAAATTTGATAAACCCGGTATTAAATATATTATAGTTATTCATGATTTGAATTTTATGTTTTTCCTTCAAATATTTTGTATTGTGAAGGGTCAGAAGTACCTGAAAGAGGTTAAACATCTAAATTTTGAAATCTATTCTTTACAAATCTATTCTTTCCATTAAACAGAGACAGGCATCCAGACTTGAAAGATGAGTTGAAAAAGTTGAGGACCCATTTGGGGGAATCATCATCAGAGCTGGCAGCTTTTAAAGTATGGGAGTTACAAGGTAAACTGCTTATCATTCATTTTTAGCTTGTCTATTTTTTGAAGAAAAAAAGTTGGGGTATTGTGATTATCTTGGCGTCGTTGTCATCTTCGTAGGATGCGTCATCCCAAAACTTTGACCTTACCTCATAACTAAAAAAACATTCCACATATTCAAATGTCACTTAGTTCACATCTTTCTAGAGACAATACAC
>JASEVX010000008.1:15270281-15337525 GCA_031761405.1 Serripes groenlandicus
TGAAGCCGTTTACAAACAGGGTTCAGAATCTCCGATAGATTCCTTGAGTCCAATGTTGCAGAAATTTCATGAAGATGTTTTTGTCTTGCGGTCATCTCACCAGCTTCGAAATGTATCAACAGGTAAGAAAGGATGCTTCAATTTCGCTAACTTGATTTGTCATATTTGCTAATTTGGACTTATCCAAGTTGAAAAACATCTGCAGCAAATTATGTGCAATGTAAAACGCATGAAATTTACATTGTACAGAAAAATGTATACAGAGTAGAAAATATTAGGGAAGAAACGTTTAATACAATCCCAGTTTCTCGTTTTTCTGCATTAATTTCAAAAGGATTTGCTACAATATATTACATTTTGAGTAGCACAAATAATTAGTCCTCCACATGTACCTAGGATACAAGGTTAAAACAGCATCCCGTCTGTCCTTCAAACTTCCTTCCACCCTTATATCTAAATGGGGGCTACTTTACTGTAGGAATAAGTACAAATGAAAAGACACACGGCTTTATTTGTATTATTGGTAATAATCTTGTGTGTAACTGGTGTTTTGCAGGATGGCGTTATGATGTCGGAGTGCCAGAGGGCTGTGATGCGTTTTGTACATATTCACGGAGAGAAGACCTGTGCTACGATAAAGTGAAAGCTTAATAAAAATGTGGGAGACAGGTAAATGCTTTAAAATTTATTTGCCTGTTATGATTTTATTAGGGTTTTTCTTCTTTGAGAGGTTTCTGATTGGAAAAAAAATCAACTATGTAAAAATTGAAAGATAGCTTTTATTACAGATAACAAATATAACATGGTGATGAAATTGAGAAAGGCTACATTCATTTATAAAAAAATGTTTTCTGTAGAGGCATTAAACTATACACAAATTGTCTTTTTCCCAAGCATGGAAAATGTTAATTATCATTGTTGTCAAAGATCTGAAACTTTGCAGGGTTAAACAAAGGAATCAATTATTGCTGCTCTGTCCCATCACTGCTTCTGTGGTGAAGTGGTAGAGCATCCACCTTGGGTTTGAGAGGCTGTGGGTTTGGACCTGCAGGGTTATACCAAAGACTGTAAAAAGAGTAATTGGGGCTTATGCTTGTGTCAGCATAAATGGACAGTAGTACTTGGTAACATACAAGAACACCGTGATATAACTGTAAAATTGTTGAAAGTCACATAAAACACCATGCAATACAAACAAAAAATTTACCGTACATCACACTGACCTATTGCAGGTGACACATGTGTTCCTTGGTTGTCTTTGCAATGCACGGCGATATTTCAATGATTTTAAGTTTTCCCACATGCACAACATCTCTGCAGTAGATGACTTTGAAACATCTTTGTAAAAGTATGGAGTCGCTATAAATGTATTATATTCTGGAAAAAGTTAAATTAGTGGCAATGGAGGTAATGCCTTGCTTGAGCAAATGTAGTAGGAAAGAATAATGACATGGAAGATCAGTTTTTTCCATAGTGTGGCCCCAATATATAGTTCTATTATCACTTTCTAGTCTAGTCCTCTTGTATACCCAGTTTGACCACATTTCCCAGCCTCTAAGGATGGCCCCAGTTACTGTGGTTCTGTAGCTCGACATTGGGACCAAGGGCTTTAAAAACTCACGGAGCTCCTCGTAGACTTGGCTAGCAAGTAACAGATAATTTATATCTATAGGACACTTTGTTCAGGTATGTTTTGATGCCCTTATAACAGAAATGAACCCTCTTCCCATATCCAGCAAATCTGCAGCAAGACTCTCTAAAATATCTAGCCAAAATGTGAAATAACTCTTTATAAGAGATGTTGATATTGAAAAGAGTTTAAAACATTGTGGGAAAAGAAAAAGAAATCTCATTAATAGCGATGCTTCGTTTGTCACAATTTTTTTCAAATGCGTCTGCTGCAGAGGCGTCAGAAAGCATCTGATGAGGGATGGGTAAACTAGACATCTCTTACTTGTTCATGTTTTGTATTCTTCAACCATTTGACTGAATGTCGTTATCTTGACTAGTTGAAGGACGTCACCACTTTTTCACTTGCAGGCGCAGGTGAGGCCCACTGCAGCAGGTGCCCTTGTGAAGACATTGTGGCAAAAGGAGAAATTTCTCATGATATTTAGACTTTCAGTAATCATACTTTTGTTTATAGAAGTTTTCCGTATATTTATCAAGAATTTTCAAAGTGATCTGCCTGCAGACTTTTTTTGTATGTGTAAAAGACTTAAATAACAGAAGTGGAACTAATTGTATTTTTTACTATTTGCATCTTTGCAATATTGTGTTTATATTTGAATTAAAAATTATTGTTACCTCTATATTTCATCTTGTAGTCCCAGAAAGATGTGCCGACTAGATTTGTCTGGGCTATGGTGTGAACTGGCCATATAAAAGTACAGAATACAAAGCCAAAGATGACACCCAAGAGAAGGTATGTTACATGTTATCTTTCATTGAAGGCAATAAATTGTATAAATGATTAAATAATGTCTTCACGAAGCATCCATTTACCAGTACTATTGTGATGCACGCCATCCACATGGTGCTTGTTACTACCAGGCAGATGGATTTATTAATGCATTCTATGCATGGCAAAGAACAGAAACTTATAAGCATTGATCCCCAGTCAGATCTTTAATCTCTACACTTGTCACATAGTCCCCCCTAGGTGAGTTTTCCTGAAAGCCCTGATATTGATGCAGGGCTCATTCAGGAGCTCCCAAATATTGAAGAAGTTTAACCCCTTTCCAACATGCAGCCACATTTTGCCTAGTGTTTTTAAAGGTGGTCTCCTACTTGATTTTTAGCTCCACTGGCTGAAAAGGCAGTCGAGCTATGTCCATGGCGAATTGTCCGTCGTGCCGTGCGTGCGTGCGTGCGCGTAACTTTTTCCTTTAAACAACTCGGCTCACTACCACTTGGCCAATTTTGGTTGAAACTCTATTAGGAAGCATCCTCCTCAATGTCTCTCATCTAAATTCCTTCAGTTTTTTTTGATCCATCCATAATTCTGGTTTCCATGGTAACCCAAAAGAAAAAAATAGTGAAAACTTAAAAATCTTCTCTCTGAAAGTGTCAGGCCGATTTTCAATAAATTTGGTAGAAATGTTCCTTGGGTGACCCTTTATTAGGGATTCTTCAAGAAATGTCGATTGGTCGAAAAAACATGTCGCCAGAGGGCGGGGCTATTTTGCCTTATATGACCATAGTGAAAACTTAAAAATCTTCTCTCTCCGAAAGTGTTCAGACCCGATTTTCCAATAATTTGTAGAAATGTCATTGGGTGACCCTCTATCAGATTCCTTCAAGCGTTGTGAGTTGGTCGAAAAATATGGCAGCCAGAGGGCGGGGCTTTTTATACTCTATGACCATAGTGAAAAAATTAAAAATCTTCTTCCTCCGAAAGTGTTGAGCAGATTTTCAAATAATTTTGTAGAAAGTGTTCTTTGGGGACCACTCTATCAGATTCCTTCAAGCCATGTGATTGGTTCAAAAATATGGCCGCCATGGGGTGGGGCTATTTTGCCTTTATGGCTATTGTGAAAACTTAAAAATCTTCTCCTCCGAAAGTGTCAGGCCGATGTTCAAATAATTTTGCAGAACACTTCCTTGGGTGACACTCATACTAAGATTCCTTTAAGCCATGGTTGTTGTAAAAATATGGCCACTAGGGGGCAGGGCTGTTTGGAGATTTGATATTGCCTTATGGCCGTGAGCGATACTGGGCCCTCTTGGGGCCTCTTGGTTGTATATATGAGTAAAGATGAAATGAAAACATTCTTTTAAAGTATATTAGTTCCTGTGGCATAGTATCAAGATTTCTACCATAACCCTTTCCCACCTGCAGACGCAATTCGATGCAATAGCATGCAGACGACTTTTGAAAACCTTGTGGCCAAAGGTGAAATTGCTCATATGAGCAATTTCTCCTTTGAACAACATGGTTTTCAACTTAATTTAACAATAATGCAATCATTTATGGAGATTTTTCAGGCCTTTCGGTCACTATGTTTCAAATGTGGTCTGCTTGCAGATTTGTTGTATGTGGGGGAAGGGTTAACTCTTGAAGAATGAGAATCTCTTTTTCAGCCAGTCATCGAGGACATGCTGTAGTTTGTTATAACTACATCTATTAGTGATGAGGGATTGTGGTTAACCCTTTTCTCCCAAACAGATATCCTTCTTGCAGCAAACCTTGTTTTGAAAACATTGTGACAAAAGGAGAAATTGCTCATAATGAGCAAATTTCCCCTATTTGCCACAATGTTTTCCAACCTATATAATAAAATAAATCCTTTACTTGAAGAGATTTTTTTCCTAATTTAAGTGGAAACTATAGACTTCAAGGGGGTCAAGAGTTTGTAGACATTTAGAGTATTTTAGGGTTTATCAATTTTCAGCCTGCCGACTATATTTAAATAATTTGAGAAAAATATATTGTTTTCCTTTTAATTATGTTAATATTGTGACCTATTTTTCTCAGAAACCGTAGACACAGGTAATCGTTACACAAGCCTTTGCGGGAACAAAATTGTGAGGGTACAATTGTGTAACATCCCAAAAGCATATCAATAGAGGTATTTTTTGTTAAATTCTTTCCCCTTTATATTAACACCTTATATCCCATCTACTTACAATATAACATTTTCCCATTTTTTCAGCGGTTTGTATAGAAAATTGCAAATTAGTGATGTTTTATTGTAGAACTTCACAATGAATCGAAGTCGTAAAACATCTGATCTTGTTTGGGATAGTAATTGATCCATTACAATAATGCATAAGAATTCTTCATGTGTAGTATTTGAATTCCGTTGATCCTTGCCCTAAACAAACATGATTTGAGCTTCAAGCGAGTACTAATTGACTAAAATTATAAGAAATAGATTGTGGATCTAAAATTGAGATAAGATGTGGGAATAGGCCAGAATATTCCCCTTATTACATGTTCAGAGTTTTGGTCTAATTTTGTAACAGTTGGTATTAGTTTTCTCTAATTTCATTTGCTTAGCCTGTGCAAACAAAACCCCCGTACAGTTGAATGAACACAATATGTATAATATTAGTGGGTAAGATTTTTATTTGCAGAATTTGGCCTTTTTCATATATATATCTAAATGAGCACTGTAATTTTGGGAATGATAACACTGGTTCAGTAAAGCTTAGAAATGTCCTCCGCGAGATAATATATTTTCTTTGAAAATTGTCGTTCTGATGGAAGTTTATATGAAAGTGATGGCTGTGCATCTATGTTTCCTTAAAACTTAACTGTTCGTGAAATATGAAAGCTCTAATAAGTTGTTCACCTTTGCACAAAATTTGAAGATAATTGTTGCGGTCTTTATTATTTGGAAAGTTTAGAGATCCTCTGTATGAGAAGAAAAGATTAACCCTTCCCCACATACAGCAAACCTGCAGCATATGTCTTTAAAAGCATGTTCACTAACACCGGAAAATCTCTATAAAATGAAGGTACAATAACTGAAAAAAAGTTGAAAACATTTTAGCAAATGGAGAAATTTGATAGTTTTGCGCAATTTCTCCATTTTGCCAACATGTTTCCAAAGTCCATTGCTGCAGAGAGGCGTCGGAAAAACATCTATATGAGGGGAAAAGGATTAATTGTGTAATAACATGGTGAAAAGACATTTTGGTAGGATTTCATTTGTAGCCATCACCATCTTCCTTTCATCCATTCTTTCCCATTTATAGTCCATGATATCATATTTTATTGCAATTGTTTATTTGTTTTTAGCTCACACTGAGCACAAAGTGCTCAAGGGGAACTATAGTGATCTCATTTTGTCTGTCGTCTGCCTTGCATGGTCACTGTAGCCCTTGCAAACACTCTATAACAACATTTTGCATCCATTCTCATGACAGTTTATCAGAACGTAAATTTCGTTCAAAATCTTGGGCCAAGTTCAAAACAAGTCAAATTGAAGCAAAATCTTGTTAACACAGACATGCTATATTTAACTTGAGCACTCAAAAGCTTGTGGCATAGGTTCCAGAGATGGAGAACAATCTTGTAAACACACTTGAGAACTCATATTTGATTCACCAGCTTGAAAACTTTGTCAGTTAATCTTAAAGGATATCTAGACCAAGTTCAAATATGGGTCCTGTCAAATAAAAACTTGGCCACAAGGCCAATTGAAGGAAAATATTAATAACACTCTGGAGTCATATTTTGAACTTGAGGCATTTTGAGGGCTTTGTCATGATGGGTGTTTTGATGATAATCTAGGCTAAGTGTGAAGAATGGTCATATCCTGTCAAAAAACCTAGGGTCATTAGGCCAAATTGAAGAAAGTCTTAATATCACTCATCGAAGCTGTATTTATACCTTGATCATGTTAACATTTTGTCAAATGGTTGTCTTAATAATATCTAGGCCAAGTTCGAATAAGGGTCATGTTGTGTCAAAAAACAAAGCCACTAGGCAAAATTGAAGGGTCGTTTTTAATATAACTTTACTACAAACCGCAAAATGAGTTCTGATTGACTATAGTGGTGCATAACTCCTGGGTGAGCGATCCAGGGTCATCATGGGCCTCTTGTTTTTGATGTCACTTTCTTATAGGTAGTTCAGTTTGAGCCATTGTCTATAGGTTATTGACTATAATCTGGGACACACATAATTGGCTTATCTAAATATCCATGTAAACATAAACCATTGAAACCAATGTTTAGCTACATTTTACATCATTAGGTTACACATACATGTTGTTTAACTCTTTCCCATTTGCATACATATATTGGTACAACTGTAGCAGGCTTAAACATTGGGAAAAAAGGTGAAATAGATCACGACAAGCAATTACTCCACAATGTTTTCAACTTGATAAAATAATTACATTCATTTATAGACTTTCCATATTTTTACTTGGATGATTTCAAAGTCGTCTGCTGCAGAATTGTTATATGTGGGAAACGAATAACTTAAACTGTTTAAAGCCGGATACGGGTTAATGCTTTCCCACATACAACATATCTGCAGCAGACGTCTTTGGAAATATAGTGACAAAAATATAAAAAATCCCTATAAATGAGGGTATATTTACTGCAAAAAGTTGAAAACATTGTGGCAAAAGAAGAAATTGCTTGTTTTGAGCAATTTCTTCTTTTGTCACAATGATTTAAAAAGTAAGAGGCGTCAGAAAATGTCTATTTGTGGAAAAGGTTTAACACTTTGAAACTGGACTAAAACTTCATCTTAATTTACTAACCATGGGGATTCCTTTTACCATAACAAATCTGCGGCAAATTGCTTTAAAACATGTCGGATTTTTTTTTAGAAAATATCTTAAAGTGAAGAACCTTATGAATCACAAGGTCATATTGTCACTAACTGACTAACTAGTACGGGACACTGGTGTTTTGTCTTAGACTTTTCAAAACATACTACTATAAAAAATTTTGGTTACAGTGACATGTTATAAAAAAAATTGATGCGTTGCTGTTGACAGGTCTTAGTTGATGTTTTTCTATTTTCATTTTACCTGCAAACAAAGTTTGTTAGGGGTATAATGGGATCACTGTGTTGGTTGGTTGGTTGGTTGGGTGGGTGGTTTGTCTATATCACAAACAAACTTTGTGAAGTGATCTTCTGTTTTGAATTTTTAAGATATTTTAATTGAACTTGGGTCAAATGATTTTTAAATATGCAAGAAATTATTTTGATCTTGTCTGGCTGGGTGCTCTTTAGTTATCTTCCTTTTAACTTTTTTAGTTTATTAGTTTTTGGAAAATAAAGGAGTCCGACTATTGTGATACCCTTAGCATCGTCTGTGTCGTCACAAAACTTTAATCTTACCTTAAAAATCTAAAACTGTTAAAAAAAGCGTTGGTCTTTGCTCTGTGGCGCTCTTGTTTAGACCATCAATCACGATGATGGTTTAGCAAGGAACTCTTTCAGATGACTCAACATTTTTGCTGCAGACAATTTTGAAAGCAAAGTGAAGAAATTTCTCCTTTTCCACACTATTTTCACCGCTGTATGAACTAATGTACTTCTAAATTCAAGATGTTACATCATTGTGTCCTCTGCCTGTATGGCTGTAGGACTCGAGTAATGACTTCTGTGTTATCTGTTTAACGCAGAGTCCATAATGTTAGTTTTCTCGTGGAACGGCTCAAATGTGTTTGTTTGAAACTTTCATGAGCTTCCTAAGAGATTTTCGAAGCGGACAGCAATGAAAATCTCATACCTGGTAAAGATGTTTCTCAGATGTGTAGATATGATATCATTTACCTAACTTTAAACATAGTTTGTCTGAACAAAACAAGCAGTGTTTATTCTGGTGCACTGCTGATTTAGCTGTTAACAAGTTTAGTTATTAACCCTTTCCCACCTATAGACGCATCTGCAGCAGATGACTTTTTGAAAACATCCGTGACAAAGGCAGAAATTGCTCAAAACGAGATTTTCTATATTTTTTAGTGGAAATTTTCTAATTCTTCTGCTGCAGATTTGCTGTATGTGGGAAAGGGTTAACTTAACCAGTTACTTTTGTAATCTATGCATATATCCACATGCATGTTTCTACATAATATATGTTTTTATAGGAGAGCACACAGAAGAGGAGGAAGAAGAGGATGCAGACACAGACGTGGAAGGCTTTCTGTTTTCTAAGCTCAAGTAAGCCATAAAAATAAGCCACATAATGAAAAAAAGCTACACTTCCAAATACATTTTTTTTATAGAGTTAAGCTCTAAAAATAAAGAATTTTTCTGGCAGAATGGGTAAGCATTGAGATATGTTTAAAAAAATGTTACAAATTATGTATTTCCCACAATAAGATGCATTTATCTACAGAAGATAAATTAGAAAACACTGTTGGAAAGGGAGAGATTTTTCATACTTTAGTCTACTTTGATAATCTTAATTTGTACATTCATTGTCTGCTTTTCCATAAATGTTTCATCCAAAGTCTTTCAAAGTACATGTAGTCTGCTGCAGGTCTCTTCATTGTGTAATAGGTGATAATTAAAAGACAATAAAAAACATGGCCCAGATGTCTCAAAGATGGCTCAAGTTTTTGTAAACTGTCCACTGTTCAATGTAGCAGATAAAATTTGATAAACCCGGTATTAAATATATTATAGTTATTCATGATTTGAATTTTATGTTTTTCCTTCAAATATTTTGTATTGTGAAGGGTCAGAAGTACCTGAAAGAGGTTAAACATCTAAATTTTGAAATCTATTCTTTACAAATCTATTCTTTCCATTAAACAGAGACAGGCATCCAGACTTGAAAGATGAGTTGAAAAAGTTGAGGACCCATTTGGGGGAATCATCATCAGAGCTGGCAGCTTTTAAAGTATGGGAGTTACAAGGTAAACTGCTTATCATTCATTTTTAGCTTGTCTATTTTTTGAAGAAAAAAAGTTGGGGTATTGTGATTATCTTGGCGTCGTTGTCATCTTCGTAGGATGCGTCATCCCAAAACTTTGACCTTACCTCATAACTAAAAAAACATTCCACATATTCAAATGTCACTTAGTTCACATCTTTCTAGAGACAATACACATATACATACGATGTTACATAACTCTGGCTTCAACAGTTTTTCAGTTATGTCCCTTTTGTAAGGAATTAATGCAAAATATTCAAATGAAACTTGGTATACATGTTACTCAAGACGATACACATGTATATACCAATTCACGTAACTCTGACATAAGTCTTTACTGAGTAATGCCCTTTTTTGACAAAGATAAAACGGACGAGCATTGGCATTTACTCCGCGGTGCTCTTGTTAATCTATATATCCACAGCAAATGAACTGGAAGTGTAAAAAAAAGAAATATGTGGAAATTTTATTTCATCCCTTTCCCATATACGACAAATCTGCAGCAGACGACTTTGAAAACATCTCAGCAGAAACATAGAAAATTTCTATGAATAAAGGTATAAGTACTGAAAAGAGACGATTTTGAAAACATCTTTGTCACAATTTCATTATTTTCAGATTTGAGTCTTCAAGCTGCCCAGAAAGTCAAAGATGCTGATCCTAACGATGCCCTTAAAGTACTCGGACATGTCAGTCAGAACTTCCCAACTGTTGCAAGGTATGGATTATTTTATTAACCCTTTCATTCAGACAACAAATCTGCAGCAGATGACTTTTAAAACAACTAGACAAAAATCGATAAATGAAAGAATAATTATTGAATAGAGGTGAAAACATGGTGGCTAAAGGAGAAACAGCAATTTCACCTTTTGCCATGGTGTTTTCAAAAGTCGTCTGCTGTAGGTGCGTTTGAATTCATCTACTCGGACTAAGATGCATTGCAATGATTCTACAAGTGGGAGAGGGTTAACCCTTTCCTAAAAGGAAATGATCTGCCACAGATCATGACTTTGAAATAAATCCGCGCTAAAATATAGAATATCTCTTAATAAAGATAAAAGTAAAAAAAAACATTGTTGGAGAAGTCAATGCTACAACTGTGTCCACATGTTGGAATTGGTTAATATACTCTAGGGCCCAACTCGAGGGCTTGGCGTGAAACGGTTGTAACTAAAAACCTATTTTGAAAACCCTGGTTTATGGGCAATTTTGACCCCTTTGTAAACAATGCAAATTTAGGTGCCATTTGTCAGAACGAGCAATGGCACCTAAATTTCCACTGTTTACCAAGTAAAATGATTTAACGCTTATAAAGACTTTATGGCGAGGTGATTAACCTTGGTAAAGAAATACCAATTTAAGTTACAACCGTTTCACGCCAAGCCCTCGAGTTACTGTATTCTAGAACAAATGGTGTCTTTTTGAATATTCCAGTCTAACTACTTCACTCTAATAAAAATCATTTTGTTATAATTTATTATATTTGGTTTACATGCACTGTCAGAGCTAGCTTTGCTCCATGCAACACAAAAAATATATTTGAAATTTCCCAACTTTTGGAGGCAATTCGGAACTTCTTTTCAGATGTATATCTGTCTATTTTTAGATCATTAGTGAAAGTCCCAGTTGACGAATCTCTGAAGAAAGAAATAGTGAAAAATCAGCAGGTAATTATCTAGTTTATAATTAGAATCCTGTTTTCTGAATTTGAGAATCCTCTGAATTAACCCTTGAAAACATCTAGATAAAATTTGAAATACATCTTTAAATTGTAGTTCAATTATTAAATAGAGTTTAAAACATTATGGCAAAAGGAGAAATTACTGATAACGTGCAATTCAACTTTTGTCATAATGATTTCATAAGTTTTCTGCTTCAGATGCGTCAAAATGTGTCTATAAGTAAGTGTTAACCATTTCCCACATATCACAAATCTGCAGCAGTCAGATTTAAAAAAGATTTTGGCAAAATCTTTGAAAGTCTCCAAAAATAAAACAGATATTGTTGAACAGATTTGAAAACATTGTGGCAAAAGGAGAAATTGCTTGTTTTCAGCAATTTCTCCTCTTGTCATTATGTTTTCAAAAGTCATCTGCTGCAGAGGCATCAACATTAGGGAAAGGGTTAAAGCATCTGAAGAAAGAACAAATATGGTCAAAAATATATTTCTATATGAAATAGAAAAACATTGACTGAAAAGACGAATTGCTATTTAACTTTATAAATAAGTTAACCCTTTCCCACATACTTAAAAATCTGCAGCAGACGACTTTGAAAACATTATGACAAAAACCTGAAAAATGACCATAAAGGATAGCTTAATTGTTAAATAAAGTTGAAAACAATGTTTTCAAAAGTCGTCTGCTGCTATTGCTTCAAAATGCGTCTGCAGGAGGAAAAGGCTTAAACTATCCAATTTTTCAGATGATCCTTTTCCAACACTTTTTGTGTTGCCTGCTTTTGCTGTTTGACAAATAGCAGCCAATCCTCCGTCTGTCTGACAGTCCATCATGCTTTCACTTAATTAATTATTTTTAGAGAACACATTTGTCCCAAAGCTTGTCTGCTTTATCTACATGAAAAATTCTTCTCCACTTGCAGATTCATTTTGACGCATCAGTAGCAGGCAACTAATTCAAAACTATAATGAGCAATGTCTACTTTTACCACATTGTTTTTCAACGCTATCTAATAATTATACTTTGATTTATAGATTTTCCATGTTTGCCCGGACGTTTTTCAAAGTTGTCTGCTGTAGATCTGTGGGTTTTGGTTAAAAATGACATTTATATATGTTTTAGTACTTTGAGAATTACCATGGAGTGGCGGCTGGAGACGGAGCTATCTATTTAAATGGCATAGGACTGGACATGGATGTTTACGATATCTTCTCCCTACTTGACGTCATGAAATCCGAGGCCAAAATCATGGAGGGATTATGGACTCTTGGTTTTAAGGTAAATGTCAACATTGATAGGGGTTCAATACAACATTCAACAGTATTTAAATTATATCTCGACAACCATTTCCCAAACAAAATGAAACTCTTAGAAAGTTCTCTGTGCTCAGAAATGAACTTGCTTCTGTCCGATCAGATTCGTCCGCAACGAATATAGTTTTATAGGTTTTGGAGCCAGTTCACCTGGAAATGTTTCCTAGCTTTCTGGTAACAATGCTACACTACTTGTGTCTGCCTAACCACATAATAGACGTTTTAGTCCATTGGTGAAAGACTATAATTGAAGATAAATGTCAACAGATCTGGATAGGGAGAGTATTTGAGCCTGTCAGTTTGAATATGTACAAGTTGACATTTCTGAACAGAGTAGGTTTACATCAGACTGTGCAGATGTCCTGGTTGATTAGGATCTACTCTGTTCTTAGGTAACCCTTTCCCTCATACGACAATTCTGCAGCAGACAATATTAAACATATTTTGCCAAAAACTGGAAAATCTCTACAATTGAATGGATAATCTATGACTAAAAGTGCAAACATTGTGGCTAAAGAAGAAATTGCTCGTTTTGAGCAATTTCTTCTTTTGTCACTATGTTTTCAAAAAGCCGTCTGCTGCAGAGGCGTTAAAAAGCGTCTATATGAGGGAAAGGGATAAGCGCAAACTTGTACTTTGGCCAATGGACAGGCTCATTAAATGTTCCTATCAAGAAACGGAAATTTGTTAGAAAAAACTTTTAACCCTTTTCCACATACCACAAATCCGCAGCAGACGACTTTGAAAACATCTAAGCAAAAGCAAAGAAAATCCCTTTAGATGAAAGAACAATAAGTGAATAGAGTTGAAAACATGGTGACAAAAGGAGAAATTGCTTGTTTGGAGCAATTTCTTCTTTTGTCGCCATGCTTTCAAAAAGCTGTCGGCTGCAGAGGTGTCAGAAAGCGTCTATATGAGGGCAAGGGTTAAAGTCGGCCATTACTTTTGGACAAATAAACAGCTGAAATTAAGAGCTGTTAAATCAATGCTACAACAAATTGGCTACATATAACAAATGAAAACTTTGTCTTTGCATATTGATAAGTATAACTGCAGATGCCCACAGGAAAGTCCGGCCTGGCAACTTCAGATGTAACTGCAGCAGAAGACATTTGGATATGTAATGTAAAAAGGAGAAATTGCTCAAAGCAAGCAAATTTTCCTCTTCCATGAACATTTCCACTCTGTATTTATTATAAATAATATTTCCCGTCTTCCAGATGTTATCATTTTCAATGCAGACAACTCTAAAATAGCATATCATGTGAATTGTGTCACTACTTATGGTGAGAGATGTATTGTAGATTGAAGTTTAAATTTTCTGTCTTTCAATTTGTAAATATGAGAAGATATATATATATATATTTAACCCTCTCCAACCTGCAGACTCATTTTGACGCCTCTACCACAGATAACCTTTGAAAACAGTGTGGCAAAAGGAGAAATTGATCAAAGTGTTGTTGTATTTTGAAAAGGGTCAAACTTGTTTTTATATTCAGGGAGATGATTTGAGTAGATTACTGAAGATTGACACAACCAGTGGATCAGCCGACTTTTCTCTTGACATTAGAAACAGCGCAGTACAGGTAAAGTAAAGATAGCCTCCCTATGTACTGTTTAATTCCTGCATTACAATAAATTGTACTGTTTACTTCCTACATTACAATATTTTGTACTGTTTACTTCCTGCATTACAATAAATTGTACTGTTTACATCCTACATTATAACACACTGTCCTGTTTACTTCCTGTATTACAATAAATTGTACTGTTTACTTCCTACATTACAACAAACTACTGTTTACTTCCTGCATTACAACAAATTATACTGTTTACTTCCTATTTTACATCACACTGTACTGTTTACTTCCTGTATTACAACAAATTGTACTGTTTACTTCCTACATTACAACAAACTGTACGGTTTACTTCCTATTTTACATCACACTGTACTGTTTACTTCCTGTATTACAACAAATTGTACTGTTTACTTCCTACATTACAACAAACTGTACTGGTTACTTCCTGTATTACAACAAATTGTACTGTTCACTTCTTGCATTACAATAAATTGTACTGTTTACTTCCTGCATTATGACACATTGTATTGTTTACTTCCTGCATTACACAAATTACTATGTTTATTATTATATCCTATTTCAGTTTTTAAATTACCTTGAGTTGATAACATATCTGTCTATAGTTTATATTGTATCCAATTTCGGTTTATAAATTGTCTTGAGCTAATTGCGTAACGTTCTATGTTATATATTGTATCCAATTTCAGTTCATGAATGACCTTGAGTTGATTACATACCTTTCTAAAGTTCATATTTTATCAAAATTCAGTTTATAAATTGTCTTGAGTTGATTGCATAACTTTCTATGCTTTATATTGTATCCAATTTCAGTTTATAAATGACCTTGAGTCCATTACATATCTTTCTAAAGTTTATATTGTAGACAATTTCAGTTTATAAATGACCTTAAGTTGATAACATATTTTTCTTACGTTTATATTGTATCCAGTTTCAGTTTATAAATGACCTTGAGTTCATTACATATCTTTCTATAGTTTATATTGTACATAATTTCAGTTTATAAATGACCTTGAGAAAGATAAGAAATATAATGGATGGCCCAGTCAAGCTATGGATATCTTGAGACCGACCTACCCTGGTATGCTCCGTCACGTAGCAAAGAACTTCTTTAATCTGGTGAGTACTTGTCTTTAACCCTTTCCCTCATACGACAATTCTGCAGCAGACTACTTTGAACATATTTTGTCAAAAAATAGAAAATCTCTATAATTAAATGGATAACCTATGACTAAAAGTGGAAAACATTGTGGTAAGAGGAGAAATTGCTCGTTTTGAGCAATTTCTTCTTTTGTCACTATGTTTTCAAAAAGCTGTCTGCTGCAGAGGCGCCAGAAAGCATCTATATCATGGAAAGGGTTAACAAACTTCAGAACTGAAACCAAAAAGGTCTTATCAGCCCCAAGGCACTCTCTGATCAGGATCTCCATTGTTTTCCATTATGTTTTATACTTTATTAAATGATTGTTTTAACATTTATAGAGAGTTCTCCTAATTTTGACTTATCAGCTTCAAAGTTGTCTGCTTCAGATTTATTGTCTGATCAGGATCTCCATTGTTTTCCATTTAGTCAATTTTTGCCTCTGCAGCAGACGATTATGAAAACATTGTAGTGGCAAAAGGAGAAATTGGACATAATTAAAAAAAAAATCCATTTCCATAATGTTTTCAACTTTATTAAATAATTGTTTTATCATTTATAGAGGGTTCTCATAATTTTAACTTATTAGCTTCAAAGTTGTCTGCTGCAGATTTATTGTATGGAGAAAAACGGTTTAAAAATCTTTTAGTAGAAAGTTGTAGGCCGAGCTGAAACAACACAAGGAGCGAGTGTACTTCGGGCAATTTTCATGTAGATTAACCCATCTCCCTCATACGACAATTCTGCAGCAGACGACTTTGAACATATTTTGTCAAAACATAGAAAATCTCTATGATTAAATGGATAACCTATGACAAAAAGTGGAAAACATTGTGTCAAAAGGAGAAATTGCACGTTTTGTCACTATGTTTTCAAAAAGCCGCCTGCTGCAGAGGCGTCGGAAAGAGTCTATATGAGGGAAAGGGTTAAGAAAGTATATTCAAGGCGATGACGTCACTCAAGTTTAGGTGTCAACGGCATGGGCAGGGTCATCTGCCTGTACACAACTTTTTGACTTGTTGGCTTGACAGGCCAAAACTCATACGGTACATATTATATATACACCAGAAAATCTTTCCTACATAATATTAGATAAATATGAAAATATCAATACTATTACCATTATCCCGCTATAAGGAACTTAAATCCTTCTCCACATACAACAAATCTACAGCAGACAACTTTGAAAAAACATCTACCTTCAAACATGGACAGTCTCTAAGAATGAAAGAATTATTTTTGAATTGATTTGACAATTTTGTGGCGAAAAGAAGTCGTCTTCTGCAGATGTTTACAAATGCGTAGGCAAGTGAGAAAGGCTGAACAACATTTGATTATCATGCGTTACTTGATTTTTAAAGAATTTGCAAACAATCCGGACCCAGATCAGCATACATAGTTGTACAGTATTATAAATGAAAGAAATCATTGAATCGAGTTGAAAACATTGTGGCAAATGGAGAAATTGCTTGTTATGAGCAACTTCTTCTTTTGTCATAATGTTTTCAGAAGTCGTCTGCTGCAGAGACCTGAGAAAGCGCCTATATCTTGGAAAGGTTTAATGTAAACTAACTTATTATTCTTTATTTTCCAGGTGTTTTTTGTCGATCCAGTGGACAAAGACAGTCGAGAGCTACTTAAGACAGGAGAAGCGTTCTACGTTCACAGTGTTGCCGTTCACATTGGTTTTGTTTTCCTTGTTGATGACACCAAGTCGCCTATGGAAGACGCCGGTGTAGCAATTGCTTATGCTTTTGATTATATAAAGCAGGAAGAAAATCCGGCCAAAGCTCTGACCTTTATTACTGATGTAAGAATGGTTTAACCCTTTTTCACTTGCATACCCTTTTATTTTATACATTTGTTACTTTTTAAAACAATGTGACAAGTGGAGAAATTGCTTATAATAGTTTCTAATGAATAGCACTTTCAATTTCTCCTTTTGCCACAATGATTTCAACACTAATAAAAAATTCTACATGTTTTTAATCCAAGATGTTTTCAAAGTTAACTGATGCAGATTTGTTGTATGTGGGAAAGAGTTAACACGGAAATAATATTTGACTTAACATTTTTCCTGATGCAGATGAGTTTCAAACACATACAGATGCTTTCTGATGCCTCAATCTATTCAATAACTGTTCTTTAATATATAGAGAATTTTCATATTTTGTCAAGATGCTTTCTGATGCCTCAGCAGCAGATGACTTTTAAAACCTTTGTGACAAAAGGACAAATTGCTTATAATGAGCAATTTCTCTTTTTGCCACAATGTATTCAAATCTATTCAATAACTGTTCTTTAATATATAGAGAATTTTCATAATTTTGTCAAGATGTTTTCAAAGTCGTCTGTTGCAGATTTGTTGTAGGTGGGAAAGGGTTAAATTTAATTTTTATACTTTTTCAGGTTTATGAGAATGCAAAAGGGGACGAAATTGAAATTGAAATTACAGCTGAAATGGTGTTAGATGAGTTTCGATCTCAGTTCCCCGATGAGGATATTGAAAAAGTGTTTGGAGAAGACTCTGAATATGACTATGTTAGAAAGGTAAGTCTAGAGAGGAAGACGTGGATAACATCGAGGATATCTTTCCTGTGCTAGCAAGTTTGAATCTCGGTTTGACCAATGTTGATTGATTGATTGATTGGGGCTTAAAAACATTTCCAAAAATATTCAGTCATATCATGGTGGCCAGTTCACCTTCTCATGTGTTTCCTAGCTTTCTCATACCAGTCCTCCACACAACATACTTTCCAAGCAACTTGCTGCTTTTCCACATAGACTGTTAGCCCATTGGTGAAAGACGAATGACGCTTGACTGGTTTGACCAAATATTCTATACAGTTAATGACATATGTCATTGAGACTACTGTAATTCATCATCCACAAGTGGTATCAATTAGATACAAATCATTACTTATTGTTACTTTATTTCGTAGAGCATGTACACATAATGTTAAATCTAAAGATAAGAAATGTAACTTCTTTTTAGTTTCAAAAGATAGAATAAAGACGAATGAACGAAGAGAAGCGAATATTATTTTCTGCTTAACCCGTATTTGATTTGGTTTTCAAAAATGGTCTTTATCAGATATTATTTAACACACCTCTTTAAACTATTTCAGAGTAACTGTGATTTTGTTTCCAAGTCTGGACTCACTGATTTTCCACAAGTGCTGTTAAACGGTAAACCATTGCAGAAGGAAGATTTAAAACAGGAGAATTTTGAAGAGGGGGTTGTTTCGGAAATAATGAAAGCCACCCCAGAAATACAGCAAGCTGTATATCAGGTGATAGTTTTATTCTGTTAATCATAAACCTTTTTAGCTTGACTTTTGAAAAAACAAGAGCTATTGTCATGACCCTGGCGTGGTCGGCGGCGGCAGCGGCGTAGTCGGCGGCGGCAGCGGCGTGGTCGTCCGGTTAAGGTTTTTTGTTCAGCTCAGCTTTTTTTCTGTTTTCTATCAGTCGAGCGTCTGTGCCGTACGCGGTGCTCTTGTTTTAGCTTGTCTGTTTTTCAAAGAAAAAAAGTTCGGCCATTGTGATACCCTTGAGTCCTCGTCACAAAACTTGAACCTTACCTTATAACTAAAAAAATGTAGAACATTTTCAAATGAAACTTGGTACACATGTTCCTAGGAATAATATGCATGCCTATACTAAGTCACATAATTCTGGCTTTGATAATTATTCAGTAATGCCCCTTTTTGACTTAATAGAAAAAAACAAGCAGACGAGCATTGGCATTCACGGGGGGCTTTTGTTGTAAGTATCTGCTGCACATTACCATGTAAACATGTTTGTATGCAGCCCTATCTATTCCTGTCACTGTATTTTTTTATTATTTTTAGCTCACCTAAGCACGAAGTGCAAGGTGAGCTTTTGTGATCATCCGGCGTCCGTCGTCGTCGTCGTCGGCGTCTGTTAACAATTTCCTACAAATGACTTCTCCTACTAAACCAATGAACAGATTTCAAAATAACTTCACAGGAATGGTCCTTAGGTAGTCCTCTTTCAAAGTTGTTCAAAGAAATTAATTCCAAGTAGAACTTTGGTTGCTGCGGCATCAGAAAAGGGGAAAATTGCCAAATCTTAAAAAATCTTAAAAAGTACTGGCCCGATTTGAAAATTATTTTGCACAAATGTTCCTTGGGACACTCTTTACCAAGATTGTTAAAATATTTCCAATCCGTTGAAAAACATGGCCGCCAGGGGGCGGAGCCTGTTTTCCTTATATGTGCATTGTTAAAACTTTGAAAAATCTTCTTGTCCAAAAGTACTGAGCCGATTTGAAAATAATTTTGCACAAATGTTCCTTGGTGCACCCTTTACCAAGATTGTTCAAATATTTTTGATCTGTTGAAAAACATGGCCGCCAGGGGGAGGAGCTTGTTTTCCTTATATGTGCATTGTTAAAACTTTAAAAATCTTCTTGTCCAAAAGTATTGGCCTAAAAAGAGTAAAAACTTTGAAAACTATTGAAGTTCTATTAAATCAGGTGAGCGATATAGGGCCATCATGGCCCTCTTGTTATTAAATGCAATTATTTGCACTTTTCCAACCCTATACAAATTATTGGAGTTAAACTTTTCACACATGCAACACATCTGCAGAAAAACTGTAAGACTTCTCTATATATGAGAGTATTGTTGAATAGTATTGAAAACCTTCTTTCCACATTGCTGCAAAGGATTCAAAATGCTTCTATATGTGGGGAAATGGTTTAGCTCGATGACCAAGTTCTTACAGTCAATTAAATTTTTACCTCATAATTCAAAAACTTTTCAGCATTTTCAAATGAAACTTGGTACACAGCTTCCTAGAGACAAAACATATATATATATATACCAACTCACATAACTCTGGCATTAGTCTTTACTCAGTTATGCCCCTTATTTGGCTATCAGGCTTTACCTAGACATTGACCTTTGTCCTTCTCCATTTTCTGTTTCAAAATTACACTTGCTAACTGTCCTTCTCCATTTTCTGTTTCAAAATTACACTTCCTGTTAGCAAAATCAAACAATCTCTTTCCTCATCTGTTATTAAAGCAGACAACTCTGAAAGTATCACTTTCTGAAAGTATCACATCAGGTAAAATATTAACTCCCCTTACCCACATATAACAAATCTGCAACAGATGACTTTGGAAACATGAAAGATGAAAAAATCCTCATGAATGAAAATATAAATTAGTGAATAGAGTTGAAACACTGTAACAAAAGTAGTTTGCTGCAGATGTGTTAACCCTTTTCCTCATACAGATACATTTTATGCTCCTGCATCAACTGACGGCATGTGGGAAAAGGTTTAGTAATTTTTGTCCATATTTTTTTCAGAACAAACTAAATGATGGTCACAACACTTTAGAATGGCTCATGGAGAGAGATAATGTGTTACCAAGACTTAATTCTAGAATTCTGTCAGCGCCTAGCAAGACCCTCGATCTCACAGAAAACATCGGTAATTATTCTTGTTCTTTCAAATGTTTCCACCTGCAGACACATCTGTAGCAGCTGATTTAAAACAGGTTGAAAAAAAAATCTCTGTAAATGAAAATATTTAAATTGAATACATTGTAGCAAAAGGAGAAAACTGATCATTAAATTTTTCCCGACAAGACGTATTTTGAAACTTTGTAACAAGAGGAGAAGTAGTTAAATTTCTTATTTTGAACTGTATTCATTACTTATAATTTCATTTAAAGAGATTTTCTACAACTTTTCCTAGATGTTTTCAAATTCGTCTGCTGGGGATTTGTTGTGTGTGGAAATAGGTAAATGTGCTACAGACGTGTAACAATTGTCGACTATACTAGGTAAAGGGTTAAAAAAATATTAAGTAATTGATAAATGAACAGTGTCATTTAAGCTATATGGATTTGCAGACTTATATGTCTACACTGGTCACAAAAGGATTCTTGTTGCTATTTTATGCTTCAATTTAACCCGTTCCCACATGCAACAAAAATGCAGCAGGCGACTTTGAACAAATGAGATAGGGGAACTCTATAAATGAAAGAGCACTTAGTGAATAAAGTTGAAAACATTTTGGCAAATGGAGATATTGCTCATTAAGAGCAATTTGTCCTTTTCCCCAATGTATTCAAAAACATTCTGCTGCAGAGTTGTCAGAAAGCATCTGTATGTCAGAATGGGAAAGTATTGTTGTGTTTTGCATCTTATGATAACAAAGTTTTCTTTCTTTTGTGTTTTTAGAGTCAGGACTTTCAGAAGATATAAAAACATTTGAAGTGCTTACTAGTAAAGATAAGTGTGGTGTTATGGCCGACAGTCTGAAATATCTCAAGAGGAGTGGTGAGTTCATTTGTATTATTTTTGTATAACATCTGTTTTTTTATGTATGAACATTTAACCCATTACTTCACTTTGACGACATTTGACGTCTGCAAAAAAAACTTTTGAAAACATTGCAATAAAAGGTGAAATTGCTCAAACAAGCAATTTCACCTTCAATTGTAATATTTTCAACACTGTCAAAAAGCAACTTCCCATTTTCCAGTTTTGTATACCCCCTTCAAAGAAGAGGGGGTATATAGGAGTCACTGTGTCGGGCTGTCGGTCGGTTTTCAAAAGGCCGTCTGCTGCAGAGGCGTCAGAAAGCGTCTATATGAGGGAAAGGGTTAGATTAGACTCTCAGAATAGTGTATCAGGTAATTGGTGGATAAATAAAATTTAAACTGCATGTGTTATACTTTCCTTTAACCCTTGAACCTCATATAGACGCTTTCTGACGCTTCTGTAGCAGACTGCTTTTTGAAAACATAGTGACAAAAGAAGAAATTGCTCAAAACGAGCAATTTCTCCTTTTGCCAGAATGTTTTCCACTTTTAGTCATAGGTTATCAATTCAATTATAGAGATTTTCTATTTTTTGACAAAATATGTTCAAAGTCGTCTGCTGCATAATTGTTGTATGGGGGAAAGGGTTAAAACCCTTACTGCCATTTTTAGCTCGCCGCCTCAAGGTAATGAAAGAGAAACTAAAGTGTTGCTTTTATGGTGGCAGCGACGGGCAATTGAAGTTGAAAGTCCTATACACAAATGGTGTCTTATGTCTATTACGGAGGGATTTAGGCTCAATAGCAATGGTCCAACTCCGAGTGTCTGTTGTATGGGATGAGATTTCTATTTTTCCAACAATATTTTACACTCCGTATCAGATTTGTACTTCCAATTTTTTTTGTGATACACAGTTTTTGTTCGATCTTTTTAACCCTTTCCCTCATACGACATTTCTGCAGCAGACAATATTTTACACTCCGTATCAGATTTGTACTTCCAATTTTCTTTGTGATACACAGTTTTTGTTCGATCTTTTTAGCCCTTTCCCTCATATGACATTTCTGCAGCAGACAATATTTTACACTCCGTATCAGATTTGTACTTCCAATTTTCTTTGTGATACACGGTTTTTGTTCGATCTTTTTAACCCTTTCCCTCATACGACATTTCTGCAGCAGACAATATTTTACACTCCGTATCAGATTTGTACTTCCAATTTTCTTTGTGATACACGGTTTTTGTTCGATCTTTTTAACCCTTTCCCTCATACGACATTTCTGCAGCAGACAATATTTTACACTCCATATCAGATTTGTACTTCCAATTTTCTTTGTGATACACGGTTTTTGTTCGATCTTTTTAACCCTTTCCCTCATACGACATTTCTGCAGCAGACAATATTTTACACTCCATATCAGATTTGTACTTCCAATTTTCTTTGTGATACACGTTTTTGTTTGATCTTTTTAACCCTTTCCCTCATACGACATTTCTGCAGCAGACGACTTTGAACGTATTTTGTCAAAACATAGAAAATCTCCATAACTGAATGGATAACCTATGACAAAAAAATGGAAAACATTGTGGCAAAAGGAGAAATTGCACGTTTTGTGCAATTTCTTCTTTTGTCACTATGTTTTCAAAAGGACATCTGCTGCAGAGGCGTCAGAAAGCGTCTATATGAGGGAAAGGGTTAAATTAGACTCTCAGAATAGTGTATCAGGTAATTGGTGGATAAATAAAATTTAAACTGCATGTGTTATACTTTCCTTTAACCCTTGAACCTCATATAGACGCTTTCTGACGCCTCTGTAGCAGACGGCTTTTTGAAAACATAGTGACAAAAGAAGAAATTGCTCAAAACGAGCAATTTCTCCTTTTGCCAGAATGTTTTCCGCTTTTAGTCATAGGTTATCCATTCAATTATAGAGATTTTCTATTTTTTGACAAAATATGTTCAAAGTCGTCTGCTGCAGAATTGTCGTATGATGGAAAGGGTTTAATATTAGTGCCTCTCTTCCTTTCTACATGATTAATGGGAAAAATAACATTTTGGAAAAACCAGTCTGCTTATCATTATAAATGATGACAATGATTTCCTCATTTTTCAGACGAAGACAACCTTAATTCTGTAACAGCATGGATTGTGGGTGATCTTCAAACAGAATCTGGCAGAAGTCTGGCTTATGCTGCTTTAAAAAGACTGGTACTTAATTCATTTTGCATCTTTGAACTTTGTTACCATGACATGATGAGAATTTATTGAAATTATTTGCCCAGATGTTTTTCAAAGTACTTTGCTGCATACTTGGTGTATGTGGGAAAGATGAAATTGAAGTAACAGTAAATACTTGTAAAGCTGTACCAACTTATACAGATTGTAATGAGTTTTTGCACTCTTAGCATAAACAATTCAAAATCCATAAATCAAAGGTTCTTTACTATATTGCAAGATCTGTGAAGAACTTTAAAAGATACTTTTTTACCTTAACATACAAGAAATCTGCAGCTACAGTTTTAAAAACATCTAGACAAAAAATTGGAAAATCTCTATAAATAAAAGTTTAACTATTGAATAAAGTTGAAAATATTGTGGCAAAAGAAGAAAATGCTCATCACAAAAATGTTCCATATTTGCCACACTGTTTTCAGAAGTTGTCTGCTGTAGGTGCATCAAAATGAACTGCAAATAGGAAAGTGTAAAAAAACCACTCATACACAATAAAGCACTTATTACTATACAATGTTGTAGGACTGCCTCAGTTGTGTAATTGTAGAGTGTCCACCTCGGGTGCTGAAGGTCATGGGTTCAGTCCTTGGCCAGGCGGGTCATACCACCAAAGACTTTTAAAATGGTAGTAATGGCATTCCCACCTTGACACTCCGGGTTGTGGGGTTAGCATAATGACTCACTGGCTGGTGTTAGGTTGAAAAGACCAGTAGTACCCAGGAAACGCCGTGATATAACTGGAAAAAACATCGAAAGTGGCTAAAACACCATACAAAAAAACAATATTGTAGACAAATTTGTACTTGATTCTTTCCAGAAGCACTCCCTGGATCTGAGGTTAGGATTTATTGCTAATACTGTCACTCCATCAACTGGGAAAGTTGATATCAACAAGGCTGTATACACTGCTCTTAGCACAGTACCAAACTTCCAGGCCAAAAACTTTGTGACCAAGCTAGTTAAGGAAGAGAACTTTGAAGCTTTACAGAGCGGGAAGAAAACCCTGAGTGATTTGGAAGTGAATGTAAGTTAACTTAAACCCTTTCCCACTTGTAGGCGCATTATGACGCATTTGCAGCAGATGATTTTTGAAAACATTGTGTCAAAAGGAGAAATTGTTCATAATGAGCAATTTATCCTTTTGCCACTATGTTTTCAATTCTATTCAATAATAATACTTTCATTTATAAAGGTTTTTGGCTTGAGGTTATCAGGAGTCGTCTGCTGCAGATTTGTTTCTATGTGGGAAAGGGTATATTACCTGATGTGTTAGTGTAGTTAGAGTGGTCTGCATTGAAAGCATCTAAGGATTATAACTTCCCACTATAACATTTAGATTGAAATGTCCAAGGTTCAATTCTCATGAGAGAGAGGGGTCAAAATTTGTAAGCTCCCAACACATTGATCTCGAGTATTTCTTGAAATTACAGATAGCAGTCATCAAAAGTTATTATTATACCTCACGTGACTTTGTAATGTTAAATTCTCATATACTTATCATGTGCAATTTCCTACTGTCTCATGCTAACAGTACGTTTTTGACCGGTTAACAGTATACTGTTACATGGCACGTGCATGAAAATGTTGGTTATGCACGTGCATGACGTCATTTCAAACAATAACGTCACCTTTTATATGCGCGTGCCATGTAACAGTATACTGTTAACCGGTATATTCATATGTGTGTGTTACATTGTTGTAGATCTACCCATTTTCACCTCCCCTACAAAAGTACAGAATAAATTGAATAAATGTGTAATTTTGTTCGGTATAATAAAATAAATATTGCATGGCTTCCAGTCTGACAGTACATATTGTCAACATTCGGTAAAATACTGTTTACCTCGGCTTCGCCTCGGGTAACAGTATTATCCTCATGTTGACAATATGTACTGTCACACTGGGAGCCATGCAATATTTATATATTAACATAAGTTGTTGGAACATGTTCCATGCTCCACAAACAATGTAATAGAGTTTCTCTAAGCAAAATTGAAATAAACTTTAAATACTGAGTTAAAATTATTGTTGGTTGTAGAATGGGTATAAGTTCAGATAAGATGAAGATTGTCTTGATTTTTCTGTTTCCATTTTAAAGAGTCTAGATGAGAGTATCATCTTGACATGCAGTATTGTCTTGGTGTCAATATCTTTATTATCATAAAGAAATGACTAGATAAAAAATTTAAGAAACAATGTTTAAATTATAATTAATCAAACTTTGTATAAACAGTCAAACCTGTGCTAGAGAACACTTTTGTATAGTAATTCCCTGTCTATATGTTTTAATTTCCCAATGACTCATTTCATTTACTGCATAAATGACCTGCAATTCAAGACCACATGTGAACAAAGTCCAGAGTGTTATCTGAGGATACATTTACCAGCAGTACAGGGAATTTATAGATATGTTAAATGCAGTGATATGACTGAAATACTGTTAAAAGTGGCGTAAAACACCTTTCCAACAAAACAAATATACGCTCACTTGTTGAATAGGGGTTTTGTTGTAAATAGAATATTCCATGATTAGTAGTATGTTAAACCTTTCCCAGATTTAGACGCTTTTTAACACCTCTGCACCAGAGTGTGCAGAGGATTTTTAAAAATATTGTGGCAAAAAGAGGAATCGCTCATAAAACGGATCGTATTATAGTTTTACCGGCGTGCGGGCGGCGTCCAGTATGTTGTCAGCTTAATAACTTTAGAAGCCTTTGTCCAATCATCACCAAATTTGGTCAGAATGTGTATTGGGATGATTACTCGGACAAGTTCGATAACTAGCCATATTGCTTTAGTCAATCGAGAGTTATCACCCTTTAATTATAGAAATTACCCAAAATTGGTCTTGTCAGCTCAATAACTTTAGAAGCCTTTGTCCAATCATCACCAAATGGTCAAAATGTGTATTGGCATTATATCTCAGACAAGTTCGATAACTAGCCATATCCCTTTAGTCAATCAAGAGTTATTGCCCTTTAATTATAGAAATGACCTAAAATTAGTCTTGTCAGCTCAATAAACTTTAGAAGCCTTTATCCAATCATCACCAAATTTGGTCAGAATGTGTACTGGCATAATATCTCGGACAAGTTCGATAACTAGCCATATCGCTTTAGTCAATCGAAAGTTATCGCTCTTTAATTATAAAAATTACCTAAAATTGGTCTTGTCAGCTCAATAACTTAAGGAGCCTTTGTCCAATCATCACCAAATTTTGTCAGAATGTGTATTGGCATAATATCTC
Source organism: Serripes groenlandicus (assembly GCA_031761405.1). Taxonomy (NCBI): domain Eukaryota; kingdom Metazoa; phylum Mollusca; class Bivalvia; order Cardiida; family Cardiidae; genus Serripes; species Serripes groenlandicus. The sequence continues at coordinate 15,297,150 of JASEVX010000008.1, forward strand.
GGACAAGATCGATAACTTGCCATATTGCTCCAGTCGATAGAGAGTTATTGCCCTTTAATTATAGAAATTACCTAAAATTGGTCTTGTCAGCTAAATAACTTGTGAAGCCTTTATCCGATCATCACCAAATTTAGACAATATGTTGATGGGCAGAATATCTTGGTCAGGTTTGATAACTTACAACGTTATCTTAGTCACTACAAAATTATGTCCCTCGAAATGGCCAAAACTGTACTAACAGTGTCCGCTCTCTAAGTTTGGGTGATGTACAACCAATTATCACTATACTTGGTCTAAAAAAAAAAAGCAGGACGGGCGTATTTTGTGACATTTGGCGCTCTTGTTCCATTTGACGTAATATTTTCAAGTCTATTCAATTATTAATTTAATTTTAAAGAGATATTCCATATTTCAGCAAAGATGTTTTTAAATTCATCAGCTGACAATCTGTTGTATGTGGAAAAGTGTTTAATACTGTTAACACCTTTTAAAGAAACAAACATTTGCTCACTTGTTGAAGAGGGGTATTGTTGTAAATGAAATATTCATAAATCATAGTTTATCAACAATCAACAATTGATTAGCCAAACTATTATGTGTTGGGTACTGTATACATTGTATATTGTATCAGGTAGTAATAATGTGAGAAATGCTCCAGCCTTATAGAACTTTTGACAAGCATAGAAAACGATCAGTTTGAGCATCCTTGCAATGTCGTCCTACTGCACACTGTATGTCATTGGTTTCTTGCCGCTTTTAAGTGAAGATCAAGATCAAACAGCACGGAGGTCCAGGGTGATCGGTAGCTATACTGGTTGCAAATTCTCTTATTTAGTTTTATGTAGAAGCATTCATTTCTTCTATTATTTTGGTTTAAACTCATTTATTTACATAGATTGTGATGCAAGCTTTTAGCTTATATTAATTCACAATCAATGTCTACTTTCTGGACAGTACTCATGCTGATTGATTTGAAAAATAAAAAGACAGAACCCGCTTATCATTGGATTCAAACTCAGGACCTTAGGTATAAGTGACAGATGCTCTACTGTTGCACAACTGCATTTCCTATTGAGGGATTTAATTATCTATTTGGGGATACATAGCGCCATTCAATGAAGATTCATTTGTTATATTCTTTTAGGGTATGGATATGGAAGGCTATCTTGAGGCCTACAAGAAACAGTCCAATGATTTCCTCAGTGTCCAGAAAATGTTTGCTGAGATTGTGCTGGAATTTTCTACTGGTCAGCGGGGCTTAGTGACCAATGGACAGGTAGGGAATGCTTTTATATTAATGATTTTACTTGATGTAGACAATTTTTGACACCACTGAAGAAGATGTCTTTTAGAAAACATTGTACATTTATATAGAATGGGAAATTGCTCATAGAAGGCAAAATTGTGTTATATCTTTTATTTGGAAGCCATTTTAACCCTTTCCCTCACAATCTTTTCCTCTTTTAGTCATAGGTTATCCATTCAATTATAGAGATTTTCAACAAAATATGTTCAAAGTCGTCTGCTGCAGAATTGTCGTATGAGGGAAAGGGTTAAATTTTTTCTTTCTTATATTTTTTCTGAAATTGGCCCGATTTCCAATTTGTTTGCCTATTAGTTTGTGAAATCAAAAAAGCTTTAAAGAGTAATTTTTAATAATAACTGACATGCATATACCTGATTTACAGCAATTATAAAATCAAATCCTTGCCCACATATAATAAGTCTAAAGCATACAGATTTGAGAATAATATGGAACTTCTTCATGATTTATGAATAGAGAAGAAAACGTTTAGAGAAAAGGAGAGATTGTTTTTGTAAGCAACTTCTACTTTTCCCAAAATGTTTTTAAAAGTCATCCGCTGCAAATGTGCTTACCCTTTCCCACTTTTTGATGCATTCTGACCAGCAGACCCCTTTTGGAAAAAATATTGTTCATGGAGAAATTTCTCAAAAAAAGCATTTTCTCAATTTGCCATAATGTTTTCAACCCTATCCAATAATTATAGTTTAGTTGATAGATATACACCATAGTTTTGTCTAGATGTTTTCAAAGTCATCTGGTTTAGATTTGTTGCATGTTGGGAATGTGGGTTAAAACGTGTTTGCTTAGGGGATAGGGTGAGTTATGTTCAGTTTTCATATTTCAGGTATTGGGACCTTTTAGAGATGACGAAGAGTTCTTAGTAGAGGACTTTGACCTTCTTGAAACAGTTGTCAAACAAAAATCTGCAAAAAATGTAAAAACAGTTTTAAGAACTATGAACTATAAAGGAGATAAGTAAGTTTTCTTTGGGAAAATAAACTTTCTATATTACATCAAATCGGCAGCAGACAACTTTTAAAAAAAAAAGTGGAATCTTGACTCAATAATTATACTTTCAAATATAAAAAATGTGCATGTTTTTGTCAAACTCAATATGGAAATGCCAAAAGTCAACCTTAGTACCTGTATAGTCAATTTGGTTTTTGTAAAATTGAACTTGTCCAGTTTTGCCTTTTGAAGAGTTCACAGCCAATTCTAGGAATATCAAGATTAAAATGTTGAGTTGAGTAGATAACACCATACAGCCTGGTCAGATGGTGCAGTGAGCCTGTCTCTTTATTGAGGGGCACAGGTTTTACAAGATCGTTTCAAGCAGTCAAAGGATTTCCCACATACAGCAAATCTGCAGCAGACGACGACTTTGAAAATGTTTTCTCAAAAGTATGGAAAACCTCTATAATTGTAGGTTTAATTACTAAAAAAAAATTGAAAACATTTTGGTAAAAGGAGAAATTGCTTGTTTTAACCCTTTCCCTCATATAGATGCTTTCTGACGCCTCTGCAGCAGACGGCTTTTTGAAAACATAGTGACACAAGAAGAAATTGCTCAAAACGAGCCTTTTGTCACAATGTTTTCCACTTTTAGTCATAGGTTATCAATTCAATTATAGAGATTTTCTATTTTTTGATAAAATATGATCAAAGTCGTCTGCTGCAGAATTGTCGTATGAGGGAAAGGGTTAAGCAATTTCTTCATTTGTCACAATGTTTTCAAAAGTCATCTGCTGCAGATACGTCTATGTGTGGGAAAAGGGTTAAGATTTACAGTTCAACCTGTGTTAAAAGATCACCCATGGTAAGAGAAACAATCTGGTCTTTGTTCACAGGTGGTCTTACATTGCAGTGTCATTCATGCAGGAAAGAGTATTAAACGTGTGGTCGCTATAGACAGAGAATTGCTAAACAAAGGTGGTCTTTGCCACAGGTTTTACTTGATATGCATCATTTAGCTTCTTTTAAATTAAAAGGACAGGGAAACATTTTATTTAAATGTCAAACACCCAATTTTGTTCTCTAGTTATCATAGATTGTAGATTTAGGCCAATGCAGTTTTCAATCTTTGACCTTCAATAAAAACATGCCCTGAAGTTTTTATTCATATTGAAATATACTGTGTGATCTTTTTATTATGAACTTTTTATATTGTTGTAGGGGACAACTTTGATTTAGAATGGCGTTCATTTTGATCCTCCAATGAGTTAACCCTTTCCCTCATATAGACGCTTTCTGACGCCTCTGCAGCAGATGGCTTTTTGAAAACATAGTGACAAAAGAAGAAATTGCACAAAACGTGCAATTTCTCCTTTTGCCACAATGTTTTCTACTTTTTGTCATAGGTTATTCATTCAACTATGGAGATTTTCTATGTTTTGACAAAATAAGTTCAAAGTCGTCTGCTGCAGAATTGTCGTATGAGGGAAAGGGTTAAGAATTAAAATATAACTTTTTCTTTCAACAGGGGCAGTGATTTGCTGATGAAGGTTGTTGGTTTACTTGGTACCGATTCCTCAAACCCTGTGAGAAAAGAACTTCAATATGCATCGGATCAACACAGGTAGGTCTTTAGTCAAACTTAAAACCTCTGTTAGAAAGGAACATCATGTTCTGTCAGAACAACACAGGTTTCTAGTCAAACTCAACACAGGTAGGTATCTAGTCAAACTTAAAACCTCTGTTAGAAAAGAACATCATGTTCTGTTAGAACAACACAGGTTTCTAGTCAAACTTAAAACCTTTCCTTTACACTATGCATATGCATGTATGAGTGTGTATGTGTATGTATGTATGTATATATGTATGTATGTGTGTGGGTATGTATATGTATATATGTATGTGTGTATATGTATGTATGTGTGTTTATATGTATATAGATGGTTGTAAAGCGAGAACCCAGTGAAATATTTAATATTCATCTCACATTTCAATTCATTATGTAGATTTGTAAAAGTGACTGATAGGCCAAACATGGCCGGGTGTCTTTGCCTGATGTTTCGTTTTTATTCATATTTTGTACGTGTCACCATGTCACTATAATAAAATTATCTTATCTTATCTTATCTATGAAAACATTTTGAAAATAGGAGAAATTGCTCATAAAGGCTACAGAGTCCTGTTAGAAAGGAACATCAAATGTCTGTCAGAACAGCCCCGGTATTTAGTCAAACTTTAAACCATTCCCTAAAACAAGTATCATTTGATTAATAAGTTATACCATGTGTACTTGGATACATGCACAATATCTTTTGATATATATGAGCCGTCTCAAGAGAAATCAAACATTGTGGACTCACTGTAAAGTATCGACCGGATCAGCCCAAGCATGCCGCACAGTCTAACCCGGACAGATACTTTTCGCCTCGTGTGGATTTTCTGTTTCAGGAATCATGGAATCAGAATCCATAATGTTGGTTTTCTCGTGGAACGGCTCATATATAATCAATACTGTGTGACTTTAGGACAGTTACATGGCTAAATAAAAGCCATATAATAAAGTCTATTTTCGGCTCCTCAACCCAATGTTCTTGGTATTCAAAAGAATTGTCTCTCTGAGACGATTCTTTTGAATACACAAAACATAGGATTCAGTTTGGTAATTAGAGATATTGTTAAATAAAAGACCTGTTTACTGTCCTTTTCAACTTCTCTGGCATTTTGTTATCAATCTGCAGATGAACAAATGCATATAACCTGTTACAAATCTTTTAACCCCTTTCCCACATACATAAATCTGCAGCAGACGGCTTCGAAAACATCCAGGCAAAAAAAATAAAATTCTTTATAAATGAAATTATAATTACTGAATATGGTTAAAAATATTGTGGCAAAATAATAAGATGCTACTATGAGCAATTTCTCCCATTGCTTGAATGTTTTTGAAAGTCGTCTGCTACAGATGCCTCGAAATGCAGGTGCATGTGAGATTGTGATTTGATAATGCAATAGTATTTTCACTAAAAAAAATCATTAATTTGATAAAAATATATATACATTCAAACCTGTGCTAATGACAACCTTTGTTTAGCACTTCCCTGTCAACCACTATTAGTTTCCCAATGACTCAATTACTGCATAAATCACCCTGTAATTAAAGACCGCCTGTGAACATTGACCAGATTCTTCGCTTCCCATGTGTGGTCTTTAAACACAGGTTGGACTGTTTCATATTGTCAAGTAGCCCACTTGCATTCTGACGCAGACGACTTTTGAAAACATTGTGACAAAACGAGAAATTGCTCATGATGATCAATTTCCCCTTTTGCCACAATGTTTTCAACTCTATTAAATAATTAAACTCTCATTTATAGAGATATTTCACATTTTTGCCAATATGTTTTCGAAGCCGTTGGCTGCAGAATTGTCCTATGTAGGAAAGGGGTAGTACATGTATATTCTTATTTCCAGTGTTGTAAAGATACTTGCGGACACAGATGGGCCTGCTTTCCAGATTGAGGCCATTGTGGACCCAGCCTCAGCTGCTGCACAGAAATTAGCCCCTATATTGATCGTGTTACGGGATTTGTTCAACCTGGATATTAAATTGTTCTTGAACAGCAAAGAGAAACTGTCGGAGATGCCATTGAAAAGGTATTCATTTATGATATTGTTCTTATCAACGTCTTTACAAAAGTCACTGTGACATGCGTTATTTGTCTTTCACCAATAGGCTAACAGTCTATGTGGAAAAGCAGCCAGTTGCTTGGAAAGAATGCTTTGTGGAGTTCTGGTGTGAGAAAGCCAGGAAACACATGATTAGGCGAACTTACTGCCGTGATATGACTGAAAATTTGTTGAAAACGGCGTTAAACCCCAATCAATCAATCTTATCAAGCACATTGATGTTATTGTGAAATTTAATTTTGCTTGTTTGTTTTTATGTATCTTGGTTACTGCCTCTTTTTTTTTCTTTTTACTTATCATTGCGCTTCCTGGATAAGTTATCAGTACTACTGGTCCATTTACCCTGAGACCAGGTCCAACCAGTCAGTTGTAACGATAAACCCACATTCCTGATCTCCAATAATGAAGCCATTTTAAAAACTTTATATGTAGCCTGCATTTATGAAACTTAGGGATCACTTCTCTGTTATCTGACTGTCACTTTTTGTCTTAACCTTTCCTCACATACAGCAATGTATGTGGAAAAGCAGCCAGTTGCTTGGGAAGATTGTTGTGTGGAGTACTGGTGTGAGAAAACCAGGAAATGCATGAGTAGGTGATCTGGCCACCGTGATATAACTGAGAAATTGTTAAAAACGACGTTAAACCCCAATCAATCAATCAATCACATACAGCAATATTGCAGCAGAAGATTTTGAAGACATAAATGCTAAAATGTAGAAAATATCTATAAATGAAGATTAAACCATAGAATCGAGTTGAAAACATTGTTGCAAATGTCCTCTGCTCCAGAGGCGTAAGAAAGCTTCTGTATGTGGGAAAGGGTTTATTGGTTATGGCAGGCAACACATCTGTTCCTTCAAACCATCTTGTTCTCAAATAAACCTTTCACACATACTGAATTTGATGCATCTGCAGCAGATGACTTTTAAAACCAAGTGGCAGAATTGGAAAATTGCCCATAATGAGCAATATCTCCTGTCACTCTGTGGCTTGGAGATACATGTTATTATTTGTTATTAGCAGTCCTGCATGAGTGTTCCTTCAAACGACATTGTAATAATGTTACATTTCCCATATAGATTCTCCTTTATTAATAATGTGTGAAAGAAATCATCTTTCAATAGATGTATCATATTGGGTCTGCATGTTGTAAAGGTTTAACCCTTTCCCACATACAGGCGCATTCTGAGATCTCTGCAGCAGATGAATATTTAAAATATTGTGGCAAAAGAGGAAATTGCTGATAATGAGTGATATCTCCTTTTGACACAATGTTTTCAACCTTTTTTCAACAATTTCCCTTTCATTTTTAGAGACTTCCCCCAGTCTTTGACCTAGATGTTGCCATTCGGGGGCATCAGTGTTTCACAAACACATCTTGTTTACCTAAGTTTTTCAATGCCGTCTGCTGAAGATTTACTGTATGTTGTAAAGGGTTAAGAGCAACACCTCTAACATGCATTCTGTATCACAGGTACTACCGATATGTCATTAACTCAGAGCTGACCTTTAAGGCAGATGGGTCATTGACTTCGGGTCCCAATGCCAAGTTTACAGACTTGCCCAGTAAATCAATCCTGACACTAGGGATGAACCCCCCGGAGGGCTGGCTAGTTGAGGCGGTCAGAGCCCAATACGACCTCGATAATATACTGCTAGAGGAGGTCAAAGGTGGCGTACATGCTGATTTTGATTTGGAATATCTGCTTTTAGAAGGTAATATTTTCAGTTTTGTATATAGTCTGGTAGGCATACTATAGTAAAATTAGTATGTCTTGCATAAACCAACAATGGCGACTTGCGACATAGTCTGGTAGCCAGCAAGATGTAGTCAAATTAATGTGTCTTGCATAAACAAACAATGGTGACTCGCGGTGTAGTGTGGTACCCAGCATACTATAGTAAAATTAGTACATCTGGTATAAGTCTGGAACCTGGCATACAATAGTTAAGTTTATCTAGACTTTTGTTAACCCTATAGAGAACATACATTTTAATGTTTGGAATCAAAAAGTGGTCTATACTATCATACAGTATAGTGTTTTGTTTGCTCCACCATGTCCAAAATGTGCCACCATTATTGGTTGTATTTCTTACCCGATAAATGATGGGGGTAGGTCACTCTAGACTGTTATAGTGTTTGATGTGAACAATTTGAAAATATTGTAAAAAAAAATTGTAAAACATCTATATATATGAAAGTATAATTATTGGATTCAATTGAAAACGTTATCTCACAAGGAGAAATTGCTCATCATGTGCAATAGTTATCTTCTGCAGATTCATCACAATATGACTGCACGCGGGAAAGATCTAAAAAGCTCATAATACACGTTTGTTGTTTTACATATTTTATCATATGTTTCAAAGTTGTCTGATGCAGATGAGCTAAGATATGTGTGTATGTGGGAAAGGACTAAGACTGTTTGACATATTTTCCTACATAGGTCACTGTCATGATGCAAGCACAGGACAACCACCCCGAGGTCTACAATTATCACTGGGAACTAACAGCTCAGAAACTGTTGTGGATACAATTGTGATGGCAAACTTGGTAGGTGGTACATATATATAAGTCTGTTCTTTGGAAAAAATACAAGTTGGTTTTGAGCTCCACTATTCAGAAAATATGAGAACTATTTTACTCACCCTGGTGTCGGTGTCGGCATCCGCATCCGTGTCACACCTTGGTTAAGGTTTTGCATGCAAGTACATATATTTTACCATAGCTCTTTTACAACTAAATGTATTGCATTGAAACTGTCATCAATGTGCCACAACTACCACACCTATGCAATTAAATAAGTTATGCAAGTTATGGTCCTTTTTTACTTAGAAATTCTTGTTAAAGTTTTGCATGCAACTAAATTAAAGAGTCCACATCTCAGTATTTAATTGATGCATTGCATTGAAAGTTTATATAACCCTTTCCAAATATCACACCTATGTAGATTATCAAGTAAGATAACTCTATCCAGCATTAAATATAAGTTATGGCCCTTTTTGGACTTAGAAATTCTGGTTAAAGTTTTGCTTGCAACTACATTAAGAGTCCATATCTTAGTATTTACTTCGTGCATTGCATTGAAACTTTATACAACCCTTCCCAACCATCACATCTTGTAAATAATCAAGTTAGATAACTCTATCCTGCATTTAATGAAAATGATCACCCTTTCAGAAATTCTGGTTAATGTTTTGCATGCAACTACATTAGAGTCCATATCTCAGTAACTAATAAGCGGTGGAAAAGTCGAGTGCGCGGTCTTACTGACAGTTCTTGTTATGAAAAGTATAGATCAGCCTGTGTTTTCAACTCTTTTTATTAACTATACTTTCCTTTATGGAAGTTTTCCATATTTTCAAAGTCTTTTGCTGCAGATTTGTAGTATCTTTAACCTTCCCTGATTAGAGTGATATTTCAATTTATTGTGTGGCCTGCTTTGAAACATGTGAATAAAATATAACATCTCAAAATTTGGAAATAATTTTTGTTATATATGCAGATGAAAAAACTGTAAAAAAAGAAGAAATTGCTCATGATGAACAATTTCTACTTTTCCAATAAATGTCTTCTAAAGACATCTGCTGCTGAGGCCTCATAAAGCGTCTATATGAGGGAAAGGGGTCATCAGCTGCATTAGGCATGAGAAGTCTGTGAAAGGAAATAATTTAATGAACGCTAACAAATAATTCCTGAATTATCATTCTAGGGTTATTTCCAACTAAAAGCTAACCCAGGAGCTTGGACTCTGAAACTGAGAGAAGGAAGTTCTGCCAACTTATATGATATATCAAGGTAGGTAAACACAAAATGTCCTTCATTTAAAATTCAGTATCGACAAGGGTATAGACTCAAAATGCTTCATCATTTATCATTCAGTATTGACAAAGGTAGAATCAAAATTTCCATCTTTTTTCATTCAGTATTGACAAAGGTAGACTCAAAATGTCCTTCATTTATCACTCAGTATTAACATAGGTAAACACAAAATGTCATTCATTTATCATTCAAAATTGACAAAGGTAGACTCAAAATGTCATTCATTTATCATTCAAAATTGACAAAGGTAAATACACATTTAGGTAAAAGTAGAAATTGTTCATAGTGAAGAATATCTCCTTTTGCTACAAAGATTCCAACTCTGGAAATGTTTCATTTTTTTTAGCTAGATGTTTTTAAAGTTGTCTGCTGCAGATTTGTTGTATGTTAACCCTTTCTATCATGCAGACAACATTTGATGCATTTGCATTAAATTTCTTTTGAAAACTTCTAGACTTTCTCCTTTTTCCATAATGTTTTCAACTCTGAAAAAAGTTTTGCTTCCAAATGTTTACATGTAACATTGTTTTTCTTACAAAAACAGTTTTAAAGCAGACCACTGTAAAGCATGAGGTATTCAGATATGTTACTTATGATTTTCATTTCAGCTATGAAAATACAGAAACCCCTAAAGGATCTCCAAATGTCATTGTTGTAATGAGTAACTTGAATTCAAAGACAATTAGATTAAAGGTAAGTCGGTCACTTAGTTACTATCAAACTGGGTTTGTTTCTTTAACCCTTTCCCCCATGCATAAACATATTGTAGCATCTTCAGCAATCAACTCTTGAGAATATTGTGGAAAAAGGAGAAACTGCTCATGAGCAGTTTATTCTTTTGCCCAGGGCTCGCGCTGTAGGTCGCCATTGTCGCCAAACGGCGATTATTTTGTTAATTTGGCGACGGAAAATGGCGATTATTTTATTTTGCAACTGAATAAAAAAATCGTCTTGTAATCGCGTGTGAGAGCTTGAAAACATGTGTCAATGAAGCGTAAACGACCTTGTTTATCTCAAGTGTCATACCCCGGTGTTAATTACAAGATTGATTGGCCGCGGGTCATCGCCTTATCAGTTAATCCTTGAGTGTGTGTAATACACTTCGAAGACTGTGCAACTTATCACCTTCATTATACATTTTAATCGCCCAAATTTAGAATGATAACAGCTTAAATTAATTCAATGCCGATATAATTTTCGATGCATTCAATTTTAAAAAAGACGGACATGTTTATTAAATCTAACAGATTTGTTTACCTTGCAAACAAAATGGCGGACGATTAAAATTTATCGCTGATCAATGTGGATTCGATTTTCATGTATTATTGAAGTGGTTTTGAGACGTCGGTTGCAAAACAAATACGAGCAAATACTTGTCTAAATGATTTGGACTATTTAAACACAGACTTTGTTTTTGTTTAACTGGAAGGGTTTTCTGGAAATTAACTTTCACTTTGGTAATTATATGCAGACTGTTTCGTACCCTTTACGTTTCGTAACAGAAATAAATTGACTTGGACAAAGACAGTGATCATGATAGGGACTGAGTGTTTAGATTTCCAAGATGAACTTATGAATTTCAATAGCCTTATAATGTATAGTTGCGATTAAAAGTATCCCTCTGAATCATATTTATAAAAAAATAAATGTTTTACTTTTTTCTTGTTACATATGTTTCGGTCTGACAGATCTTTATGTTTTGTCAGAACCAATTGTCTGACACTTTATCATTTAACTTTTGCAAATCTGAACAGGATTCACTAATGAATAAACATTTTGGAAGGTGTGTCAGATTTAACTAAGCAATTAAACAAGTGTATGAACCTTATTGCTATTTTGACTAACTGATAATGTCATATGAAAAGTTTGTATACAGGGGTAATAAATATATATAAAATAAAAATGCTGACAAAGCATTATCATGCATTTATTTTATTGTTCCACATTCACGCACTTCACACGTTAGCTTTGGCTTTGGCTATTAATTTTGTTCATGAAAAAATAATGGCTATTATTTTGTCTAGGCCAGAGCCAGCCCTGCTTTTGCCACAATGTTTTCAAAAAGCCGTCTGCTGCAGAGGCGTCAGAAAGCGTCTATATGAGGGAAAGGGTTAAAAGATGTAAATATTTTTTCTACTGAGATGTTTTCAACGCAGATCAGATGATTTTGAATGTATTGAAAATCTCTAAAATCAAAAGAACAATTATTGAATAAAGTTGAAACATTGTGGCAAAAGGTTAAAAAAAATGCTCATCATGAGCAATTTATCTTTTTATCACAACATTTTCAAAAGTTGACTGTTGCAAAGGCTTCAGAAAGCATCTGTTTGTTGGAAAGGGTTAAAAAGGTAGACCCAAAAGTTGGTAAAAAAAAATAATTGAGAAACTAACTTCCCTTTTGACGTGCACTGAATGAAGTTCTGTAAACCATTCCCTCATATATATAGACACATTCTGATGCCTCTGCGACAGACAACTTTTGAAAACATTGTTGTTAAAAAGAGATATTGTTACTACCAAGCAATTTATAGAGATTTTCCATATTTCTGTTTAGGTGTTCGTCTGCTGCATAATTGTTGTATGTGGGACAGGGGGGTTAAAATCATCTGTAGACATTTGGAAATTTGGAAACTAATTTTGATACAGCATCAAAAACTTTTGGAAAAATTGCAATGGCTCATCTTGAGCAATTTCTTCTTATCCCTCAATGTTTATATAAGTACTATATTGTAAAGTCTTAACCCTGTCCCACATGCATATGCATTTTGAAGCAATAGCAGCAGATGACTTTTGAAAACATTGTGGCCAAAGGTGAAATTGCTCATGATGAGCAATTTCTCCTTTGGCCACAATGTTTTCAACTTTATTCTAAACAATCTAGTTATCTTTTATGGAGATTTTTCAGGTTTGTGTCATATTGTTTTCAAAGTTGTCTGCCGCAGATTTGTTGCATGTGGGAAAGGGTTAATTAATCTGTATGAAGGAAAGGCGGAATAATGAAAATGGTATCAGAAAATAAGTTAATTCTCATAATTAATCATATTTCTTAACCCTTTCTTTCCCACGTTGATGCATCTGCAGAAGGCAACTTTTGAAGACATGAGCAATTTCACATTTTGCCACAATGTTTTCATCTGCAGAAGGCAAATTTTGAAGACATGAGCAATTTTACCTTTGGCCACAATGTTTTCATCTGCAGAAGGCAACTTTTGAAGACATGAGCAATTTCACCTTTCGCCAAAATGTTTTCAACCCTATTCAATATTTGTGCTTAACTCAAAAATTATACTTGTGGACAAAAATACATGCCTGTACATCTAAATTTTAAAATGGATACTGACTAGAAACCTTTTATGACTATGTAGCAAACAGTGCAGAGCCAGATCAGACTGTACAGATATACTGCCTTGCTATGGAGCTAGCTTTTGTAGCAACGTGGTAGTGCTTTCAACTTAAGATCAAAAAGTTCAAGCCCTGGTCAGGTCAAATCTTTTAGGACTGTTACAATGTAGCCCAATGTCGGAAAATGCTTCAACATTCTTAGACTGGAGATCGAATTTCAAATTAGGAGGGGGGTATATGTAGCCATGATTTTTATATATTACGTGAAACTTATACTACCTTGCTATGGAGCTAGCTGTGGTAGAGCGTTCGCTTTTGGACCATGATTTTTTTAAGATTGCTTCATAACTAGTTTGATATGTTCTGATTCTAGGTGGATAAAAAGCCAGGCAAAGAAAATGACAAACTCTTAGATGACAAGGAGGAGGAAGCGGGTATCTGGGACACCATTTCTAAGTAAGACATTTGACATCTGTATTACAAACATCTAGGAGAAAAACAAAATATTATCTAGAATATCAGAGGTGAAGTTTTGATACAAAGTTAACCCTTTCCCATGTACTGACACATTTGTACACATCTGCAGAAGACTACTTTTGAAAAAAAAATGACTAAAGGAGAAATTGCTCAAAACGAGCAATTTCTCCTTTTTGCTCAATGTTTCACCTTTTTAGCTCGACTTTTGAAAAAAACGAGAGCTATTGTCATGACCCTGGCGTCGTCGTCGGTGTCGGCGGCGTGGTCGTCCGGTGAAGGTTTTTTGTTCAGCTCAGCTTTTTTTCTGTTTTCTAACAAACTACTACTGTTAAAGTCACTAAACTTCATAAACATAATCATAATATGTTAAATAATAAAAGTATATAGCTGGAAATCTTTATTTGTTTCACTTAAAACTTCAAAACGTAAGGTTAAGGTTTTTTGTTTAGCTCAGGTTTTTGACAAATTTTTACTCATGATTTTTCATATCTTAAAAACTTTTCTTTTTTTTTGCTTGAAACTTCACAAACTTGCTGAGTGTCTTAACTTGACCTTATATAACAAGTTTCATAACTCTGTAAATAGTATTGACAAAATTATCTCCCCATTTCGATTTAGAAAATCTACTTTGAAGGGAGAAAAATGGTGATAACTGAAACACAATTTAACCTATAGCTTTGAAACTTCTAAACTTATTCAATGTCTTAACATAACTTGATACAACAAGTTCCATAACCCTGAACTTAATATTGACCAAATTATCCCCCCTTTTGGACTTAGAAAATCTACACCGAAGGTGTTATCATCCGGTTAAGGTTTTTTATTAGCTCGACTTTTGAAAAAAACGAGAGCTATTGTCATGACCCTGGCGTCGTCGTCGACGGCAGTGGCGTGGTCGTCCGGTTTTTATTTATTTTTTCTCCCTATCAGTCGAGCGTCTGTGCCGTACGCGGTGCTCTTGTTTTTAGTTATTATACCTTCATTTGTAAGTTTAAACTTATTTATTTTAAATCGATTGCGAAACAAGCTTTAAGCTTATATTAATCACGCTCGATGTCTGCTTCCTGGATACTTAACCAGTACTCGCGCCGATTGTGTGGAAAAATCCCGAAGTCAGGACCCGCTCATCACGGGACTCGAACCAGGGACCTTTGATGTGAGAGGCCGACGCTCTACCTCTGCACCACTGTCTTCCACTTTCATTTGTAGAGATTTTCCATATCTTTGAGAGGACGTTTTCAGAACAAAACGTGCAATTTCTCCTTTTGCCACAATGTTTTCCACTTTTTGTCATAGGTTATCCATTCAATTATGGAGATTTTCTATGTTTTGACAAAATACTTTCGAAGTCGTCTGCTGCAGAATTGTCGTATGAGGGAAAGGGTTAATATAATTTTCAAATGTAGTCTACTGCAGAAGTGCCACACACACATGTCATCAGTATCAGGGAGGGATTTTTTGACACTTCTATAGCAGACACCTTTTGTAAACATAGTGACAAAAGGAAAGTTACTCAAAACCAATAGTTTCCCACTTTGACTCAATATTATTAAACATGTGCTCTGTGTTTTTTTCAAAGCAGCCAACTAGAAAAATATATTAGGTGAGCCAAAATCTCATTAATGTGCACTTTACAAATCTTACTACTTATATTTATAACCGTCAATGTCTTTATGCTTCAATGTGCAGGCAAAATGTGACTGTATGTTGGAAATGGATAAAGTTTGGAATGTAAAAATGTTTTTTTTTTTCCTTACTTGAGCTTAGAAAACAGAAAGCCTTCCACATCTGTGTCTGCATCCTCTTCTTCCTCCTCTTCTGTGTGTTCTCCTATAAAAACATATATTATGTAGAAACATGCATAGAGTACACAAGTAACAGTTTAACCCTTTCCTGCATACAGCAAATCTGCTGCAGATGACTTTGAAAACTTCCGGGCAAATAATTGGACAATCAATTTAAATGAAAGAAAATTATTGAATAGAGATGAAAACATTGTGCCAAAAAGCGATCATTATGAGCAATTTTTCACCCTTTGCTACAATGTTTTCAATAGTCATCTGCAGCATATACATCTAAATGCATCTGTAAGTGGGAAATGGTTAATAATAAATCATTGCTAGAAATGAGGGTTTTGGAAAATCCTAAAGGTAAATCACGCTCTCTAGGGATTTTGAAGTCAAGACCTTTGGATTATGAATCTTGTACTCTGTCCAGCATACGACCATGTAACTAATTACACATAGCTTGCCTAGATTCAACTTTTAACCCTTTCCCTCATACA
The DNA here is from genome assembly GCA_031761405.1 of Serripes groenlandicus. Lineage (NCBI taxonomy): Eukaryota > Metazoa > Mollusca > Bivalvia > Cardiida > Cardiidae > Serripes > Serripes groenlandicus. The sequence continues at coordinate 15,313,023 of JASEVX010000008.1, forward strand.
ACAATTCTGCAGCAGACGACTTTGAACATAATTTGTCAAAAAATAGAAAATCTCTATAATTGTATGGATAACCTAGGACTAAAAGTTGAAAACATTGTGGCAAATGAAGGAACTCCTCGTTTTGAGCAATTTCTTCTTTTGTCACTATGTTTTCCAAAAGCCATCTGCTGCAGAGGCGTCAGAAAGCGTCTATATGAGGGAAAGGGTTAATGTTCATTTTCTTTATTTCTTATACAATAATACAATTCATTCCAGAGATAAATCAAAGAAAAATTTAAAATATTTATTTGTCTAGATTTAAACTTTAAACGTTTCATTTACTTTATTAGGTCGTCTGTTTTTCGAATAAAAAAAGTCTGGCTATTGTGATACCCTTGGGGTCGTCACAAAACTTTAACCTTACCTCATAACTAAAAAAACGTTCAACATTTTTAAATGAAACTTGGTACACTTGGCCCCTATTTCAACTTGGAAAAAACAGAGGAGTGCTGGCATTCCAAATATTTAGATTTTACTTTGGGTATTTTATTTTAATTTATTTCTTTTTCAGTTCATTCTCTGGAGATAAATCCAAAGTTGACAAAGATGAAACGTTGAATATTTTCTCACTTGCTTCTGGACATTTATATGAAAGACTTTTAAGGTATTTTGAATTATGTTTTTTCCTATGAAAAAGAAATACACTTTATGGAGCAACATCTGTAACCCTCTTTTTTTGCACAAGCATTTTGACCCATTTGCACAAGACAAGTTTTGAAAATATTGTGACAAAAGGAGAAATGGCTCAATATATTTTGCCACAACATTTTCAACTATTTTGAATAATTATACTTTCATTTTGAAATTTTGCAAATTTTTTGTATGTCGGAAAGATTTAAACTTTCATAGTATTTGGTACCTCTTCATAAATTGCCGTAACTCTTTTAGTGGTACAGAACACATGATACATCTTTGCAGTATATAACATTTGAAAAACAAGTCGTTTCTCCTTTTCCAAGTACGTTTTTTTATACTACGGTAATTAATTAATTTTTGACCTTATACAGACGACTTTTCTTGCATCTGCTGTAAATAACTTTTGAAAAGATAGTTAAACTTCTTTATCACGTGTAGAAGCATCTGTAGCAGACGCCTTTTGAAAATATCACTGCAAAAGGAGAAATTGCTCATTATGAGCAATTTCTTCTTTTTTCCACGATGTTTTCAGCTCTATTTTTATAATTATACATGTACTATGATTTATAGAGATTTTCCATATGTTTGTGTGTTTTGAAAGCTTACTGCTGCAGGTTTGCTGTATATGGGAAAGGGTTAGGAATAAGAAAATGCCCCACAACTTGTCAAAAGCTGTCTGTATGAAGGGAACAATTTAATAATGTGAAATATGGTAGGCTGAAAGAAAATTCAGTTGTTTTTATTTATTTTACAGAATTATGATGATGAGTGTTATAAAGAATACAAAATCTAAAGTTAAATTCTGGTTTTTAAAGAATTATTTATCACCTACATTTAAAGTAAGTATGTTTTATGAGCCTTTTCTGCGGGAAAAGGTAAAAAAAATGGCTTTTGGAAACAGTGTAAATCGAGATCAGCCTTTGCATCTGCACAGTCTGATCAATATCTACATGGTTCACACCTTACTTACATACTTGTTAGAAACTACTGCCAACTTGTTTAGAATCCGATAAGACTGAGCTGATGAACACTGTTCAGAAAAGCCAAATTATACCTTTTCCCACAGATAGAATGATTGTCACTATCTGTTATCACAAGTTTTACCTACCTGATACATTACCTCTCATTTCTAGTTATACCCCCCACAAACAAGTTTTGGGGGGGGGTATATAGTAATCACCCTGCCCGTCCATCCGTCTGTCTGTCCATATGTCTTGTAAGCGCAACTCCTCCTTAACGGCTGGACCGATTCTGATGAAACTTTACACAGTTGCAGTACACAACCTGAGGATGTGCATGAAGTAAGATTATCCCGGTCGGAAATATATCTGTCCGTCTGTCTGTCCATATGTCTTGTAAGCGCGGGACAGGGGGTATCCTTTTGTGAGTTCACTCACAGTTCTAGTTAATTTGTTATTTTTTAATTTTTGTGCTTTCTAATTAATCTCAGGTGTCAATGCGCCATTAAATACTACACATTTATCCATTCATTCTCTGTTTGCCCATGTGGCTGCGGGACACACTATAAGATTGGCAGCCAGAGCCTGACCCTTGTTTGAACCGTAAGAGCCGGTTTATTGGGTCTGAATAATTGTAATCAATGCAACTCTTCAGCTATAATAGGTAGTTTGGTATTGGTTTCAGAGTCTGAAAAGTCCTTATATATTTTTATCTTGAAGTAAATATTGGGTGTTGGACCAATATCACATTTCCTGTCTGCAGTGATATGACTTTGGATGTTGAGAGTGGCATAAAACCCAAACCAAACGAACAAAACTGTCTCTCTGTTGCACATTGATTATTGTTGCAGTAATTGGCTGGCAACACATGTATATACCTTTGAATACTCTTCTTCCATTCCAGGATTTTATTCCACATTATGCTAAAGAATATGGATTTGAGTATGAGTTGGTTCATTACAAATGGCCGAGGTGGCTGAACCAGCAGAAAGAAAAACAGAGAATTATTTGGGGATACAAGATATTGTTTTTGGACGTGCTCTTCCCGCTTGATGTCAAAAAGTTTATTTTTGTTGATGCAGATCAGGTAAATAAATATTGTTTTTCCTTTCCCTCATACAAAATATCTGCAGTAGCAAATGATCCATCCCGAGAGAAAACAAACATTGTGGACTCTGCGTAAAGTATCGACCCGCATCAGACTAAGCATGCCACGCTTGATTAGCTGGATATACACTTTTCGCCTCCTTTGGATTTTCTGTTCCAGGATTCATTACTCTACACCTCTTTCCCCCTGAGACGGAATGTGTCGACCTGGATCAGTCCGTGCAGACTGGGTCGATACATTCACAGAGGCATTAATGTTGGAGTCGCGGCACTACGGTCATGGTGGAGTGCCCTTGGGCAAGGCACATTTTCTAGCCTAGTACTGGTTTGTTTACCCAGGGATCATGAATAAGTGAACTGTCGCCGTGATATAACTGAAATAATGTTGAAAGCGGCGTAAAAACCTAATAAAACAAACAAACAGTAATGTTGGTTTTCTTTCGGGATGGCTCATATCTGCAGCATATATCTTTCAAAACATCCAAGCACAAATGTAAGAAATCTCTGTAAATGCCAGTATAATTGAATAGAATTTTAAACAATACAATCAATTTCTCATTTTGCCACTGTTTTCAAAAGTTCTGCTGCAAACATGTAAATGTGAGACTAATGTGAGAAACAGTTAAATCCTTCCCTTACAAAGAGAACTTATGATACCTCTCAAGTAGGCGACTTTGAAATATCATGCATAACAGACTTTAACCATTATCTATTGACTTGAACACATAATGATTCATCGTCAAAATAATTCCAAAATACACATACATACATGCACATAGACTTACAATACAATATAAAAATGCTGTATGTGATTAACCCTTTCCCACTTAAAGACGGATTTAAACATCTGCAGCAGACAACTTATGAAAACCTTGTTGCTAAAGGAAAAATTGCTCATGATGAGCAATTCCACCCACCTTTTACCACAATGTTTTCAACATTGTTCAATTATCATACTTTACAGAGATTGTTGATACTTTTGTCAAGGTGTTTTATAAGGAAAGTGTTAAGAAGAAGAAGAAGACCCTAACAGTTATCTTTTTCTTCTTGTCAGTTGTATTTTGAAATTTTGGCAGGTGAGACTGCAAGCCCTTGGAACACTTTTTATATTATAATATTATTAAATGTTTTGCAGATTGTTCGTACAGATTTACAAGAGTTACACGATTTTGATTTAGGTGGAGCTCCCTATGGTTATACACCTTTTTGTAGTGATAGAGAAGAAATGGATGGTTTTAGGTATGTCAATTTTAAGTGTCGACCATTTACCCGATGTAGTTGCTTTTTAAGCCTTTGCAGCATACACTTTTTGAAAGCAATTTTGGAAAAGGAAAAATTACTCATCATGTTAAGCAATGTTTCCTTTTCCCATAAAATTTTATCCCAGTATCAAAATTGTACAATAAACACTCCAGTTGTTACTTGTTTCTCCGTAGATAATTTCAATGCAGACAACTTTGAAGATTTCATATCAGATGAATGGTTAATTGAATCCTTTTATTTGTTTGTTTCAACTTCATGGGAGGCATGTCTGTCATTATTACTCTGGCTTATGCTTTGTCCACATCAACAAAGTTTTTTATAGGCATGTATATCTTTATATACATAAGCGGTGCACTGAAAAAACAACATTGCCACCTGTGTAGATTCAGATTAGCATGTGCATTTGCCCAGTCAAATATGGGTTTGAACAGTTCGCCAATAAATCATAGTAGGTTTCAAAAACTTTTGGAGGGGAAAAATGGATCCAATGGCATGAATGCACAGGCAGATTTTTGTTTACATGTGTAATAATAAGTATAGCTTGGATTTAATTTAGGCATCCATTAGGTTGTATTTATAAACTACATTTACAGCATTGGGATTCAAGACACACAATAATGAGACAGGGTATAATAGTAGAGACAGCAAAAATATTAAAATTATCTAAAAATGAAAGTATAGATATTGAAAAGATTTTTAAAAAAAAAGCACTATTAGGCAAAATGAGTAATTGCTCATTTCTTCTTTTGCAACAATGTTTTTTACGCTTTTCAATGATACTAAACTTTTCCATATATTATGGCAGATAATTTCAAAGTGTTCTGCTGTAGATCTGTTGTGTTACTATATGAAACTGCGACATACAATAGAAGTTTTCCTTTTCTTTCATAACAGATTCAATAATAAGACTTTCATTTATAGAGTTTGCCATATTTTGGGGCAGATAAGTCTTCTGATTTAGATTTGTTGTTTGTGGAAAAAGTGTTTTAAACATAAATCAAAATGTAACTGTGACATACAATGTTTTCTTTTGTTTTATTACAGATTCTGGAAATCCGGATACTGGGCTTCCCATTTAGGGAATAGAAAATACCATATTAGGTAAGTGAGATGATGTTTTGAATAGCTATATTTTGTCTCGCCCATGAATATTGGATGAGACATAGCAGTCTCTTTTCAAGTGACAGGACGATGATCACCTTTTTTACTCAGCAACCCCGGGCCAATTTTTTTCTAAAACTTTGTCAGATGTATTGATTGGTCATGGGACTTCATTTAATGGCAAATTTGTCAAGGTTAAGGTCATCGCTGGCCAGAACTTGGCCTTGGTAAGGTAACTTAACCTTTGACTATAGAGGTCACATTTTTCATCCAATCTTCAAGAATTTATTTCAGAATATTGGTCTCCATCAAATTTTGGCTACAGACAATTTTGATATTTCATAAAGTATTAAATTTTTTTTTTTTTGAATATCTCTTTTTTTTTTCCCAGTTGCAAAAAATGTCAATTAATTTGTAAAAGTCTTTAAGTCACATATAATCAGGCGGTGGGTCAACTTCTTATTGTTTTACACTGTTTTAGAAAGGACAGCAGAAAGCATTATAGATTTTTCTCACTAAATATGCAAAGAAATAGAAAAGAATCAAATTTGATTACAAATTTGGTTTTCATTATTCAATATGTATTTTTATTCAGTTAAGAAAAAGGTATTGATTTGATATGATTGATTTTATATTTCAGTGCCTTATATGTAGTAGATTTAAAACGATTCAGACAGATTGCTGCAGGGGACAGATTACGGGGTCAATATCAGGGCCTGAGTCAGGACCCCAACAGTTTATCTAATCTGGATCAAGATCTACCCAACAATATGATACACCAGGTGGCCATTAAATCACTTCCTCAGGAATGGCTGTGGTGCGAGACTTGGTGTAGCGATGAGTCTAAAAAACATGCCAAAACTATAGATTTGGTGAGTATCTTTGAACCCTTTCCTACCACCGCAATGTTATAATGGTAGAGCGTGTGCGGGAAGTCGCATATGGGATCCCCGGCCGATCCATACCAAAAGACAAAAATGGAAGTACTGGCTGCCCTTCTTGGCGCTCAGGGTTAAGGGTTAGCATTACGACTGACTGCCAGTGACTGTCGGGGTAAATGGACCAGTAGTACCTACCCAGTAAATGCTGAGATGTAACTGAAAAATTGGTGAAAGTGGCATTAAACACAAAACTATCAATCAATTGACCTTTTTCAACATACAGACTCTGACGCCTTTGCAGCAAAGGACATTTGAAAACATTGTGAAAAGTGGAATTGCTCATTATAATGAGCAATTTCTCTTTTTGCCACAATGTTTTCAACTTTATTAAATGATTACTCTCATATTTTTGCCTTTTTATAAAAGTTGTCAGCTACAGATTTGTTGAATTTGAAAAAGGTTAAGACTAATCAATCATTTACATTAGATTTCTGGATGAAATCATTTTGTATCTTAGATGTGAATTATTATAAGTCAAAAGTTTTTTAAATGTTTAAACTTACAAATGTCTATTTATATTCTGGTTTTCTTTTGCTACAGATTGCCCCTTCAAAACAATTACATGTTCAGTTTTTACAAATAACTCGAACTGAAATATTACATGTTTCTTTCACAGTGTAATAATCCAATGACCAAAGAACCAAAATTAAATGCAGCGATGCGTATAGTTCCGGAGTGGAAAGGCTACGATTACGAAATAAAAGTATTCTGGGATACTATATATGGCACAAATACAAGATTACAAATAGAGTATGATCCTCCAGAATTAAGTCCTGAAAAGAAAGGTAAGGGATAAAAGAGCAATGCTCTAGGAAAATCGAACGTAGTGTATCCCAGCTCGAGAGATGGGTCTTATTTCACATCCTGAAATCCTTTTTGATCTCCAAACCCTATATTGGGGAACCTAACCCTTTCCCACATATACCAAATCTGCAGCAGTTGACTTTGAAATCATTTATGTAAAAATAGGGTAAATCTCTATAAATGACAGATTAATTATTAAAAACTGGTTGAAAACATTGTCTAAAGGAGAAATAGGTCATTATGAGCAAATCGTCATTTTGCCAAAATGTTTTCAAAAGTCATCTGCTGCAAAGGAATCCAAAATGAGTCTACATGTGGGAAAGGGTTAAAAGATTAGTCACAACTTCGGTTTGAACCCTTTCCCACTTAATATATTTCTATTTTTGAGATATTCCATATTTTCAGCTAGATGTTTTCAAAGTGGATTTGTTGAACATGAAAAAGGGCTTACTGCTTAATAAGGGTGATATTATTTGTTAATGACCTATTTACTCCTTTGATATGAAACAAATAGACAAATCTTTTCAGAAGCTATTTAAGTTCTTTGTAGCCATAAGCGCACTTGTGAAATGCAATAACTTTGTTAGACTGACAGCTCCTTAATATTAACGAATCGTCTTTGATGACCATCTGGTTTGACAGTGTTGTTTCACAGCTGTATCTTCAACTTGTTCTTTGAAACAGAAACTGGAGGGTTTTTTTTATTGATTGTTTAGCTAATATATATTTGTTTTAGTTGTTTACTTTGGAAATATCTGTGGAGAAAAAATATTATTTTTGGAAGTTTGATTGAAAACATTATTGGAATATAATTTCCAGAATATTTTCGATATATCAAATGTAGCATCAGGTCAAGGGTTAATTTGAACTTCCTTAACCCTTTCCCTCATACGACAATTCTGCAGCAGACGACTTTGAACATATTTTGTCAACAAATAGAAAATCGTTTTGAGCAATTTCTTCTTTTGTCACTATGTTTTCAAAAAGCCGTCTGCTGCAGAGGCGTCCGAAAGCATCTATATGAGGGAAAGGGTTAAACTTGAAATATCTTGATTATGTAAATGTGCATGGTATGAGCAGTTACCAAAGAAACCATGAAATGTGGAATGTGTAGACAATAAAAAATATATATTTTTTCCCGTTTTTCTTTTTCAGAAGCTTGGAAGGACAGGACAGACTTATAACATATGTGATACCATAGCAACCATTTCATTGATATTTAGATTTCTTCCAAATAAGTACCCATTCCTAGATTTCAGGTGTAATATCAGGAAAACATAGAGTTTACCTTTCCCTACATATAGACACATTTTGATGCATCTGCAGCAGATATCTTTTGAAATCATTTTCATGATTTTGACAAACTGAGAATAACTCTTACACACATTCCTCATTTACTACAATGTTTCTTCATCTTCTGTGGGTTTGTTTAGCCTCAATGCATTTGGCAATCAACCACAATGTTTTCTACCCCATTCTGAAATCATCCTTTCATCAAAGTTGTCTGCTGCAGATTTGTTTAATGTGAAGAAGGGTTAATTAAGGACAGAAAAAGTTCAGTAAAGTTTTCATTATTGTTTAACCTCTCTTCAATATACAACATGTCTTCAGCAGAGGACTTTGAAAACATTGTGGCAAAAGTCGTCTGCTGCAGAGATGTCAGAAAGTGTCTAAAAGTTGGAAAGGGTTAAACAAAACAAGGTTATTGTACAGGCAATGTTTTTAATATTTTGCTTAAAACTGGGAACATTCTATAGATTGGCCGGACCTGATAGGATCATGTGAGATCTTCCAAAGTCATAAAACCTGGATGGAAAAAGTGTGGAAAGTTAAGAAAAATTAACAGAATATTAGCATAGCTAGAGAAGAGTTCTTCCTTTTGTCACAATGGTTTGAACATAATATGTAAAACAATTGCATGTAAACAGATTTACCTAGATGTGTTTTATATCACTCTCACAGCTTTTCACTGCCAACATAAGATATTAACATTTGGCCCACAGATCCTTAACCCTTTTCCTCATACGACAATTCTGCAGCAGACGACTTTGAACAGATTTTGTCAAAAAATAGAAAATCTCTATAATTGAATGGATAACCTATATGACTAAAAGTGGAAATCATTGTGGCAAAAGGAGAAATGGCTTGGTTTGAGCAATTTCTTCTTTTGTCACTATGTTTTCAAAAAGCCTTCTGCTGCAGTGGCGCCAGAAAGCGTCTATATGAGGGAAAGGGTTAACCCTTTCCCACCTGCAATCATGAGTAATTCCTCCATTTGTCACAGACCACCTCGGTGGTGTAGTGGTAGAGCGTCTGTCTCGTTGCGGGAGGTTGCTGGTTCGATCCCAGCCGGGTCATACCAAAGACTTTAAAATAGGTAGTTATGACTGCTCTCCTTGGCGCTCAGGTTTGCAGGTTAGCATTATGAATGACTGGCTGGTGTCGGGCTAAAGGGACCAGTAGTTGTTTGTTATTTGCAGGAGACATATGTTCCATCAAACAGTCTTGTTTCACAAACTGTTACATTTCATCTTGAATTTGCAATTTCTATCTCAACTGTGTTATAAATTTGAAAAAACAAGAGGTGATTGTTATAGCTTGAACGTACAAATACCAATGTTTGTTCAACAATACATTTGTGTAGTCTATCATACTGTGTGGGATTAACCCTTTCCCTCATACGACAATTCTACAGCAGACGACTTTGAACGTATTTTGTCAAATCATAGAAAATCTCCATAATTGAATGGATAACCTATGACAAAAAGTGGAAAACATTGTGGCAAAAGGAGAAATTGCACATTTTGTGCAATTTCTTCTTTTGTCACTATGTTTTCAAAAAGCCTTCTGCTGCAGAGGCGTCAGAAAGCGTCTATATGAGAGAAAGGGTTAATAACCCTAGTCTGTATTTACCAACCTTTCGTAATTATACCCCCAAAAAACAAAGTTTTGGGGGGGTATATAGGAGTCACTGTGTCGGTCGGTCGGTCGGTCGGTCGGTCGGTATGTCGGTCGGTCGGTCGGTCGGAAGCCATATTTTGTCCGGACCATATCTTAACAATGCAACATAGGATTTGAATGAAACTTCATAGGATGATACAACACATTGAGAGGAAGTGCGGTGTACAGGAACCATAACTCTATTTTATCTAAATACAAAGTTATTGCCCTTTGTTACTTTTTCTTATTCGTAGAGTCTTGTCCGGAGCATAACTTTAAAACTAATTGTTGGAATTTAATAAAACTTCATAGGATGATACAACACATTGAGAGGAAGTGCAGTGTATAGGAACCATAACTCTATTTAATCTAAATAAAGAGTTATTGCCCTTTGTTACTTTTTCTTGTCCGGAGAATTACTTAATAACTAACAGATGGAATCTAATAAAACTGCATACAATGGTAGAGCATAATCAGAGGAAGTGCAGTGTACAAGAACCATAACTCTAATTTACATAATTACAGAGTTATTGCCCTTTGTTACTTTTTCTTATTCGTAGAGTCTTGTCCAGAGCATAACTTTAAAACTGATTCTTGGAATTTATTAAAACTTCATAGGATGATACCACACATTGAGAGGAAGTGCAGTGTACAGGAACCATAACTCTATTTAATCTAAATACCGAGTTATTGCCCTTTGTTACTTTTTCTTGTCCGGAGAATTACTTAATAACTAACAGATGGAATCTAATAAAACTGCATACAATGGTAGAGCATAATCAGAGGAAGTGCAGTGTACAAGAACCATAACTCTAATTTACATAATTACAGAGTTATTGCCCTTTGTTACTTTTTCTTATTCGTAGAGTCTTGTCCAGAGCATAACTTTAAAACAAATTGTTGGAATTTAATTAAACTTCATAGGATGATACAACACATTGAGAGGAAGTGCGGTGTACAGGAACCATAACTCTATTTTATCTAAATACAGAGTTATTGCCCTTTGTTACTTTTTCTTGTCCGTAGAATTACTTAATAACTAATAGATGGAATCTAATAAAACTACATATAATGGTAGAGCATAATCAGAGGAAGTGCAGTGTACAAGAAACATAACTCTACTTTAAATAATGACAGAGTTATTGCCGTTTGTTACTTTTTCATATTCGTAGAGTCTTGTCCGGAGCATAACTTTAAAACTAATTGTTGGAATTTAATAAAACTTCATAGGATGATACAACACATTGAGAGAAAGTGCAGTGTACAGAAACCATAACTCTATTTAATCTAAATACAGAGTTATTGCCCTTTGTTACTTTTTCTTGTTTACAGAGTTATGGCCCTTTTGTTGGTCGGTCGTAAACCATATTTTGAGTCAAGGTGCTGTTTTGGGGGTATTTATCATCTTCAGTGATATTTCTAGTTTAATTTAATTTTAAATTTCGAGGTTGGCGCAATTACTAATATGGTTTAGCCAAGTGGAAGTTATGTCACTATGATAATTCAGAATAAGAATTAAAACGATAATTAAGACAATTGTTGAATACAGCCCGGAGTATTATGTTCATTACATCTTGAAATGTAAAAGCTCAACTCATTTCAAATAGCATGACATTTCTTGACAAATCATTCTCACCCACTATTTAAACCCTTTCCCACATACAACTAAATCAGCAGCAGATGACTTTGAAAACATATTGGCAAAAGGAGAAATTACTCATTATGAGCACTTTCTTCTTTATCCACAATGATTTCAAAGGTCGTCTGCTGCAGAGGCATCAGAAATCATCAACATAAGGGAAAGGGTTCATAAAATGCTATCAAAACATGATTCACATCAATTAAAGTCAGTCAAAAATGGATTGTGTTACACTTGCAAACTGCGATGATTTGGGAGAGTTAGTGAGTCCACTCAGTCAAACAAGAGCAATTCGGTTTGACTCGCTCTATGTAACTGCTCTTATAAAAGCTAGACTTGTAGCCCTTGATGTTTTCATGCTATTGGAAACTGAGAAGCAACAAGACTTCTTTTTGCCTGAGGTGGCTCATTTGTTTTGCATGATATGATTTAAGATATGAATAATAACGAAAGAGGGATAAAAGTTAGATGAATAAAAACACGTAGTTCAATAGATTTCATTTTCTCCATTTAAAAATTTGATTGATCATAGTTGTCGATTATGATTGAATATTTGAATATAATTATTATGGAGAGGTTTTTTTTTATTTGGTGTAAAAGGTAGATAATTATACATTTTGGCATGTCCATGTGAAAAAGTATATAAGTTGGCACTTCTGAACAGTGTAGGTTCAGATCATCAGATCAGCATGTACATCTACTCGGTCGAACCAGAAGCTTCTTACAAGCTTGTGAAAGTACCTATGTGAACAGTGTGCATCCTGATCTGCCTGATCTAGACTGACACCCAAAAAAGCCAAATTGTACCCATTCCAATGGACAGGCTCTTTTCTTAACGTTACCCTTTCCCATATACAACAAATCTGCTGCAGGTGACTTTGAAAGCATCTTGGTAAAAATATGGAAAATATCTATATATATATGAATGTATGATTATTGAAAAAAAATGAAAACATAGTGGCAAATGGAGAAATTGCTTGTTTTGCCACAATGTTTTTAAAGGTTGTCTGCTGCAGTGGAGTCGAAAACGTTTGTATTCGGGAAAGGGTTAATGAGGGTTTATATAAAGATGGGAGAAAAAAGAAGTATGATAGTGGTCATGTCACACTAAAATTAAAAACTTTAATGCAGTTAAACCCTTTCCCACATACAGCATATCTGCAGCAGACTTTAAAAAAACATTCCCTAAAATAATTGGAAACTTCCTTTAAAAGAAAGTTATATAATTGAATAAAGTTGAAAACATGGTGACAAAAGAGAAATTGCTTGTTTTGAGCAATTTCTTTTTTTGTGTCCAAGTTTTCAAAAAGCCGTCTCCTGCAGCGGCGTCAGAAAGTATCTGTATGAGGGAAAGGGTTAATTAATGCAGTAAGGCAATAGAAGAAGATGCCCGTAATGAACAATTTCTCCATTTTGCAACAATGTCAATAATAAAACTTTCTTTTAAATAGAAGTTTACCATATCTTTTTCTATATATTTGCAAAATCGTCTGCTGTAGAGAGTCTATGAAAGTATGATTTCATAGCTTTAATGTAATGATAGCATAATAATAGACTTGTCTCCGTATTTAACACAAAACCTGTTATACCTTTCCCACTTACAATCAATCTGCAACAGACGTTAAGACTTAAAGTCATTAAATAGATTTGAAATCATTGTGGCAAAAGGAGCAATTGCTCATCATGAATAGATGCTAAATGGGTCTCAATGATTGGAGTCAATTTCGGTTGTATGGGTTTCATACCTTATATATTTATTTTTTTATGTTAATATAAGATATGGGAAAGATATCATCTTTTCTGTCCATCGCAATATGACCTTACCTGTCAAAAGCGGGGTAAAACCCTTAAATAACCCAAAACCAAATATTGTTTTTTGGAATGGTTATTTTCATTAAAGACAATCACGTATATATCCCACTAAATTTGAAAGTAACAGATATATTTATTAGAAGAAAAAAATGATATTACATGCTCTGTGACTGGGAGTTCTTTAAAATCATGAATGTTTGATTACTGAGACAAATACTTGTGTAAGGACATAAATATGAATCTTTACTTGACTTAGCAGGAAGACATGTAGTGATAACATCTCCATACACAGTCAGTCAATCTATCTGGTTGTCCTTCCTTGGTGCAATTTACACATGTATTACAAACATTGTGTGTCGTTATGAGTTTGTTTGGCGCATTGATATTATGAGGAATAAAATGAGTATCAAACATTCTATATTGAATAAATTATATATTGCTTGCATGGTCACCAATGAACATTAATTTCTACTAGTTGATGAATTATTTAATAATAGTAGCATTTTATGATGCTTTTACGGCACAAATATGAATTGTATTGTAATGTTTGCATCATATTTGAGCCCATCCATCGGAAAAGGTAAAAGTCGGCATTTTTGAACTGTGTAGGTTCAGATCAGACTATACAACTGCTCTTTCTTATTAGAATGAGTTAATCCTTTCCCTCATATAGATGCTTTCTGACGCTAATGCAGCAGATGGCTTTTTGAAAACATGGCGACAAAAGAAGAAATTGCTCACAAGCAATTTCTCCTTTTCTCACCATGTTTTCAATTCTGTTCAATGATTGCGCTTTCATTTAAAGAGTTTCCAAAAAAAATCAGGTATGTTTTCAAAGTCCTGCAGAATTGTTGTATGTGGGAAAGGGTTAATAGAAGCTTCTAACACACTTATGAAAGTATTATTTGTAGATCTTGATCAGACCATGTGGATGCACTGACTGATCTAGTTCTGCACTATTCACAACAGCCTACTTTTACCTTTACCCATGGACGGGATCATATCACATCAGTTAACCCTTTCCCTCATACGACAATTCTGCAGCAGACGACTTTGAACGTATTTTGTCAAAAAAATCTCCATAATTGAATGGATAACCTATGACAAAAAGTGGAAAACATTGTGGCAAAAGGAGAAATTGCACATTTTGTGCAATTTCTTCTTTTGTCACTATGTTTTCAAAAAGCCGTCTGCTGCAGAGGCGTCAGAAAGCGTCTATATGAGGGAAAGGGTTAATATCATCAGGACAACTGATAATATATCATGGAAGGCTAAGCCCCACTAGAGACACTGGCTGTCAATCCAGGGGTTTTGAGTTTGATCCCCAGCTCGACCAACATTCTTTTTGACTTTTGAAAAAAATCATTGTGACAAGAGTCATATGTGGAAAAGCAGTCACAGAATGAGTCACAGAATGAGATTCAAATCTTGCACTGAACGGGGGATGGTTGTTGACTTACATTACATTGTATGACTGTTACTTACATTCATTTGTTTTTGTAAAAAGTGGGACCTGATCACATTCACTATTAAAAATGTTATATATTGAATAAAAATAAAGATAAAAATTAAAAAAAAAAATCTTGGTGTATGTTTTTAGCTAACCTGAGCTTTGATCAAGGTGAGTTATTGTGATCGTCTTTTGTCCGGCGTCCGTCGTGCGTCAACTTCTTCTCCTCAGTAACCAGTCGGTCAATTGGGATGAAACTTCACAGAAAGCATCCTCTGAATGACCTCACCAGATTTCCTTCAAATTTTTGGGATCCATGCAGAATTCTGGTTTCCATGGCAACGAAATGAAAAAAACTTCAAAATTCTTCTTCTCCCAAACTGGTTGGCAGATTTTCAAATAATTTTGTAGAAATGTTCCTTGGATGACCCTCAATCAGATTCCTTCAAGCCATGTTGATTGGTCGAAAAACATGGCCGCCAGGGGGGGGCGGGGCTGTTTTGCCTTATATGGCTATAGTGAAAGCTTAAAAAATCTTCTCCGAAAGTGTCAGGCCGATTTTCAAATAATTTTGTAGAAATGTTCCTTGGATGACCCTCTATCAGATTCCTTCAAGCCATGTTGATTGGTCAAAAACATGGCAGCCAGTGGGGCGGGGCTTTTTTTGCCTTATATGGCTATAGTGAAAACAAAAAAAAACTCCTCCGAAAGTGTCAGGCCGATTTTCAAATAATTTTGTAGAAATGTTCCTAGGGTGACCCTCTATCAGATTCCTTCAAGCTAAGTTGATTGGTCAGAAACTATGGCCACCAGGGGGGGGGGGGGGGGGGGGGCGGGGCTTTTTGCCTTATATGGCTATGGTGAAAACTTAAAAAAAAATCTCCTCCAAAAGTGTCAGGCCGATTTTCAAATAATTTTGTAGAAATGTTCCTAGGATGACCCTCTATCAGATTCCTTCAAGCTAAGTTGATTGGTCGGAAACTATGGCCACCAGGGGACGGGGCTTATATAGCTAAAGTGAAGGGGAAAAAATCAGGTTAGCGATCCAGGGCCATCATGGCCCTCTTGTTTATTTCCATAGATAGTTATGCCCCCTTTCACACCTGCTCGCCAAATGGCATTAATGCCGAGTGCGAGGGTAAACAACGCCAACCAACAACAACAACCCCTTTCACATGTCGGCCTGTTGGTAGATCAAAGTTAAGCTGATTAATAATTGCATAAATTTTGGACCTATAATACTTACTTGGCATGACCAGTAGATTACCCATATTTATCTTGGGGGTCATACTTTCTAAGGTCATAGTCATCTTGGTCATAGTGACCTTGAACACAAACAAGGGGGAATACTGTTTGACAAAAACTAGCAATTTTTACTCCACTGGCTGAAAGCCAGTCGAGCTTATGTCATGGCGAATTGTATGTTGTGTGTGTGTGCGTGCGTGCGTGCGTCCATGTGTGCGTTAACTTTTTCCTTTAAAAAACTTCTTCTCCCTAACCACTTGGCCAATTTGGTTGAAACTTCAGCCGATTTTTAAATAATTTTGTAGAAATGTTCATTAGGTGACCCTCTATCGGATTCCATCAAGCCATGTTTATTGGTCGAAAAACATGGCCGCCAGAGGGCCGGGCTATTTTGCCTTATATGACCATAGTGAAAACTTAAAAAATCTTCTTCTCCGAAAGCGTTGAGCAGATTTTCAAATAATTTTGTAGAAATGTTCCTTGGGTGACCCTCTATCAGATTCCTTCAAGCCATGTTGATTGGTAAAAAAAAACATGGCCGCCAGAGGGCGGGGCTATTTTGCCTTATATGGCTAAAGAGAAAACTTAAAAAATCTTCTCCTCCGAAAGTGTTTGGCTGATATTCAAATAATTATGTAGAAATGTTCCTAGGCTGACCCTCTATCAGATTCCTTCAAGCCATGTTGATTGGTTGAAAAATATGGCCGCCAGGGCATGGGGCTATTTTGCCTTATATGGCTATAGTGAAAACTTAAAATATCCTCTTCTCCGAAAGTGTCAGGCCGATTTTCAAATAATTTTGCAGAAACATTCCTTGGGTGACACTACAAGATTCCTTTAAGCCATGGTGGTTGGTAAAAAAACATGGCCACCAGGGGGCAGGGCTGTTTGGAGATTTGATATTTACCTTAGGGCCGTGGAGCGATACTGGCCCTCTTGGGCCTCTTGTTCATTTTGCCACAATGTTTTCAACTTTATTCAATAACAGCCTGTACATCATGGTAGTCTAATCTGGTTCTGCACTGTTTTAGTCACAAAAGCTTTTAAAGACCACTTCCTTGTAGCATTGGCCCCTTTACTGGTAACACCGATTTTTGTGAAGCCTGTGTTCCCAGTATAGAGCCAGACTGCCTGATGTATCCACACAATCTGATCAGATTCCATACAGCTGGCAGATCAACTCGGCATTTTATCTTCATATGTTTAGAATTGGCTATGGGTTCTCCTAATTTCAAAGTCCATTTCAGTATTTAACAATTTTTAACACATTGCATATATACACTGGCGAACAGGGGCGTAGCTCCCTGTAGGCACGTACCTACACATTTTTTCTCAAAATGCCCCAAAATGCAGCTGCGGTGATAGACATCTGCGTAATGTATCGACAAGATCAGCCTGCGCTGTCCGCGCAGACTGATCCGGCCGACACATTCCGTCTTAGGGGGATATATATATAGAGTAGTTATTCCTGAAACAGAAAATCCACAGGAGGCGAAACGTGTCTATCCGGGTAGGCCTGTGTGGCATGCTTGGGCTAATCCGGGTCGATAATTTACGCAGAATCCACAATTTTGATTTTCTCACGAGACGGCCTACACATTGATTATTGCAAAGCTACGCCCCTGGCGAATCTTTATCTACACTTGTTACAAATATACATAGGTTGGTGTTATTGGAGGGTTGCTCAAAATACATGGATATAATTTTCTCTGTAATTACAATCTTTTCAAACCAATATCAAAAGTAGATTCCTACGTTTACAGGTGTAATATTTCTTCTTGAAATTGTGTTCCCTTGACAATAATTAACACATGCACAAAGGTAGGTTTTATTGGAGCTCTGATCAAATATTATTATTACATAAGATATATTTCCCTTTTTCCTACAATGTTATCAAACCAATATCAAAGTAGACTTCTACTTTACCAGTTGTTGCATATGATCCTGAATAACTGTTGTATTGAGGTGAAATTTCTCTTGATTGATTGAAGTTGAATGCCCTTTACATCAGTATTACAGTTATATCACGTTGGCCAGTTCACCAACTGTGTGTTGCCTGACTTTCTCGCTCCTGTACACAACTGACTACCTACAACATAGCCCATTGGGTCACAATGACTTCTGTCCATCACTGGAAATAGTGAATTAAATCATTTACCTGATACACCTAACTGTCTACTTTTGAAAATAGTGTTGGAAAATGGTTAAGTCTCCCTTTGCAACAACATTCCAACTTTGTAGTAAAAATACACTTACAATTTAAATGAGGATCCATTTTTCCTAAAATATTTTCAAAGCATTTTTATTGTTTTGTTTGTATGGTCTTTCACGCCACTGTCAATGGTATTTAAATCATATCACAGCGTACCACTACTGCTAGTGAGCTTAACGTAACACCGGCCAATAAGTCACAACATCCTCGCAACCCTAAGCAACACGGAGGGAAGCCACTACTGCCATGTTAAACGTCTTTGGTATGACTTAACCCTTTCCCTCATACGACAGTTCTGCAGCAGACGACTTTGAACGTATTTTGTCAAAACATAGAAAATCTCCATAATTGAATGGATAACCTATGACAAAAGGTGGAAAACATTGTGGCAAAAGGAGAAATTGCACGTTTTGTGCAATTTCTTCTTTTGTCACTATGTTTTCAAAACGCCGTCTGCTGCAGAGGCGTCTAAAAGCGTCTATAGGAGGGAAAGGGTTAACAGGGGGTCGATCCATGTTCTCCCTCGCTCCAAGCGGACACTCTAACCACTACACTACTAAGGTAGTACATTCAATGTTTTCAAAGCAGACGTCTCTCAAATGAGCCGAATTACGAGAAAACCAACATTGTGGACTCTGCGTAAAAGTTTCGAGCCTGATCAGCCTAAGCATTTCGCGAAGGCTTACCCGGACGGACACTTTTGCGCCTCCTCTGTTTCAGGAAACATTACTCTATACCTCTATCCCCCTGAGACGGAATGTGTCTGCCCGGATTAGTCTGCGCGGACTTCATAATGTTGGTTTTCTCGTGGAACGGCCCTGATTGTTCCAAGCAGCCTCCCAGGGGAGAGTCAAAATGTGACTACTGGACACAGTAATACTTAATACAACCAAATCAGAAAAAGGTTTATCGTCATAGGTGACCGCTATTGTAAGTGTTTCACTGTATACATATTCTTCGTTTCAACCATTTACATGATTTGCTTAATTTAGAGCTGTCTGATTTACAACAGAATTGTGTATGTGTGTGTGTATAGAAAAGTATAAACCCTTCGACAACAATGTCAAAAAAGGAGGAATGTCTTAGGTAATTTCATCTTCTTCCACAATGTTTCCCCAAGTCACCTAATAGTTTAATAATATCTGTTTCAGAGATGGTGTTATCATTTCCAAGCAAGCAGACGTCTTTCAAAAAGATTTTCGCAAACGGAGAAGTTGCTAATCAACGTTTTAAACTCGATTATATTTTTATAATTTCATTTATTCATATTCCATATATGTTTTCATAGACGTCTTTAGCACTTTTGTTGAATGTTGGAAAAGAGCGAGACTGTATATTCAAAATATTGGTAATTAATTGGAAAACGAAATTCATCTCTGACAGTCAATTGTCATACAGCCATTATGCATAAGGGCAATAAATCACCTTAGTTTTATAAATAAAGAATTATCTCCCTTTGACCCAACGAGCCAGGAACGCCCTATGATATATAACTGTTTATTGAAGTCGAAATGGCTGTTAGTACTATAATTCTTTTTTTTTTACAAAATATTTATCGTCTGCATTAGCAGGTTGACACTGGTGGATCCAAATGTCCGTCGTCTGCTCACCCGTCTGTCCGTTCGTCACTCTTACATGATATCTTACGTAATTTGTTATAATAACTTGTAAAATGGCAGGCAACAAATGTTTTCCTTGGAACATCATTACGTAATCAGTCTGCGCATGTGGTCTTGGCAATACTAGAAAAGAACGTCTGTCATCAGGATCTGTGTCATAATTGCATGATATTTATTATAAACCTACTATGGTCCGTTGGTGAGCGTGCGGTTTGCTACCCGATAGTCCGGGTTCAAGCATTGTGCGTGACCGTCATGGTTGATTACCTTGGACAAAGCACGCTGTTTAGCCTAGTAGTGCTAAAGTAGAGATGAAATCTAAAAGTGTATAAAAAACCCAGCAGATATGGAGAAATATATTTTTTTGTGTTCATCAATTTCTTTTCGAAATGCGCAGCGCATTTATAAAAATCAGACTATAGAATTTTGCAGTAATAACTTTTCATTATAGAGAGTCAATAGCAATTCAACTTTTTTTCCCAACCAATTACAATAACAAAACGTCATGTTCATTCGTTTCGTTCAATTTCCATTTAACAAATTACAATGTCGACAAATAAAAACAGCCGATGTCAAAAATCGATCTTCACTTTAAATTTCTCCAATTTAGAAGTTTTTCCTTAATCGAATTGTCGGTTATTCTGACTTAAAATAGAGGTTTAAGAATTGTTGACGAATAATTATCAATGTTGAATTATTTGAGTTCTTCATGAATCTAGAAAATGACAGAAGCTGACGCAAAAGTAGCAATGGAGCTATACCATTCGAAAACCGACCTCAGATATCGTACTGAAATCAACCTTTTCCCACATACCGGTGCATCTGCAGCAGATGACTTTCGAAGAATAACAGAAGGCAACATTGCCCGTGACGAGGAACATTTTCAGTTCTATCATCACGGCCTGTTCGCATAACCTGACTTTCTCGCAGCAATACGCCACACAACATTCTTCCAATTCAACTGGCTGCCTTCCCAAATAGACATTGTTAAGCCCATTTGTTGAAAACGAATGACTCTAGCCACAATAACTTTTCATAGGAATGACAATCATGGCAGTTATAAACAAATTGCATACTGTCTACTGTCTGTGTTTTGGTAATACCCGTTCTCCAGAGGCCTGGTAGCTCAGTCGGTAGCGACGCCGGCTATCAACCCACGGGTTGTTAGTTCGGGCCCAAGTTCGGCCAACATTCTTTCCGACGTTTTAACCCTTTCCCTCATACGGCAATTATGCAGCAGACAACTATGGTAACATCTAAGTGAAAGGGTTGAAAATCTAAAGAAATGATGTTTTAACCCTTTCCCGCAATTCTGCAGCAGACGACTTTGAACGCATTTTGTCAAAAAATAGAAAATCTCCGTAATTGAATGGATAACCTATGACAAAAAGTGGAAAACATTGTGGCAAAAGGAGAAATTGCACGTTTTGTGCAATTTCTTCTTTTGTCACTATGTTTTCAAAAGGTGGCGTCAGAAGTCTATATGAGGGAAAGGATTAAGAAGTCACTGCGTTAGGCGTCATTCTTATTCCATCAATGGGCTAATATTGTCTATGTAAAAAAGCAGCCAGTTTCTTGGAAATACTGTTGTGTTGAGAACTGATGTGAGAAGACCAGGAAACACATATATGAGTGAGACGGCTGTGGTGATCAGATAGTACTGAATAGTTGTTAAAAGCCGCGTTAAACAATAATCAATCATAGCTTGGAGGGGGGGGGGGGGGGGGGGGGGTTATCAGAAGCGCAGACAGAATTAAATTTTCGTTCGACGTTTCAGCATCATTCTGAGACCATTTTTCATCCTGTAGACATCCGTGACATGCTTTTGGCAAGACTAGTTGGTTAAACATTTTGATCTGCTGTTTAAATAATTCTTTATTAAATAGAGTACCACGAGTCTGTTATATATACCTACATCATTCTTGCCGGTATGTATCAATGACTATATATAAGCTCCGTTACCAGAAGAACATATGTCTTAACTAGGGAACCCATGATGACTTTCACCATTTATATCAGCCCTGCGTTCCGAGTATCTAAACTCATAACGGGGGAAAGGGATTGTCTGAAAGCGCAGGCTGATCTGGATCGTCGTTGATTTCAACTTCCTGCATGACGACTTGTGTGTGTGTCGTCTCCCGTTTCATCCCTGAGACCATTTTGTTCGGTAAACATCAAATGCTTCTGGCACATGTAATTATTTCTAGATAGATATAGTCTTAATCTTTTCCCACTTGTAGACGCATCTCGAGCAAACGACTTTTGAAAACAGTGTAAAAAAGGATTTAATTGCTCACGTTGAGAAAATTCTCTTTTCAACTATATTCAATAATAACACTTTCAAATATACAGATCCCATATTGTTACGCTTATTTTTTCAAAGTCGTCTACTGCAAATGTATGATATGTGGGAAAGGGTTGAATATATATGTCTCTGGTTAATCTAATGGAAATAAAAAGAAACTTGGGAGTAGATTGCAGAAAGGTCAGAAAGAATCGAACAAATAAAGTCACAAAAATGAATCCGATTTCACATTGGGAAAATTCATTGTGACAAAAACACATGGAAACAAGATAACAACGTCATTAAAGCTTTATAAATACTACTGTCAGAGTGCAGCGACTTGGGGCCTGTAATTTCAATTAGCAATATTAGAAGGTCAATTTACGCGAATTAGATCGCAAACCTCTTCACTACAAATTCAGAAAGACTCGTCTGTTAAAAGCTTTTCATTACAGAGATAATTAAGTGAAAGGCAAGGGTCTCAAAATAGGCATGAAATCGGGAACGTTTTGTTGGTTTTTGTTGTATTCGGTTAGCCTTGTCAATTTCCGTTCACCATTTTAAGGCACTTGTTAATGATGACAGGCCTAGGATGAAATTGACAAAATTGAGGTGTCAATCATATTAGTAACCACGTTTCGTGTCATCGCGAGACACGAGATTTTAACGAGAGCCTCGTTTTCGGAATTCTCGTTGCCCTCGGGATCATTTGAAGGACTGGAAACGTCATTGTGGACGCACTTGAACATAAAGAAGGACAGAAAAGACTGCCTTTAACAATGGCTTTAACCACGATTCCGTTTCAATTTAAAGCTATAGAACGCTAATAGCCCTATTCATTTGTATTCGTGTTTCTGAGAAAAGGTTTTATTTTTTCCGTGACAGACGCGAAAGAGGCTGAATGCAGACGAACAATGCTTCATCAGTGTCTCTTGTAGGACATAAAATGGGACAAAATAGGCTCTTTGCTTTCTCAGAAATTCTACTAATGAATCTTTTCAAATGCTACGACCGTATTACGAGGACTGAATGGGCACAACGGCCGTGGCGCAGGGCGCTTTTTATGCACTTTCCGGACAGCTAATTAGTGTTCTTTTTCTAATTCTCTTTGCATTCTTTTACTTCGTTACAAGACACAATGACAACTGCGTTCGAGGATCGAATCGTTGAATGTACTTTGTTTGTTGTAACAAATATTTTGAATTCTTTAAATAATAAATGAGACAAACGCAACAGAGGGAAATATTCGTCCTTTTGCAAACTGATGCTTCATCTTTAATTTTATTTTGCATGTGTCATTACTTTTATAGAGGCATCCAAACCAGGACCAACCAAACATGTCATTATAATTGGCTGACTAAATACGGGAACCATTTAAGAATATCCCCAAATTAATATATTTGTTGAAACTTAAAGAATTTAATCATCTCAGTAACAAAATAAAAAGATAATGTTTATGATCATTTCAAATTTACTATTATTCGGCTGTTCGTGACTTTAAACTACCTTAGTAATGCATATTATGAGCGACGTTTAACTAGAATTGCGAACAATGTAGTGAAATGTATCTTTATTTATTTTCTGATATTTTCCCGCGTATTATGTCAAAGCATATAATCATGCTATCAATGTACAACAATAATTACCAAAACTGGAATTAAATTGCATGTATGCAAACTATTATAAAAGGGAATGGTCTTGTCTAAGTTTAGAGATCTTGTAGCCAGACCATACTGACTAAATATTCTGTTACTTTTGTACTACTGTATCGAGGGCTTGGCGTGAAACGGTTGTAACTAAAATTAGTATTTTTTTACCAAGGTTAATTACCTCGCCATAAAGTCTTTATAATCGTTAAATAGTTTTTCTTGGTAAACAATGGAAATTTAGGTGCCATTGCTCGTTTTGAGCAATGGCACCTAAATTTGCATTGTTTACAAAGGGGTCTAAATTGCCCCTAAACCAGGGTTTTCAAAATAGGTTTTTAATTACAACCGTTTCACGCCAAGCCCTCGGTATGTTTGTAATGTGTACATGTATATTGGCAATAAAATATGTTTAAAGTAAAGTAACATGTACATTTATATGTTATACTAAAGAAATTGTCAAAAATCAGGGGGACGGTACCGGTTGCAGAACTTAGTTACTTAAGGATTACTTATTCCCACACCGACACACCTGCAGCAGATATCTTTGAAATCATCTAGGCAACTATATTGAAAGGTTTTATAGATGAAGGTTTAATTATTGGATAGAATCGTTGTGACAAAAGAAGAAATTCACTATGCACAGTTTCTTCTTTTGCCAGAAATTGTTCAAATGTCGTAAGAAAGCGTCTGTATGAGGGAAAGGTTTAAGAAACTGTTATAATTACTCTTAGGTTCGTTTTCCTGGAACACCGAATACTATTATCAAAGAGTTATATAGGCGTAATATAGTTGAATTATATCTT
>JASEVX010000008.1:15337725-15498951 GCA_031761405.1 Serripes groenlandicus
GTAAGCGCAACTCCTCCTTAACGGCTGGATCGATTCTGATAAAACTGTACACAGTTGCAGTACACAACCTGAGGATGTGCATGAAGTAAGATTATCCCGGTTGGAAATATTTCAAGGGAGATAATTGCTATTACTTAGTCCAATGTGGGACGGGGGGGGGATCCTTTTGTGAGTTCACTCACCGTTCTAGCTTAGACAGTCTTCGACATTTACAACGGACCACCTGTAAAAGACAATGCTCTGAAAAAATTTATCCTTTTGAGCATTTGTGCAGCAAATTGGTTTTTGAAAACATTGTGACAAAAGCGAAAACATGCTCATAATAAGCAATTTTTATAAACAAGTTTTGGGGGGTATATAGGAATCGCTGTCCGTCCGTCCATATGTCTTGTAAGCGCAACTCTTCCTTAACGGCTGGACCGATTCTGATGAAACTACACAGTTGCAGTACACAACCAGAGCATGTGCATGAAGTAAGATTATCTCGGTCGGAAATATATCCGTCCGTCTGTCTCCATATGTCTTGTGAGGGTAACGGAGGTTAAACTTTGTGAGTTCACACACAGTTCTAGTTTAATATTGCTGTTCTACAAAATGTGTTGTTCACTCACAGTTCTAGTTCCTTTTGCCACAATGTTTTTAACTTTATTCAATAACAGCCTGTACATCCTGGCAGTCTAATCTAGTTCTGCACTGTTTTAGTCACAAAAGCTTTTAAAGACACTTCCTTGTAACATTAGCCCGTTTACTGGTTACACCGATTTGGTGAAGCCTGTGTTCCCAGTATAGAGCCAGGCTGCCTGATCCATCCACACAATATGACCAGATTCCATACAGCTGGCAGAATCAACTCGGCATTTTTATCTTGATATGTTTAGAATTGGCTATGGGTTCTCCTAATTTCAAAGTCTATTTCAACATTGAACACTTTTTACCACATTGCATATATACAATGGCGAACAGGGGCGTAGCTCCCTGTAGGCACGTGCCTTCACATTTTTTCTCAAAATGCCCCAAAATGCAGCTGCGGCGATAGACATCTGCGTAATGTATCGACCATATCAGTCCACGCAGACTGATCCGGCCGACACATTCCGTTAGGGGGATAGATGTATAGAGTAGTGATTCCTGAAACAGAAAATCCACAGGAGGCGAAAAGTGTCTATCCGGGTAGGTCTGTGTGGCATGCTTAGGCTGATCCGGGTCGATACTTTACGCAAATTCACAATGTTGATTTTCTCACGAGACGGCCTACACATTGATTATTGCAAAGCTACGCCCCTGGCGTATCTTTATCTACACTTGTTACAAATATACATAGGTTGGTGTTATTGGAGGGTTGCTCAAAAGACATGGATATAATTTTCTCTTGAATTGCAATGTTTTCAAACCAATATCAAAAGTAGATTCCTACGTTTACAGGTGTAATATTTCTTCTTGAAATTGTGTTCCCTTGACAATAATTAACACATGCACAAAGGTAGGTTTTATTGGAGCTCTGATCAAATATTATTATTTCATAAAATATATTTCCCTTTTTCCTACAATGTTATCAAACCAATATCAAAGTAGACTTCTACTTTACCAGTTGTTGCATATGTTCCTGAATAGCTGTTGTATTGAGGTAAAATTTCTCTTGATTGATTGAAGTTGAATGCCCTTTTCATCAGTATTACAGTTATATCACGTCGGCCAGTTCACCAACTGTGTGTTTCCTGACTTTCTCGCTCCTGTACACAACTGACTACCTCCCCACATAGACCATTGGGTCACAATGACTTCTGTCCATCACTGGAAATAATGAGCTAAATCATTTACCTGTTACACCAAAAATTGTCTACTTTTGAAAATAGTGTTGGAAAATGGTTAAGTCTCCCTTTCCAACAACATTCCAACTTTGTAGTAAAAATACATTTACAATTTAAATGAGGATCCATTTTCCTCAAATATTTTCAAAGCATTTCGATTGTTTTGTTTGTATGGTCTTTTACGCCACTGTCAATGGTATTTAAATCATATCACAGCGTACCACTACTGCTAGTGAGCTTAACGTAACACCGGCCAATGAGTCACAACATCCTCGCAACCCTAAGCAACACGGAGGGAAGCCACTACCACCATGTATAACGTCTTTGGTATGACTTAACAGGGGGGTCGATCCATGTTCTCCCTTGCTCCAAGCGGACACTCTAACCACTACACTACTAAGGTAGTACATACAATGTTTTCAAAGCAGACGTCTCTCAAATGTGCCGAATTACGAGAAAACCAACATTGTGGACTCTGCGTAAAGTTTCGAGCCTGATCAGCCTAAGCATTTCGCGAAGGCTAACCCGGACAGACGCTTTTCGCTTTCTCTGTTTCAGGAAACATTACTCTATACCTCTATCCCCCTGAGACGGAATGTGTCTGCCCAGATTAGATTGTTCCAAGCAGCATCCCAGGGGAGAGTCAAAATGTGACTATTGAACACAGTAATACTTAATACAACCAACTCAGAAAAGGTTTATCGTCATAGGTGACCGCTATTGTAAGTGTTTCACTGTATATACATACATATTCTTCTTTTCAACCATTTACCTAATTTGCTTAATTTAGAGCTGTCTGATTTACAACAGAATTGTGTATGTGTGTGTGTGTATAGAAAAAAAAGTATAAACCCTTCGACAACAATGTCAAAAAAGGAGGAATGTCTTAGGTAATTTCATCTTCTTCCACAATGTTTCCCCAAGTCACCTAATAGTTTAATAATATCTGTTTCAGAGATGGTGTTATCATTTTCAAGCAAGCAGACGTCTTTCAAAAAGATTTTCGCAAACGGAGAAGTTGCTAATCAACGTTTTAAACTCGATTATATTTTTATAATTTCATTTATTCAGATTCCATATATGTTTTCATAGTCGTCTTTAGCACTTTTGTTGAATGTTGGAAAAAAGCGAGACTGTATATTCAAAATATTGGTAATTAATTGTAAAACGAAATTCATCTCTGACAGTCAATTGTCATACAGCCATTATGCATAAGGGCAATAAATCACCTTAGTTTTATAAATAAAGAATTATCTCCCTTTGACCCAACGAGCCAGGAACGCCCTATGATATACAACTGTTTATTGAAGTCGAAATGGCTGTTAGTACTATAATTCTTTTTTTTTACAAAATATTTATCGTCTGCATTAGCAGGTTGACACTGATGGATCCAAATTTTCGACGTCTGCTCAATCGTCTGTCCGTTCGTCACTCTTACATGATATCTTACGTAATTTGTTATAATAACTTGTTAATGGCAGGCAACAAATGTTTCCCTTGGAACATCATTACGTAATCAGTATGCGCATGTGGTCTTGGCAATACTAGAAAAGAACGTCTGTCATCAGGATCTGTGTCATAATTGCATAATATTTATTATAAACCTACTATGGTCCGTTGGTGAGCGTGTGGGATTTGCGACTGGATAGACTGGATAGTACGGGTTCAAGCAGTTTTCGAATGTTGTCTTGGCAATAATAGAAAGAACGTCTGTCATCAGGAAGAGTGATAATTGCATGCTATTTATTATAAACCTACTATGGTCCGTTGGTGAGCGTGCGGGATTTGCTACCCGATAGTCCGGGTTCAAGCATTGTGCGTGACCGTCATGGTTGAGTGCCTTGGACAAAGCACGCTGTTTAGCCTAGTAGTGCTAAAGTAGAGATGAAATAAATCTAAAAGTGTATAAAAAAACCAGCAGATATGGAGAAATATATTTTTTTGTGTTCATCAATTTCTTTTCGAAATGCGCAGCGCATTTATAAAAATCAGACTATAGAATTTTGCAGTAATAACTTTTCATTATAGAGAGTCAATAGCAATTCAACTTTTTTTCCCAACCAATTACAATAACAAAACGCCATGTTCATTCGTTTCGTTCAATTTCCATTTAACAAATTACAATGTCGACAAATAAAAACAGCCGATGTCAAAAATCGATCTTCACTTTAAATTTCTCTAATTTAGAAGTTTTTCCTTAATCGAATTGTCGGTTATTCTGACTTAAAATAGAGGTTTAAGAATTGTTGACGAATAATTATCAATGTTGAATTATTTGAGTTCTTCATGAATCTAGAAAATGACAGAAGCTGACGCAAAAGTAGCAATGGAGCTATACCATTCGAAAACCGACCTCAGATATCGTACTGAAATCAACCTTTTCCCACATACCGGTGCATCTGCAGCAGATGACTTTCGAAGAATAACAGAAGGCAACATTGCCCGTGACGAGGAACATTTTCAGTTCTATCATCACGGCCTGTTCGCATAACCTGACTTTCTCGCAGCAATACGCCACACAAAAATCTTACAATTCAACTGGCTGCCTTCCCAAATAGACATTGTTAAGCCCATTTGTTGAAAACGAATGACTCTAGCCACAATAACTTTTCATAGGAATGACAATCATGGCAGTTATAAACAAATTGCATACTGTCTACTGTCTGTGTTTTGGTAATACCCGTTCTCCAGAGGCCTGGTAGCTCAGTCGGTAGCGACGCCGGCTATCAACTCACGGGTTGTTAGTTCGGGCCCAAGTTCGGCCAACATTCTTTCCGACGTTTTAACCCTTTCCCTCATACGGCAATTCTGCAGCAGACGACTTTGAACGTATTTTGTCAAAAAATAGAAAATCTCCGTAATTGAATGGATAACCTATGACAAAAAGTGGAAAACATTGTGGCAAAAGGAGAAATTGCACGTTTTGTGCAATTTCTTCTTTTGTCACTATGTTTTCAAAAAGTGGCGTCAGAAGTCTATATGAGGGAAAGGGTTAAGAAGTCACTGCGTTAGGCGTCATTCTTATTCCATCAATGGGCTAATATTGTCTATGTTAAAAAGCAGCCAGTTTCTTGGAAATACTGTTGTGTTGAGAACTGATGTGAGAAGACCAGGAAACACATGTATGAGTGAGACGGCTGTGGTGATCAGATAGTACTGAATAGTTGTTAAAAGCCGCGTTAAACAATAATCAATCATAGCTTGTGGGGGGGGGGGGGGGGGGGGGGGGGGTTTCAGAAGCGCAGACAGAATTAAATTTTCGTTCGACGTTTCAGCATCATTCTGAGACCATTTTTCATCCTGTAGACATCCGTGACATGCTTTTGGCAAGACTAGTTGGTTAAACATTTTGATCTGCTGTTTAAATAATTCTTTATTAAATAGAGTACCACGAGTCTGTTATATATACCTACATCATTCTTGCCGGTATGTATCAATGACTATATATAAGCTCCGTTACCAGAAGAACATATGTCTTAACTAGGGAACCCATGATGACTTTCACCATTTATATCAGCCCTGCGTTCCAAGTATCTAGACTCATAACGGGGGAAATGGATTGTCTGGAAGCGCAGGCTGATCTGGATCGTCGTTGATTTCGACTTCCTGCATGACGATTTGTGTTGTCGTCTCCCGTTTCATCCCTGAGACCATTTTGTTCGGTAAACATCAAATGCTTCTGGCACATGTAATTATTTCTAGATAGATATAGTCTTAATCTTTTCCCACTTGTAGACGCATCTCGATCAAACGACTTTTGAAAACAGTGTAAAAAAGGATTTAATTGCTCACGTTGAGAAAATTCTCTTTTCAACTATATTCAATAATAACACTTTCAAATATACAGATCCCATATTGTTACGCTTATTTTTTCAAAGTCGTCTACTGCAAATGTATGATATGTGGGAAAGGGTTGAATATATATGTCTCTGGTTAATATAATGGAAATAAAAAGAAACTTGGGAGTAGATTGCAGAAAGGTCAGAAAGAATCGAACAAATAAAGTCACAAAAATGAATCCGATTTCACATTGGGAAAATTCATTGTGACAAAAACACATGGAAACAAGATAACAACGTCATTAAAGCTTTATAAATACTACTGTCAGAGTGCAGCGACTTGGGGCCTGTAATTTCAATTAGCAATATTAGAAGGTCAATTTACGCGAATTAGATCGCAAACCTCTTCACTACAAATTCAGAAAGACTCGTCTGTTAAAAGCTTTTCATTACAGAGATAATTAAGTGAAAGGCAAGGGTCTCAAAATAGGCATGAAATCGGGAACGTTTTGTTGGTTTTTGTTGTATTCGGTTAGCCTTGTCAATTTCCGTTCACCATTTTAAGGCACTTGTTAATGATGACAGGCCTAGGATGAAATTGACAAAATTGAGGTGTCAATCATATTAGTAACCACGTTTCGTGTCATCGCGAGACACGAGATTTTAACGAGAGCCTCGTTTTCGGAATTCTCGTTGCCCTCGGGATCATTTGAAGGACTGGAAACGTCATTGTGGACGCACTTGAACATAAAGAAGGACAGAAAAGACTGCCTTTAACAATGGCTTTAACCACGATTCCGTTTCAATTTAAAGCTATAGAACGCTAATAGCCCTATTCATTTGTATTCGTGTTTCTGAGAAAAGGTTTTATTTTTTCCGTGACAGACGCGAAAGAGGCTGAATGCAGACGAACAATGCTTCATCAGTGTCTCTTGTAGGACATAAAATGGGACAAAATAGGCTCTTTGCTTTCTCAGAAATTCTACTAATAAATCTTTTCAAATGCTACGACCGTATTACGAGGACTGAATGGGCACAACGGCCGTGGCGCAGGGCGCTTTTTATGCACTTTCCGGACAGCTAATTAGTGTTCTTTTTCTAATTCTCTTTGCATTCTTTTACTTCGTTACAAGACACAATGACAACTGCGTTCGAGGATCGAATCGTTGAATGTACTTTGTTTGTTGTAACAAATATTTTGAATTCTTTAAATAATAAATGAGACAAACGCAACAGAGGGAAATATTCGTCCTTTTGCAAACTGATGCTTCATCTTTAATTTTATTTTGCATGTGTCATTACTTTTATAGAGGCATCCAAACCAGAATCAACCAAACATGTCATTATAATTGGCTGACTAAATACGGGAACCATTTAAGAATATCCCCCAATTAATATATTTTTTGAAACTTAAAGAATTTAATCATCTCAGTAACAAAATAAAATGATAATGTTTATGATTATTTCAAATTTACTATTATTCGGCTGTTCGTGACTTTAAACTACCTTAGTAATGCATATTATGAGCGACTTTTAACTAGAATTGCGAACAATGTAGTGAAATGTATCTTTATTTATTTTCTGATATTTTCCCGCGTATTATGTCAAAGCATATAATCATGCTATCAATGTACAACAATAATTACCAAAACTGGAATTAAATTGCATGTATGCAAACTATTATAAAAGGGAATGGTCTTGTCTAAGTTTAGAGATCTTGTAGCCAGACCATACTGACTAAATATTCTGTTACTTTTGTACTACTGTATCGAGGGCTTGGCGTGAAACGGTTGTAACTAAAATTAGTATTTTTTTACCAAGGTTAATTACCTCGCCATAAAGTCTTTATAATCGTTAAATAGTTTTTCTTGGTAAACAATGGAAATTTAGGTGCCATTGCTCGTTCTGAGCAATGGCACCTAAATTTGCATTGTTTACAAAGGGGTCTAAATTGCCCCTAAACCAGGGTTTTCAAAATAGGTTTTTAATTACAATCGTTTCACGCCAAGCCCTCGGTATGTTTGTAATGTGTACATGTATATTGGCAATAAAATATGTTTAAAGTAAAGTAACATGTACATTTATATGTTATACTAAAGAAATTGTCAAAAATCAGGGGGACGGTACCGGTTGCAGAAATCAGTTACTTAAGGATTACTTATTCCCACACCGACACACCTGCAGCAGATATCTTTGAAATCATCTAGGCAACTATATTGAAAGGTTTTATAGATGAAGGTTTAGTTATTGGATAGAATCGTTGTGACAAAAGAAGAAATTCACTATGCACAGTTTCTTCTTTTGCCAGAAATTGTTCAAATGTCGTAAGAAAGCGTCTGTATGAGGGAAAGGTTTAAGAAACTGTTATAATTACTCTTAGGTTCGTTTTCCTGGAACACCGAATAATATTATCAAAGAGTTATATAGGGGTAATATAGTTGAATTATATCTTAGTTAACTCTGAATTAACTCCTTCTCAGAAATCCTGTTTTCTCTTATCAATTTAGGACAAAAGAGAACATTAGATATGGACACATTTTCAATAAGGAGTTGAATAAACTTTTACGAGGAAAAAGTCCTGACCATGGAAATCTTTAAAACTGTGACTACTAAAATAATTGAGATTGGAAACATTGTGGGAAAAGGAGAAATTACTCATTTACAATACAATATACTGGTCTCATTATTACAGAGGTGTCAAAATGTGTTTCTATCAACGCAAATACAAACATTTTAACACTTTCACTGCCGAATTTCACAAAGTCGACTGTTCCATGTTAAAAATTGGACCTCTTCATTATTTCGGCTAACGGACTATTTGGTGAAATGTAATGTCTAAGTGGCAAATGCAGATTTTAGGAGAGTAGCTCGTTACGAGTTGTCTCACCTGAATCTACATTGTTTGCAAAAGCCTTTAATTGACTTTGCAGGTTTATATATAATCCCCATAGAATAGCAGAATGTCTCTGCCCTCATCTGACGTCGCTCTGGAGAGGTTACAGTGTAATCATACAAATACACGGTGATACCTCCCCAGTGGTGTAGTGGTCCAGTGTCTGCCTCGTGTGCGGAGGGCGTTGGTTTGATTTCCGAGCGGGTCAAACCAAATACTTGAAACGCAGAGAACACCAATCAATTGTGATCCAGGAAAACCACCCAGAGACCATCAATCAATTGTGATCCAGGAAAACAACCCAGAGACCATAAATAAATTGTGATCCAGAAAAACAACCCAGAGACCATCAATACATTGTGATCCAGGAAAACAACCCAGAGACCATCAATAAAGTGGGAAAACAACCCAGAGACCATCAATGAATTGTGATCCAGAAAAACAACCCAGAGACCATCAATAAAGTGGGAAAGCAACCCAGAGACCATCAATCAATTGTGATCCAGAAAAATAACCCAGAGACCATCAATAAATTGTGATCCAGGAAAAACAACCCAGAGACCATCAATCAATTGTGATCCAGGAAAACCACACAGAGACCATCAATCAATTGCGGTCCAGGAAAACAACCCAGAGACCATCAAACAATTGTGATCCAGGAAAACACCCCAGAGACCATCAATAAATTGTAATCCAGGAAAACAACCCAGAGACTATCAATACAGTGGGAAAACAACCCAGAGACCAGCAATCAATTGTGATCAAGGAAAACAACCTAGAGACCATCAATAAATTGTGATCCAGGAAAACAACCCATAGACCATCAACAAATTATGATCCAGGAAAATAACCCAGAGACCATCAATCAATTGTGATGCAGGAAAACCACCCAGAGACCATCAATCAATTGTGATGCAGGAAAACCACCCAGAGACCATCAATCAATTGTGATCCAGGAAAACAACCCAGAAACCATAAATAAATTGTGATCCAGAAAAACAACCCAGAGACCATCAATAAGTTGTGATCCAGGAAAACAACCCAGAGACCATCAATAAAGTGGGAAAACAACCCAGAGACCATCAATGAATTGTGATCCAGAAAAATAACCCAGAGACCATCAATACAGTGGGAAAGCAACCCAGAGACCATCAATCAATTGTGATCCAGGAAAACAACCCAGAGACGACCAATAAATTATGATCCAGGAAAACAACCCAGAGACCATCAACTAATTATGATCCAGGAAAATTACCCAGAGACCATCAATAAATTGTGATCCAGGAAAATAACCCAGAGACCATCAATACATTGTGATCCAGGAAAATGACCCAGAGACCATCAATACATTGTGATCCAGGAAAAACAACCCAGAGACCATCAATCAATTGTGATCCAGGAAAACCACCCAGAGACCATCAATCAATTGCGGTCCAGGAAAACAACCCAGAGACCATCAAACAATTGTGATCCAGGAAAACACCCCAGAGACCACCAATAAATTGTAATCCAGGAAAACAACCCAGAGACTATCAATACAGTGGGAAAACAACCCAGAGACCAGCAATCAATTGTGATCAAGGAAAACAACCTAGAGACCATCAATAAATTGTGATCCAGGAAAACAACCCATAGACCATCAACAAATTATGAACCAGGAAAATAACCCAGAGACCATCAATAAATTGTGATCCAGGAAAATAACCCAGAGACCATCAATCAATTGTGATTCAGGAAAACAACCCAGAGACCATCAATCAATTGTGATGCAGGAAAACCACCCAGAGACCATCAATCAATTGTGATCCAGGAAAACAACTCAGAGACCATAAATAAATTGTGATCCAGGAAAACAACCCAGAGACCATCAATCAATTGTGATCCGGGAAAACAACCCAGAGACCATCAATAAATTGTGATCCACCAGAGACCATCAATAAATTGTGATCCAGGAAAATAATCATAAACTGTAGATCTAGATTTCTTTAGCATCGGTGCAGTCTGATCTGGATCAGAACTGAGCGCTACAAATGAAGCAAGCATTTAAGAGTTTAAACATTTGTTTTATCGCCTCGGTGGTGTAGTAGTAAAGCATCCGCCTCAGGTGCAGGAGGTCGCGGGTCCGATCTCCGGCCGGATCATTTGAAAGACTTTTAAAATAATCGTAATCTCTTTCCTACTTGACGTTCAGGATTGCGGGGTTAGCATTACGACCGACTAGATGGTGTCAAGATATTTGTACCGGTAGCATATAACTGAAAGTGAGAGTGGCTTAAAACACCATACAAACAAACTCACACCGATCTTGTGTACGCATGTCAAAAT
The DNA here is from genome assembly GCA_031761405.1 of Serripes groenlandicus. Lineage (NCBI taxonomy): Eukaryota > Metazoa > Mollusca > Bivalvia > Cardiida > Cardiidae > Serripes > Serripes groenlandicus. The sequence continues at coordinate 15,348,531 of JASEVX010000008.1, forward strand.
CGTTAAGGTTGGTTTTCCTGGAGCAACGCTCAAGTCTATTTTCTGTCAAACGTCAATCTCGAGCATCTTATAGGAAATCATTTTCAAAATAGAGTTTCATAGCCTGCTAAAAGACACACACACACTCTCTCCGACGATGTTGTACACCATATTCTTAATTCAACGACAAAAACCCCGCCACATCGCTGCATATTATTCATATAAATCATAAACAATCACACACAATCCACATCTAAAGGGCCAAATGGACAAAAAACTTCCGTAAAACGATAAAAACATCCTTGCGGCACATTTGTATTTCCTATTATAAAAATCTTTTGCACGTAATTATGTACTCCCCGCGATACCATACGATGGTATTTAGAGAGAAGGTTTTCTTTGGTGTTTCTTATCAATAATCTCGACGTTGTCTTTGATTATCATACAGCCGTGCTGATAAGCGTCGGATTTCATTTTATTGCATTATTTTATTTGTTTTCAATACGTATCTCCCCTGAACCCATTTCCCTCATACGACAATTCTGCAGCAGACGACTTTGAACATATTTTGTTAAAACATAGAAAGTCTCTATAATTGAATGGATGACCTATGACTAAAAGTGAAAAACATTGTGTTAAAAGGAGAAATTGCTCGTTCTGAGCAATTTCTTCTTTTGTCACTATGTTTTCAAAAAGCCGTCTGCTGCAGAGGCGTCAGAAAGCGACTATATGAGGGAAAGGGTTAACCCGTTCCCACATACAACACATCTGCAGCAGACGACTTTGAAAACATCTAAGCAGAAACATAGAAAATATCCATAAATAAAGGTATAATTACTGAAATCAGTTGAAAAACATTGTAGCAAAAGGAGAAATTGCTCGTTTTGAGCAATTTCTCCTTTTGTCACAATGTTTTCAAAAGTCGTCTGCTGCAGATGCGACAACATGCGTCTCATAGGCGGGAAAGGGTTAACTCGATTAATATGTATCACAGAACTTATATTTGATTCGCGGCTAGCGGTTTTGCCTCTCCAGCAGACATCGTTTGGAAACATTGTGGCAAGAGTAAAAATAAGCAATTTCTCCTTTTGTCACAATGTTTTCAACTCTTATCAATAATTATACTCTCATTTAAAGAGATGTTTTACAGTTTAGCCCAGATATTTTCAAGGTCATTCTGCTGCAGATTTCTTTGTACGTAGGAAAGGGTTAATGATACCGACAACACATAAAATGATGCAATAAAACGGGAAAAATGCAACGCTTATCAGCACGGCTTTGACATCATTTAGGGTATTATAAGGGTAAAAGTAGTGGTCCTACACTTTCAGTTTGTTTTGGTCAAAAGATACCTCTAGAGCTAAATAACATAAAGACGGACATTGAAGAGACTCTGGTGAGACTATGTGGATGCACACGAAGGATCGAATGAGTCTTCACTGTACGCAGAGATGCATCGGGACACGTAATCGACTCGGTAATTACTTATTTATTACCAGTATATACCAGTTGATTATTTGGCAATGACAGTGGATTAAGAGGACCTCAGGGAAGATTGGTATTTATAACCAAGTTGGTTACCCTATATAAATAAAGAATTTACTTACTTACTTACAATTATAGAGCAATGGTAGTGGAGTATGGCCTGTTAAACCCCACTGTTTCAACGAAACCGGCCGCGGCCTAGTGGTTAACGTCGGGGATTTGGAGCCGGGTGTCCCGTGTTCGATCCCCAGTCGAAGCGGTCATAGTGGAGTGCCCTAGGTTTAGGCACATTTCCTAGCCTCTTACTGATGTGTTTACCCATGGAACATGAAAAAGTGAATTTTCGCCGCGACATAACTGAGATAATGTTAAAAACTGGATAAAGTATCTTATTAAACAGAACCTTTCAAACAGTGAGTCTAATCAAGTTATACTTCACATGGTTCACTCCGTCGATATCCGGGCTCTTCAGGTCATCTTTAAGTACACACATACAGAACACTTCATATCCCATATGTTAATTAAAAACAGTATTTTAGCCAATCAAACAAATCGATATGTTGTATACGGTACACTTAATTGCCGAACGTGGTTTCTGCATCACAAACAAACAAAAACCCATGTCTTTATTTGTATATTTTGCTATAAGCATATTATTTGTTTAACGCAATACAATATTTGTATTGTATTGTATTGTATTTACGTCCCTGGTGTGATGCATGAGAACCGGGTAGTTTTTAACGATTAATTGTCGGTTTGTTTCTGAATGTAATCTGCTAATTAATGCCTGGCTGCATTTTTACCTTCGTCGAAGCCAAGATAAGATCTAATACAGTGTCCAAAGTAAACAGCATATTTATTTTCCTCAAATTTGTTTCAGGAAAACCTACCTTCGGGGCTTTCATAAAAAACCGGGATCTTCTGTTTTCGCTAATAATTTCAAATTCATAAATTGTAAGTTTCGTATGCACATGCATATTGTAAATTTGTATACGATGAACGATGTGTCTTCAAGTCATGGTAATAAAGCTGCTGTTCTGTGCTGTTCATGTAAGTTAATATTTTGATATTGACGGCGCGTTACCCTGCCAATAACTATAATGAGCATTTTTTCCACGATGGTTTCATCACTTTCTAATAATCATACTTTCATTTATAGAGATTTTCTAAAATAATTTGATGATTTTAAAGTCGTCTGCAGCATATTTGCAGTATGTGGGAAAGGCTTACTTGTATGGACTTTGATGTCAAAGTTAATATATCGCAAAAACCTCCTTAAATTGGTTTTTGTGTGGTGCTACTCCTTTATAAGTCCCAATAATTTCAGGTTTTGAACAAGCCTTTGTTCTATCTATTCTTCGGAAAAGTTAAGTAGTGTAGGCTGCTATCAATGAAATGCTGCTTTGCCAAGACAAAATGCTATTTGGATGTCCAGACATGATCAGTATAGACTGCAATGCGTCAAATAGAACTCAATATGTGCATGCAATATACGATACCCCACGATGTTATTCACGACTTCAAACTACAATTGCAAACGATGTAGATTAAGACCAGCCCTGCACATTCCCGCAGTCTAATCTATGTCTATTTTACTCGCTATTCATTTATTAATATTTGAACGACTTTGTGGCATGAATTACTGCGTGGGCCAATACATATCATGGTCGGACTGCACGTATGTGTTTCTAACCTGGGTATGTATGTCTCGTTTGTCTTTCAGAAGTATGAGAAGTACAATTAATGACGGAAACGTAAATCAGTTTATGTCGGCTCAGGAAAGGAAACACCAACCGAGCAACTAATCTTGATCTACATTGTTCGTTACTCAATCATCAACATTTAGCAGATATTCGCACGTAAATATGCACGTTATTGTCATAAATCAGTAATGGTGAGGATTGTTGTAGGAAGTTAGCGGAGTAAAGGTTCATGCGGCGGAGCTTCAATGTTCCCTTGTACTAATATATAATTAGATAGATTTGTAAAGATTAACGGACTTTATTTTGACTTCAGCCACCCATGAAAATAGTTTGTTGGTCATAAGTTATCCCCGATCCCCCGATACTGATTCACGTGTACCGAACAATGCAAACCTAGATTAGACTGCACGAAATTGCAGACTGATATTTGTATGCCTTGTTCGCAATTGCTATTTAGAGGCTCGCTAACCTTTTGTCATAAAATATCTAAATGTTCGTGCTTACAAGGATAGACAAATGTTGGTTAAAATCGTTTACATCGGGAATAGGATTAAGGGGACGATTGCCCACGGGTCTTGAATACTTTACACTTATTAAAATAACAATCATCATATTTATTAAAGTGAAAGCGGCATTTATGTCCAAAGATAAAACACATTAATTTTGACATTTGCCTTCTTTCTTGACGTATCAATTACCATAATTCAAACGGAAAATTAAAAGATCATAAGCATTCCAAAATATATTAACACCCGCTTTCTGAACCCCTCACATCTGGGCTTATACCCGTCAGCTTATTCATAAACGCCGTGTACACTAAAAGTTAGGGAACCATTTTCTAATTCCGACTTCGTTAAATTGACGAAGTTCACTGAAAAAAATAGCTATGGTTAATAAATGCATGTGAGTCCCGATAAGCGATTTTGGTTGTTAATAACCTTCCGCCTTGACATCCTTTAGGATTGTATTGGCATAAAACAAGTCGGGCTACACTGCTAGGTCAGTTAATCAAATAGTTATCGTCCTTGTCTACAACACAGTTTTCTGTATTCTCCAGTTACCTGCCACTACCAATGACCAATAATGGACGCGCTTTTCCGACCATGGTGGAACAATCAAAGCGCAAAAGGGATAACCTGTTTTTGTGGACCAAACTTTTAAAACTGACTTGTTTGCTTTTTAATCCAAACACAAAGTTGTATTGGTCCGCTGTTGAGTTTATGGTTTACCGCAAACCAATTGTATATTTATTAATTGTGATATCACTGAAAATTGTCGAACGTGGCGTAAAACACCATACAAACGATCAAACTTTGCAATAATCAATGTGTAGGCCGTCTCGTGAAAAAATCTACAATGTGGACTCTACGTAAAGTATCGACCCGGATCAGCTTAAGCATGCCACACAGGCCTACCCGGATAGACACTTTTCGCCTCCTGTTTCAGGAATCACTACTCTATACATATATCCCCCTAAGACGGAATGTGTCGGCCGGATCAGTCTGCGCGGACAGCGCAGGCTGATCTGGTCGATACATTACGCAGATGTCTATCGCCGCAGCTGCATTTTGGGGCATTTTGAGAAAAGATGTGTAGACACGTGCCTACAGTGCCTAAAGGGAGCTACGCCCCTGAATTTAATATAGTGTGCCGGTTACCAGACTACATCATGCACCATGGTTGTACACATCCGTTATATCCTGCCTATATTATTTACTGGATTGACACATGGTTACTCAGCTACAACAGAGAAAAGTAACTGTACACAGTACTGGATTTATAGGTCGGTGTTTAACATTTTCAACTTGCAGGGCCGTAGCTCCCTTTAAGCACTGTAGGCACTAAAAATGCCCCCACAAAGCAGCTGCGGCGTCTGCGTAATGTAACGACCAGATCAGCCTGCACTGTCCGCGCAGACACATTCCGTCTTAGGGGGATAGATGTATAGAGTAGCGATTCCTGAAACAGAAAATCCACAGGAGGCGAAAAGTGTGTATCCGGGTAGGCCTGTGTGGCATGCTTAGGCTGATCCGGGTCGATACTTTACGCAGAGTCCACAATTTTGATTTTCTCACGAGACGGCCTACACATTGATTATTGCAAAGCTACGCCCCTGACTTGCAGACGAATCTGAAAACATCGTCGTCGCAGAAGAAATTGCTCATAATGAGAAATTCATTTGTTTGCCACAATGATATCACCACCACTATTCACTCCTTATGTTTTTCATTTTTAGAGGTTTAACATAGTATTTCATAGATGTTTTCAAAGTCATCTGTTGCAGATGTGTTACAGATTTTTTTTATTTTGGAAACGGTTAACATGTCAAATTAAATAAACGTTAAGAACCCAGGAAGTATCGAGGCATTGAGAGTGATACAAGTTGTTTCACGGTAGAGATTCCAGTGAATGAACTTTCCCACATTCTGTAAATCTGTCCAATCTGGGATAAGGTCAATAAGGTTACGGTAAAGGCAACATATTAAGAAAAAACAAGAGATATACTCTCACATATATATGTTTCAAGCATTTACTCCATTATCTTATATGCCTGCTTCGAAAAAGATTAATGCCAGTGAATATCGAGGGCTTGGCGTGAAACGGTTGTAACTAAAATTGGTATTTTTTTACCAAGGTTAATCACCTCGCCATAAAGTCTTTATAATCGTTAAATCATTTTTCTTGGTAAACAATGGAAATTTAGGTGCCATTGCTCGTTCTGAGCAATGGCACCTAAATTTGCATTGTTTACAAAGGGGTCAAAATTGCCCCTAAATCAGGGTTTTCAAAATAGGGTTTTAGTTACAACCGTTTCACGCCAAGCCCTCGATATACGCGATCCTCGGTCAATCTGGATTAATGCCAGTCAATACCAGATCACATTTCCTGGCTCGATAGTCCATAAGTATGCAATATAACTTGTATTATTAATCATGAGAAATTTGAGTGATTCCTTATCTTAAAAAAAGTGTGCATGCTCTGCAGAAAGTAACATTATTAGCGTTATTATAATACTTCTATTAACGACTGCCTACACATCCATGCCAAATAAGCTAAATGGATACCTCTTTACTGAAGTTCCTTGAAACCTTCTTTGACTTTAATCGGCGCTGGCCCATCTGGATCTAACATCAGTCGCGAATGCCATACGATTGGTTTTCGGTTGGTTTCGGTAGAACATTGCTCCATTATGAAATATAACTTGTATAATTTACCATAATTCACCATGTGACATTTAATGCTTATTTCTTCACACAGACGACATTTTACACCTGCCATTAAACATTACTTTTGAAAACATTTCAATAAAAGGGGAAATTGATCAAAAGGAGCAATTTTACCTTTTATTGCAATATTTTCAACTCTCTATCAAAATAATTCTTTCCGTTTTCTAGATTGTTGAAATTGTTCGTCTGATGATTGTATAGCGACGAAATTTGAAAAGTCATGTGAAGTAATGGGTTAAAAGAGGTTAAAGCTCTACCAGGTTGCCATAATGGCCAGCAAGGCAGTATGAGCAGTTCACTTCCAAAATATTAAAGATGATGCTATTCTGAATACTCTGGGGATTTCCTTTTTGCTAATCAATTGATGTGCACGTTTACAATATACTCGAATGTCACTTACTTGTATTAACCTCCCGCGGTCGCTTGACATATGGCCCATTTGTTCTATATTTTATAATATATAGCATTCAAAGAAATATTTGGCCACTAGTGATGGGTTTCGTTTTGTATAGTGAATGCAATATTAAATAAGATCTTTTCATGGCATGTGTATGAATACAAACATGCGTGTGTGCGTTTGTCACAAATCACGACAATGCTTTCTTTGTATATACGACTTTTGATTCTATAACGACTTGATGGAGCGAGCTCCCGTGTTAACAGAAAGTCGGCTCTGTTTCTTCTTTTTGTATTGATGAATTGTGCCAAACAAAATGTGTCATTATCCGAACATAATTACTTGTATTATTAAACTAACAACATCAAGTCTGAGCAGTAAACATGGTAAATAATGTAGCATGTAATTATGTAAGGAAACGCCCACGACCCAAAGGGGGCGTGTCAGGTGAAAATGGTCACATGGGAAAATGAACCGTGCTTTCGGGACATACAATTGTCTGCTAGTAGTTAAGGTTACATTACAAACAGTTGTACGTTCAGTAAACGTTTGCATTTAATGGTCAGGATTGAACGCCGCTTTCAACAAATTTTCAGTCATAGTTCGGCGGTCAATTCACGTATCAATGTATTTCATGGCACACCACACGACAGTCTTTCCAAGCAACAGACTGCTTTCCGGCATAGACTATTTGCCCATTCGTGGAATTATACTGTTTTACTCTAAAGTAGCTGCAATATTGATTGGTTGATTTTCTTCTGTTATCTAATGTTATATTTACCTGAAGGCACAATGCAACTACTTCTACATTTGTGTCATGAGAGCTTCTTTTATTATTGCTGTTTCCATTGCTTTACTTGCTTAGTATCACCTGTAAAGACTCTGACCAGAAATGACACACATTCTTACAATACGATTATACATTCCTTTTCGTGAACTATTTGTATACAAATGATAAGCTATAGTTGTAGCCTGGAAATCGTCCCTATTTCCATTGTTGTTGATTTGTAATTGTTGATCTAGGAGCTACTGTCTTAACATGTGTAATGAGGGAATCAACCAACACGTTGGAAGGGTAACCCCCATGTGTTTGACACCGAATAAAGCACGACAAACAAAGAAAGTAATCTTCATATAGTCAACAGAGTTCATTATTTTGTCATGGCGTCACAACATGGAGGCGGGGACACGCAAGCCAGGAGTCAATGTTATTGTATTCTTCAACCAAATTGTTGGCGTTTATATATTAAGTATTAAAAAAGAATCTTAATAAAAAAGAAAACATTTAGGAATAAGAGGGTGGCTTACAGGAAACGACTTTTTGTTAACTTTAATTGAACTTCAACAAAAAAGTCAAAATCGTGTATTTGTTTAGTCTGTGAAAAGGTCAAAGGGACTATTGTCGTGGCGTTGTATTTAAACGGAAAGGTTTTGTTCCTTCTGGCGACGGTGACAAGTTAGCGATTTCTAAAGATCTTGTTTGTCAAATATCGCTTCGTTTATCAATAAATTCTAAATTAACCCCTTTACCTACCATTTGTGAGTCCTTACTTAATCTTTGCATTGAAGACTTATGTCAATGATACACACTGCATTCGTCTTCCATCAATCAGCTAACAGTATATGTGGAAAAGCAGATTGTTGTTCCACCAATCAGCTAACAGTTTATGTAGAAAAGCAGACTGTTGTTTGAAATACTGGGTGTGACAAAGCTAGCCTCGGAAACGTATGGGGATACTGAACGATGTTGAAAACGACGTTAAATCCCAATATACCAGGAACACTATCACACAGTTAGTGTACACGTAGATGAAGTGCAGTCAGAGAACACTATCACACAGTCAGTGTACACGTAGATGAAGTGCAGTCAGAGAACACTATCACACAGTCAGTGTACACGTAGATGAAGTGCAGTCAGAGAACACTATCACACAGTCAGTGTACACGTAGATGAAGTGCAGTCATAGAACACTATCACACAGTCAGTGTACACGTAGATGAAGTGCAGTCAGAGAACAGTATCACACAGTCAGTGTACACGTAGATGAAGTGCAGTCAGAGAACACTATCACACAGTCAGTGTACACGTAGATGAAGTGCAGTCAGAGAACACTATCACACAGTCAGTGTACACGTAGATGAAGTGCAGTCAGAGAACACTATCACACAGTCAGTGTACACGTAGATGAAGTGCAGTCAAAGAACACTATCACACAGTCAGTGTACACGTAGATGAAGTGCAGTCAGAGAACACTATCACACAGTCAGTGTACACGTAGATGAAGTGCAGTCAGAGAACACTATCACACAGTCAGAGTACACGTAGATGAAGTGCAGTCATAGAACACTATCACACAGTCAGTGTACACGTAGATGAAGTGCAGTCAGAGAACACTATCACACAATCAGTGTACACGTAGATGCAGTGCAGTCAGAGAACACTATCACACAGTCAGTGTACACGTAGATGAAGTGCAGTCAGAGAACACTATCACACAGTTAGTGTACACGTAGATGAAGTGCAGTCAGAGAACAGTATCACACAGTCAGTGTACACGTAGATGAAGTGCAGTCAAAGAACACTATCACACAGTCAGTGTACACGTAGATGAAGTGCAGTCAGAGAACACTATCACACAGTTAGTGTACACGTAGATGAAGTGCAGTCAGAGAACACTATCACACAGTCAGTGTACACGTAGATGAAGTGCAGTCAGAGAACACTATCACACAGTCAGTGTACACGTAGATGAAGTGCAGTCAGAGAACACTATCACACAGTCAGTGTACATGTAGATGATCACACAGTCAGTGTACACGTAGATGAAGTGCAGTCAAAGAACACTATCACACAGTCAGTGTACACGTAGATGAATTGCAGTCAGAAAACACTATCACACAGTCAGTGTACACGTAGATGAAGTGCAGTCAGAGAACACTATCACACAGTCAGAGTACACGTAGATGAAGTGCAGTCATAGAACACTATCACAGAGTCAGTGTACACGTAGATGAAGTGCAGTCAGAGAACAGTATCACACAGTCAGTGTACACGTAGATGAAGTGCAGTCAAAGAACACTATCACACAGTCAGTGTACACGTAGATGAAGTGCAGTCAGAGAACACTATCACACAGTTAGTGTACACGTAGATGAAGTGCAGTCAGAGAACACTATCACACAGTCAGTGTACACGTAGATGAAGTGCAGTCAGAGAACACTATCACACAGTCAGTGTACACGTAGATGAAGTGCAGTCAGAGAACACTATCACACAGTCAGTGTACACGTAGATGAAGTGCAGTCAGAGAACACTATCACACAGTTAGTGTACACGTAGATGAAGTGCAGTCAGAGAACACTGTCACACAGTCAGTGTACACGTAGATGAAGTGCAGTCAAAGCTTTCTTAAGCAGCCATCCACCTTTGACCCTTTATTAATTTAACCCTTTCCCATTTGTAGACGTATTTTGACGCATCTACAGTGGACGGCTTTTGACAACATAATGGCAAAAGTAGAAATTGCTCATAATGAGCGATTCATCATTTTGTCACAATGTTTTCAATTTTGTTTATTACGTTTAGTCTAATTTATGGAGGATTTGCATATGTTTGCATAGCTAGTCGTCTGTAGCAGATGTGTTGTACATGTTTGCGAGAAGAGGTTACAAACCTGTGTTTTTAAAGACAGGTCATTGACCCTTTTCCTCATATAAACGCTTTCGGACGCCTCTGCAGCAAACGACTTTTTGAAAACATAGTGACAAAAGAAGAAATTGCACAAAACGTGCAATTTCTCCTTTTGCCACAATGTTTACCACTTTTAGTCATAGGTTATACATTCAATTATGGAGATTTTTATATGTTTTGTCAAAATATGTTCAAAGTCGTCTGCTGCAGAATTGTCATATGAGGGAAAGGGTTAAGAATATTAATACTTATAGTTGTCTGTATACATGCATCAGCTACCTTGAACGGTTTAGCTATTGATCATTCACTTAGTTAGTAATACCGCAATGTTCCCTGTTTAGAATCACGTTGAAAGGTGTTTCACCTTTCCATGTTAACTCATCTGCAGCAGACGACTTTTAAACACACTGTAGCAAAACCTTAATTTATAAAAAAAAAATCAATACTTGTGACTAGATTTCTTCAAAGTCGTATGCAGCAGATGTGTTGAATGTGGTAAAGGGTTAAACTTACCTATGTTTACATCGATTGTAAAACAATCTGTCAGCTTATATTAATGACGCTCGATGTCTGCTTATAACAAGTATCGTTTGTATGGCGAAAGCCCAATGGCAGAACCCGCTCACCAGGGGGATTTGAACCCTGGACCTTTGGACCAAGAGGCCGACACTCTACCATTGTACCACTGCCTTGCACTTTATATTACATACGACATATGGCGCCTCTGCAGCGAACGACTTTTGTAAACAGTGTGGTGTTGCTGAAAACACGAGTCTCTACTTTAACAACAATTTATCACATCTCATTTAAAAGTAAACTTCTAATTTACAAAGCGTTCCATAGTGAGCATACGAGACGACTCTGTAACGTGTAGCAACGTTACACGAATACCCACTTTTGCGAATTTGTTCACGTTAGGCGAATCAGAAACGTTTACCTACCGAATATCCACCTTAGTGCGAATAATCCGGATAAGCTTGCGCCTCTGCTCTAAAAGGTCTGATCAGGGTCATATTTTATAAATACAGTCAAACCTGTGATAAAGACCACCTTTGTATAGCAACTTCCTGAATGTAGCAACCACACTTTTAATTTCCCAATTACTCATTTTCTGCAATTAAAGACCAGATTGTTCACCTCCCATGGTTGGTCTTTAAACACAGGTTGGGCATTAGGAACTTGTTCACACCCCATGGTTGGTCTTTAAACACAGGTTGGACATTAGGAACTTGTTCAACTCGCATGGTTGGTCTTTAAACACAGGTTGGACATTAAGAACTTGTTCACCTCCCATGGTTGGTCTTTAAACACAGGTTGGACATTAGGAACTTGTTCCTTTGCTAAAAACCTCCTAAAGAGTGTATTTGTGCAACGTAGCTTAACTGTTATATCAAGCAGACGGTTACCGAACTGTTGTACATTAGTTTTATTTGTGTGTGATATCAGTGAATATGTGTGATATCAGTGAATGTGTGTGATATCAGTGAATGTGTGTGATATCAGTAAAAATGTGTGATATCAGTGAATATGTGTGATATCAGTGAATGTGTGTGATATCAGTGAATGGTTGTGATATTAGTGAATGTTTGTGATATCAGTGACTGTGTGCGATATCAGTGAATGTTTGTGATATCAGTGAATGTGTGCGATATCACTGAATGTGTGTGATATCAGTGAATATGTGTGATATCAGTGAATATGTGTGATACCAGTGAATGTGTGAGACATCAGTGAATCACGCCAATATATTTAAAATACGATGCTAATAGCAGTCTATGTCATGCTCTAAATTACGATTAAGCCTTATCCTGCGGAACTCCAACAACTCGCACTATTACCTTTGATTTTGTACAATATTTTTGCATATGTAATGGGAAGTCTTACCTTATAATGAATTAATAAGCTGTGAATTATGATAGACCATGATTAGTTGATTTAAAAATACAGACTGATCTTGGGTAAGTAAATGTTGTGTTAAGTCGTTGGTTATACGAATAGCATTCACGTTCTTCAACCTACAGATACATATTAATGAATTTGCAGCAGACGACTTTTAAAAACATTGTGGAAGAAGGAGAAATCATGAGCAATTTCAACTTTTGCCACAATATTTTACCTCGATGAAATAAAAAAATATACCTCAAATTATTGAAATGTCCCTTCTTTTTAACTAGATGTTTGCGAATTTGTTTGCCTGTATGTCGGAAATGGTTGAGCGATTAAACACCACTTTATAAGGAACGTATAATACTTGATATCATGGTTGCATTTATCGTCATAGTCTACTGAAAAAAATGTAATGATCTCTTCATTTAATTACCACTCTATTGGATTTCTCTGTAAAGTAATATTATATGATATTCCAAAAGTGCCTCCCGAATTTTAGATTGCACGTACGCGCATGGTGATCTTGGAAGTGTTATACCTGTGTGAACTAAACAGCTGAATTAGGATAACACAAATTTGACAAATTGGCAAATTGGCGAACGATTTTAACAAATCAGTTTTTATTATTTCAAATGACAATAACATTTAGAAAAGAGACAATATGTTTCACTGTTTAGATAGTATTTATCACCACCTCAAAAGCCACAGATACATTAAGCGCTATCAACTTAAAAGAGGGTAACACATCTCTGTTTTAACAAACATTTATTCGAAAAACCCAATTCGACAGAACCGCTTCTTTGCCATAAGGATGCTTTCGTGTATTAATTATATAACATGAGAATAGCGAAGACTCTGGACATACTATGCGAACATATAGTCTCATCCGAGTCGGTACTGTTCACAACTCCATCCTGAAGGCATTTTATCATGACACGACCTACAATCTCAATTATAGAACACGCAGTCAAACAAAAATAGCTTTAATAATATTAGTGTAAACCTTTACAACCCAAAACAGCTCAGCACAATGCTTCAAAAGGCACAATTTGTATTAGGTTGTATCGAGTCTAATAGCTTTTAAACTCTATAAAATATTCACCGAATTGAATAAATACGTATGAAAGCGTTGGAAAATAGAATAAAAGGCGATTTTATGATCGGAATAGAGGAACTAGAAGATTGTAAACATTTCTAATGAATGCCTCACAAAGGGGTATTATTATTCTAATACATCGAGTGTTACTTGTATTATGACTCTTTTGTTCGAGCTTTCAATAATACCAAATTACATATAAAGCCGCCTATAGAATTTTAAATGAAATTATCATACGTTTTAACATTGCTATTCACTAGTGTTTTTTCAATCTCAGCTGGACTTTTGTTCGCGTCAAATGAAACCTTTAGTAAGCGTATTGAGGTCGCTCAATAGCAGATTTACTTGCGATGCGCGGAGTAGTAATGCGGATTTTCTTTTCAATTCAGTGCGATGATGTCGTCGAGGCATGAGAAAAAAATAGTCCCCAGGGTATTTCCGCGTATTGAAGATAGTGCTTATTCAGCTATCAATGTGTGCAAGTAATATATCGAGGGCTTGGCGTGAAACGGTTGTAACTAAAAAACCTATTTTGAAAACCTTGGTTTGGGGCAATTTTGACCCCTTTGTAAACAATGCACATTTAGGTGCCATTGCTCAGAACGAGCAATGGCACCTAAATTTCTATTGTTTACCAAGAAAAATGATTTTACGCTTATAAAGACTTTATGGCGAGATGATTAACCTTGGTAAAAAAATACCAATTTTAGTTACAACCGTTTCACGCCAAGCCCTCGATATTGACTCCTAAAAATGTTCCGCTGAATAGGGAACACAATTCCGGGCAAAGTTGCTGACGAATGACTTAACCCTTTCCCTCATACGACAATTCTGCAGCAGACGACTTTGAACATATTGGTCAAATAATGGAAAATCTCTATTATTGAATGGATAACCTATGACTAAAAGTGGAAAAAACATTGTGACAAAAGGAGAAATTGCACGTTTTGTGCAATTTCTTCTTTTGTTACTATGTTTTCAAAAAGCCGTCTGCTGCAGAGGCGTCATAAAGCGTCTATAACACATATGAGTTTGTATCTTGGAGAATGTGATGGACCATTTTTCCTGGATGGCGAACATTCTTTTCTAATACAAATCTGCTCTCCCATTCGAGTTGTCCACTCGGCATATCATTCCTTTCTCAATTCACTTCATGGCTGACTTTCTGTAATAGCTCTATTTTCATCCATTGATGAAGCCGATTCATCCCCACATCTGCTATTTGAGCCGAATTACGAGAAAACCAACATTGTGGACTCTGCGTAAAATATCGATCCTGATCAGCCTAAGCATGCTGTGAAGGATAACCCGGACAGACACTTTTCGCCTCCTGTGGATTTTCTGTTTCAGGAATCATTACTCTATACCTCTATCCCCATGAGACGGAATGTGTCGACCCTGATTAGCACAGGCTGAACTGTGTCGATACATTACCCAATAAATACTGTAGGTTTTCTCACGGAAAGGCTCATTTAACGACTTCCAAACAATCGAAAATGATGTTATAACTTTAATAAACAAATGACTCACGATAATACGAAGTCGAAAAGGACCCCAACTTTACCTCGATGTATCGACGTGTTTGAATTTTCACTGTCATAATTATACTTTTAATTAATTTATACCTAAATCTTTATAGTGAAAAAAGCAAGGCAGTTATAAATGCATGTGAGGGCAACAACGTAGCAGCATTTCTGTTTGTTCACACCAGAAATCAAAACTGCTGCTACACGATTTTCCAAAGACTGATAATTTCTATGAAATAATTCGAGTTTTATTAAAATGATACATTTGAGGTTTCACATGTTTGATTTATCGAGACTCTACTGTGTATGAAAACAAGTAAAGTCCTTCCAATGTAAAGTTTTAAAATGGTAGTAATGGCTGCCCTCCTTGGTGCCCAGTGTTGTGGGTTTAGTCTAATCAATATTTTATTCACATGCATTTTACATTTACAAGTTAATTATACATAAAATTGATTTATTTATCAGCATGGATTAGAAAGCAAGTTACTTAAAACTTATATAAATTCCTCTCCATGCAAAAATAAAATTCCCAAGGGTTGCTGGTATAGCATTACGACTGACTCGCTGGTGACAGGATAAATGTACCAGTAGTACTGGTAACTAACCCGGAAAACGCCGTGATATAACTGACTCGCTGGTGACAGGATAAATGTATCAGTAGTACTGGTAACTAACCCGGAAAAAAACGCCGTGATATAACTGACTCGCTGGTGACAGGATAAATGTACCAGTAGTACTGGTAACTAACCCGGAAAACGCCGTGATATAACTGACTCGCTGGTGACAGGATAAATGTACCAGTAGCGAATGATACGAACATTCTTATTTTACACAATGCACATGTTTGTGGTTAAATCAATCTGAAACACACACTAACATGTGTCTAATTTAAACGTCTTTTCTCGCGTCTTCATTCCACCATTGGCTAAATAAAATAGAAAATGAATGTACAACAAATCCGCAGCAGACGAAAGTTTGAAAGCATAAGTGACGAAAGCCGGAAAACCGATAAAGGATAGCTTTATTGTTAAATAAAGTTGAAAACATTGTGGCCAAAGGTGAAATTGCTCATCATGAGCAATTTCACCTTTGGCCACAAGGTTTTTTAAAAGTCGTTTGCTGCTATTGGGACAAAGTGCGTCTGCAGGTGGGAAAGGGTTAAAATACCCACACACGTGAATACGCATAGGTAAATACAACGAGGAACTATCTTTCCGTAATCATCAAGTTAAACTGAAGAATTCTTACCGGATACATATGCAGTCACACCCGAAAGTGTGGTATTTATCTTTAGATATGATTTAATAATAAAAATGTGTTTTAGCCAATCACAAATCTCAACACATGCGCCTGAGTACATAATTATGGGAACATTACCGTTGACAAAGCTGGCGGTGCATCCGTGCATGCAATCTCGTCTAAATGTACATCATCGAGGAGATTTTAACATTGGAGTGTAGTTGTACATGCAATATAGTCTAAATGTACATCATCGAGGAGATCTTAACATTGGAGTGTAGTTGTACATGCAATCTCGTCTAAATGTACATCGTCGAGGAGATCTTAACATTGGAGTGTAGTTTTGCATGCAATCTCGTCTAAATGTACATCATCGAGGTGATCTTAACATTGGAGTGTAGTTGTACATGCAATCTCGTCTAAATGTACATTATCGAGGTTATCTTAACATTGGAGTGTAGTTGTACATGCAATCTCGTCTAAATGTACATCATCGAGGTGATCTTAACATTGGAGTGTAGTTGTACATGCAATATAGTTTAAATGTACATCATCGAGGAGATCTTAACATTGGAGTGTAGTTGTACATGCAATATCGTGTAAATGTACATCATCGAGGAGATCTTAACATTGGAGTGTAGTTGTACATGCAATCTCGTGTAAATGTACTTCCTCGAGGTGATCTTAACATTGGAGTGTAGTTGTACATGCAATATAGTCTAAATGTACATCATCGAGGAGATCGTAACATTGGAGTGTAGTTGTACACGCAATATCGTCTAACTGTACATCATCGAGGAGATCTTAACATTGGAGTGTAGTTGTACATGCAATATCGTCTAACTGTACATAATCGAGGAGATCTTTACATTGGAGTGTAGTTGTACATGCAATCTCGTCTAAATGTACATCATCGAGGTGATCTTAACATTGGATTGTAGTTGTACATGCAATCTCGTGTAAATGTACATTATCGGGGAGATCTTAACATTGGAGTGTAGTTGTACATGCAATATCGTCTAACTGTACATCATCGAGGAGATCTTAACATTGGAGTGTAGTTGTACATGCAATCTCGTCTAAATGTACATCATCGAGGTGATCTTAACATTGGAGTGTAGTTGTACATGCAATCTTGTCTAAATGTACATAATCGAGGTGATCTTAACATTGGAGTGTAGTTGTACATGCAATCTCGTCTAACTGTACATCATCGAGGAGATCTTAACATTGCAGTGTAGTTGTCGTCTAAATGTACATCATCAAGGAGATCTTAACATTGGAGCGTAGTTGTATGAGAGACATACGGATCATGCGTACTGTCGCCTTTGTAAAAATAAACATAAAACTAAATTATGTGACACCATGCTATCTCATATAAAAACACTGTTTGTATGACTAATTTGAGAACGGTGTAGTTCCAGATCAATATGCCTGAATGCGCTGGGTCATCTGAATCTACAATGGTTGTAAATAGATAATTGTTAATATACTCAAAACACAGCTAATGATAATTGTTAATATACTCAAAACACAGCTAATGATAATTGTTAATTACAAAAGGGAGGTGCAAAAAGCGTCCCCTTTTCGAACGTCTGAACTCACATGAAGTGACTTTAGTATCAGAGTTGGAGGGGGTGCTTTTGTGTTTGTCATCTCATTCACAGGCAAACTGAGAGGGTCGCAACCCCGTCAAGAGCAGATAATTCTGTGCCATTCAGAGCCAGCGGGCCGGAATGATATAGGACTGAAAAACAATCTTCTAGGTGAATAGACGCTTTGATCAAAATCACGTTTTAATAGAAGATTGAGATCTCGTTCACAGCGTGATGTCAATATTGCGAACAAAAGTTGACAAAAGTAACATATTTTGATCCAATTCAAATGAACTGCGTCAACGTAGAACGGCCTTTTGAAAAAACGCAAATGGTAAAATAATCACCCCTTTGACACACGCATGTATTCACATAGTTTCGTGAAAGCTTTCACTTATTTTCCAAAGCCGTATTTAACAGCTTCACTGTATTCTTTGAGACAAGGAACTAAAATTAATGGCAGCATTAAATAACCATGGATGGTAATTCGAGAACAAAAATAAAGTTTTCTTCAAGAGGTCTTTTTCGTTTGACGCTGTTGAAAACCGTTTCACTTTTGATGGTAAAATTCTCACCAGGTAAAAGTAAAAATATGGAGACGGGCTGGATTTACTCGTCAAAAGCTTAACCCCCTTTCCCACATACAACCAATCTGCAGCAAAATACTTGAACACATTTTGGCAAAACTATGAAAAATCTCTGTAAATGAAAGAATAATAAAGGAATAAAGTTGAACAAATTGGGACAAAAGATGAAATTGCTCATTATGAACAATGTCTCCTGTTGTCACATTTTGATTCAAAATATGTCAGCTGTAGAGGCGTCATCATACGTCTTTGTGAGAGAAAGGGTAAATTCAGCTAATGCATATCTATCTAGTGTGGCATTAATCAGGGCATGCTAAAACCGACCCAATCCAGGTGTCAACGTTGACGGTAATCATCACGTACTAATGCTATAGGCTGTTTCCGTACGGGGATTGTAATAATTAAATCTGCCTGATTTGTTCACACAAACGGAGCGACAACTGGTTAAGTCGCCAGGAAACAGACACCGAGCGTAATTAAAATCGATGTAAAATACATAAGTTTAAAAGTAATAATTAACAGTACATAATTCTGCGATTTCAATCCGAAATGACAAGAGATCTTTAAAATTGTATATGGATCTTTCCGACATTTCCGGTGAAATGACCGACAAGACTACGGACATTACCGATCCTCCAACGACTTCATACGAAAATCGGCGAGGCTATTAGCGGTTTTATACCTTAATTTATAATTAATTTCAAATAACATACTTATTGCACGGTTGCCTCAGCACCAATGCATATATTGGTTGTGACAGGGACGTAGTAGCTTATCTACGTCCCTGGTTGTAATAAAACTGTCACTGATGCAATGGGCTTGCGCATGCGCCGTGTTAATCGTCTTGATCACGCTTGCGCAGTATTTTACCGTCAGCTTTCGGATATTTCCGTAGCATTTCATCACTAGACTGGTTCTCAATCGAGTTTGTATGCGAGTAAAATGTAAATTAAAACCATAGTTTAACGTGTACCGGCGTAAAGCCGTCGCGGGTCACCAGTTCAGGCACTAACCACGATGAACGTTGATTAACTTAACGAAAAATTCAACTACTCTACCAACGTCGCTATAAAAGCCGGCTTCCAAAGCAAGGCTGTAGAAGTGATATTTATACCCGTTCCCGTTACATTTCTCCCTCTTTTCCCTTGACTTCGACCCGAAGTCACACAACTGAACACAAGCAGTATACCAGAGCGGAGTCTATGTAACATCACTGGGAACCACCGGGGTTTTAATAACAGGAAAATGGGAATATTTTCATAAATGCGAAGTTATTGTGCTAAATTTTGCGAATTTAAGAATATATTAAGGGGAAAAAAGAACGCGCATGCGCAGACAAATGTTTTAATAGTTTTGGGAGATCGACGTCAACACGTTGGGAACAGTTATTTTTGTTTTCGTTTTACGTATTTAACTAAAAAACTATTGTTATCATATATTCATATATTTAAAATGGGGTTTCGTGTTTTTCGAATCAAACAGTATTTATTTAGCCAGAAAATGCTGATTCCTGTGCTAACATCGAATTGCTGCATCTTGCAGCAACTCTTGTACGGTACTTTTGTTGCAATTGGTCTCTATTTAAAAAATATCAAAACGCTTGGAAGAGTATATGGAAAACAGGGAAGCAATTGATTTAACTGCGCGAATTTTGTTTTTCTCACGCCGTGTTCCTTTCAAAATGGAGTTGTCCTTGTTTTGCATAAGGTGGACGATCAATCCGCAGCGTATTAAGTATGCAGGTGTCCCCAATAAGTCTGTATTTCGATGGTGTCGATGTTTCTAACACATAGACGAAGCTTTATCTGACTATCCTAGAATTTTATTTTCGTTTATGATTATACCCAAATCTTCTGACAAGGAACCGGTTCCCGGTATTGTCGACTGGCTAAAATAGTTCACAAGTAAAACAAAAACTTAATAAATCCGAAATGGCTGCAGGATTTTTATAAACGATTTGATTTTGAAAAAGAAATTTAAGCGGAACCACGTCATTTTCATTTGCGAAAGTTGACCTACAATGGCGAATGAATATTTCTGAAACGTAATTTACTGGTTACAAATAACAGTGCAGTACGATATCTGATGCTAAGATGGATGGACAAACGAATCGGTTTCAATAATTCTCGCAATGGTTTTATGATGTGTTTTCCGAGAATGCAATTCAATTATGTTTTCAAGAGCAAGATATAATTTTACCTATGTATCATCATTAACTCTTTCAGCGCCAAAGGCAATATTCAGGTTTTTGCAAACAATACTGATTCAGGCGAGTCAGCTCGTAACGAGCTGTCTCGCCTGAAATCAGCATTGTTTGCCTTTTAGTTATCAAAATAGTCCAAATTGTATTACATGAGAAATGGAGACGCCCGATTTTGAACATGGAAGAGTCTAATTTAAACAATTCGGCGCTGAAAGAGTTAAAGGACTACAATCTATATGAACGGTGATCTTTGAAAGCAAATGTTAGGGTAAGTGTGACCGTTGTAGATTCATATAAGCATATGCGCATTCACGCAAGCTGACACGAAAGTGCACGTGTCGCAAAACACTTCAAGAAACCTTCGATAGACAGTATACAATGGAATAAGATACGCCAACTAGGCTTAATCTACACTTGAAATAAATATGATAAGGTTGCTTTTTACTGGAGCACGAATCATATAACGGAGTTTGTTTAGTGCAAAGATTCTTTACTTCTTTACCATATGCAACATGCAGACGAGAATTTACGTATTTTGACGCATCTGCAGTAGACGCCTTTTTAAACCATTTTGGTGAAAAGAGAAAGTGTATATTATGACCAATGTCTCCTTTTTCCATCAGTGTTTTCATCTCTATTCTAAACTAGTACTTATGACCCCACATACGTTTTCAATGTTGTCTGTTGTAGTTGTTGGGTTAAAAGCCGCTGTATTACGAACAGTTTAATATAAATTATATTATATTATAAAACCTTTTTAAATCTGTCCATAAGACATATTATCGTATGTTTGAAAATTGTTTTTAGTGTCATGTGGCTTCGTCAACATACAACAAACTTGCAACAGACACCTTTTGAAAATGGTTGTGCAACATATTGAAAATATCTAGCAATGGCGGTATAAAACTTGAGAATAGTTGAAAGCCTTTGGCGAAGGGAGACGTTTATCACCATGAGCATTCTATGTTTTTTTTCCAAAATGTGTTCAAAAGTCGTTTGATGAAGATTTATTAAAATGCGTCTGCATGCAGGGTATATTTAATCCAACACTTCGAGCGACTGCAAGATAAATGGTTCGACCATCACACATGATTTACTTTCATATAACTAATTAAGACCCAATAGAAAAGATAAATATCATTCATTCAGTATAGAAACCCATCTGAATAAAATGTTTATGGTTTTATAATTGACATTAATTCACGCTTTTATATTAAGTATTAAATGAAGAGAAAATAATTCTAATATCAATCCAAGCAGACGATATTCAGTCAGATAAATACCAAACGACGTCGGTGGCTTCAAAGCCCCTCATATTCCAGGAAATTCCATCGTTAGAACAAAATGACAAACCTCTATAGGAACTCAAAGCATCAATCGAATGTACTTCCGGTTGATAGGTCAAACTGAAAGCGCCCAATGACATCGCATTAAGCTTTTAAATCACGTGACAAAATATTGTTTAGCGGACAATAGCCGAATCAATCCGGATTGTCTAAGAGGATGGCCATGGCGGATATTCAATTCCAAAGTAAAAAGTGAGGAAATTCATTTGTACTGAATCCGGGCATTGAAAATCGCAAGCATGTCTAATACGCATTGTGTGTAAGGTATTATCAATAAATGAAGTAAAACAGCGCTTTTATGTATCGAGTCATACGTTTACACTATAAAGGATTACGTAAATTGCACTTGATGAAAACGCGGAATTAATCCTTTTCTAGTTTAGTCACCACCTTTCTGGAATCTTTGGTTCTGAATATGTTCGAACATTATCTCCACGAAGATTTGATTACCCCCAATTTTACTTTCAACGATATTGATATGTATATATATTAACAAATTTAGTGAGTTTCACTTGCCCAGCTTTACGCATCTTACTAATTTTTTTTAATTATCTTTCAAATGAAGATTAGGGTCCGTATTCACCAGCCCGTCTAAATTCGATTTTCGGACTAAATTGCGTTTAGTCCGTACTCCAGACCCGAATAAATTGAAAAAAGAACTAAATATTTAGATTTTCAGACTAACTATTTAGTTCAATTCGGGGCATGCTAAATTATCGGACTAAATTTAAAAAAAAAAAATGGCTAATAGCCAATGTCAACAGATTCGATGTTTCAAATGGATTTTTAGTCGATGTAAACCCAAAAAAGTGTTTCGAAAAAAATTGGAAAGTTAGTTATTTACGGTTGTGACTAAATTTTTAGTGAAAACATTGATTAACTTTTGAATCGAAAATTGAATACGACTAAATCTTAATATCTGGAATATTTAGATTTAGATTAAGTCGAAGTCTGAATTGGAAAGTTTGGTGAATACAGACCCAGGTCTTAAAATTCTATGATTTACCGTCTGAATGCATCTACTTTCAGTCAAGACTCCGGCGAGCCGTGATCGGATTTTTTGTATGATGATTAATGCCGCTTTTAATATAAAAAAACCCAGTTACATCGCGGCTTATAAAAACAGAACGTCTGGTCCGTGTATGCTGACGACAGCCAGTCAGTTACATCACGGCTTATAAAAACAGTACTTCTGGTCCGTGTATGCTGACGACAGCCAGTCAGTTACATCACGGCTTATAAAAACAGTACTTCTGGTCCGTGTATGCTGACGACAGCCAGTCAGTTATAGTTAGAGCCCCACAAACCCAAGGAGGGAAAGCCATTGCTACCAAGTCTTTGGTATAACCCGATCGGGGCTCGAACCTACGATCTCTAACACCCGAGGCGGCGCTCTACCACCACACCACCGAGGTGAGCATGTGCATCAGGGGCTCATTTGCATTGTTAACAAATGATTGACGTCCGAATTTGTCATCTTGATGTAGAGATCGCTCCATACATAATAGAGGTCCAGATAAGGAGAAGGATACATCTCTTTTCTCCCTCTATGTCTCTTAATATCAAACCAAACCTTATGATGTTGGTACTCAAAAGAATCGATACATTGAAAGTGTAGAACTATGTAAATATTTGACCTGGGCTTATTGATACACTGTATCAAATAGCCCCGTTGGTCATGTACCAAAAAGCCCCACTCCAGCCCTATGCTGTAAATGGACTCATCCCCATGGCAATGTTCTAGAACGAGACCAATTAGTTTGATCATAACACTCCAGGCGCTGAATTACATTGTGTATATACGGCATACGGAAGCTAAAGAGTTCCGACCTTAATTCCGTATGTCTAGATTGTTACTTTTATACGGCAATAAATACAGATGACTATTTCAAAGACAATTGTGATGCTCAATCGAAAAGGATTCCGTCATTGTTGTGGGTAGACATGTCGAAGACACATGACGAAACTTTCAGTTTTAAGAATAATTAAAAACACTTGCAGTACGTAAATGATAAAGTTATATACCAACAAGAAACATTTTCTGTATATCTAGATGTAACGCATATTGTTTCGGAACCGCTGTATGAACGAGGAACCCATTGGCGGTTCGTGAACCATTTCTCGTGGTAGAAAACAGACTGACGATAGAACTTCAACCTTTGTCTTTTATAATGGATACGTTTTAGTGTAAAATTACTTGTGGAACCATAGATATTCTTCTCATTATGGGACAGAACTCGCTTTCAAATGTATTTAAACAAGGTAACCTATAAACTGACCATGAAGGAATTAACAGGTCTATGTACACTTTCATTGAAAAAAGACATTTCAAGAAGTAAGACTGAAAATGTAGATTCAACGTGATTTGTTAAACGACATTTCGATTTGAGCGGGGCTGTTAGCCTTATATTGGCTTTAGTGAACATTTAAAAAATATTCCACTCTGAAACTCTTTGGCTAATTTTGAAATAATTTAATACAAAAGTTATTGTGACCCTCTACGAGATTCCTTCAAGCCACGTTAATTGTTTGTTACTGCCAATATTTTCATCTACGGACCGAAATTATACACATATTCAACTTTCTGAGATGATACATAAGCGGCTTTGTTGTTTTCAAAGAAGTACCACTTATGTTTGTGTTTGCTTGTATGTTGTTTTACGTCGTCTTTACCATTTGAACATGTTTTACATCACGGTGTGATCCTTGGTAAGTTATTACCAGTACTACTCGTCAATATAACATGACACAGCCAGCCAGTCGTAATGCTAACCCCACAATCAGAAGCGATTTGTTTCACCCCGTTTAGATACGTGCAGTTGTTCATCTTCAGTAATGGTACGGAACATTACACCTGCTTTTCACTCCCTGTTTAACCTCATACTTGAGCCATCCTGCGAGAAAACCTACATTGTGGAATTTGCGTAAAGTATCGACCCAGATCAGCATAAGCATGTCGCGCAGGCTAACCAGACACTTTTGACCTCCTGTGGGTTTTCTGTTTCAGGAGTCATTACTCTGTACCTCTATCCCCCTGAGACGGAATGTGTCGGCCCGGATCAGTCTAGACTGATCTGGGGCGATACATTACGCAGAGGCCATACTGTTGGTTTTCTGGCGGGACGGTTTAATATAGATTTTTGACGCCTTAGCAGACGACATTAAATCATTGCTGGACAAGGAGACAATGCCGACAAAAAGAGCAATTTGACCTTTCACATAATGTTTTCAATTCTGTATCAAGTATTACTTCCACTTTTTCGAGATACACGTATAAAATCCTTTCTTGCTGTTTAAATCAGGCATCTTTATCAAAATATCATATCAATTTGAATGGTTATCAAGATGATGAGTAAGATGTTCCGCATACTTTAAATTTCATCCATTCGTATTATTTGATTTCTACATTAATTCATTTTTACAGGCATAATTGGCCTTATGTGCTAAATGATAGACCGTCAACCAACCGATTAAACATCCAAACAGGGTCTTCCTTTTATAATTTAAACAAATCAGCCACATTAGCGCCGCGATGAACGAAAAAGAACCTTTTGTATATTCGAACAGTGAACACATTTTATTTTGTTTGCTCAAACATGTTAAATCTTGTTAAAAGGCATTCAATATCCTTATATTCAACTTTAATGCGCATTTGACAAGATTTTTCCGAGGAAGGCAAAATGTCTAGCCCCGTTGAAAGTCTGCATGCTATCATGAATGCGTAGCGATTGCAGCTGAAGAAGACGCCTCTTGGTGTGGCCGGGTTCAAATCAGTCTTATTAGAGAGCTCACAGAATATCGCCCTGAGGTACACCACAGACTGTCATTTTCAATTTCTTTTGGGAACTTCATAATTGAAATAAACATTTGTGATAGTGACAAGAATTATTTTAAGCTCCACTGCAAGTCTTTCTATACATACAAACCGGCAATTTTCCCGGGGTAAGGTATAATTTCATGTGTTTAAGGTAACGAAGTTATCATCGTCCTTTGCCCAAAAGAAATCAGCAAATAATTTTGTATTCCGGCACACAACGCGTTTGGGTGATTGAGTTATCGCGCAATTATGGAAGTCTTTAACCGGAAGTGCTTATGGGTAATCAGTCTAAACTCGTTTGCATTCTCGAGAAGTTCGGACAGAAAAGGCGGACAATTTCCCTCCTTGTAATAGAATTGGTTCTCTTGTTCCCCTCTTTTCTTCTGCCCAATCAAGTACAACTATAAAACACAATTTTCTTTCTTCTGCCATTTATCCCAAGAAAGATTTGACGCTATACAATTTTATTCCGAGATAGATTTGGTGGTCTTATATTGAATTCAGACGTATATATGTCTTATACAGGGGTCTTCAGGAGATATTCCTCGTACTAAACAGGATGCGATTTTGTTCATGTAATCTGTTCAAGGTTCATTAAAGCGTCATCACTCGAAAACCGACATTCCATTCAGATGTTTGTAATATACTTGAACATGAAGATTATTGGTTTCATTGCACCGAAATGCAAGGTTGGTCTAGGTTCTATCTAGAGGAAAACTGCCGAAGGTTGGTTTGATTAATTTGCATCCATCTAATAAAACGCTGAACTCGTGACCAATGGATCACTTGGCCTGCGCTCTACCTCTGGGCCAGTAATACTGGTCCACTTATCCTGCACCAGACAACCAGTCTGGATACTAACCTCGAAACGCTGAGCGCCAAGGAGGGCGGCCATTACTTTAATGTTAAAAGTCTGTGGTATGACCTGGCAGGAGATTGAACCCGCGAACTCAGGCATCGAGGTAGACGATCTACCACTACACCACCGAGAAGGTACATGATAAAATGAAATGGTGTGTTGCTGTTGTGTATGCAAAAAACACTCTCTTCAGCGAATGAAGTTAATCGCGGTAATAAGTATTCATCAGAAAAAAATAGACAATTATATTAGAACCGGGGGGAAGTGCACGAGTTGGTGCAATATTTAATATGTGTTGTTTTTCTGATCGAAACACGAGGTAAGGGGTAACTATTATTAATTTCTGTAATTCATTTACCAAAGAAATCAATAAACGAAATAGACAAAAGGTTAAAATCAATTATCCCGTCTAAACTGCCAATTTAAACAATTTAAAAATCTATTAAAATTACCATAAAATACCAAAAAGCACTTCACATTGAGGATCGCCTTTTGTTTTTTCGCTTTTACTGTTATAATAGATTGGTGATACAGTCGGGTAAATGAATTATAACGCGAGCCACGCCATGGGAAAACCGACCTACGGATGTCACTTTAAAATTAACGGTTTTGACGATTGAAGCACAAGGTTGAAAAGGTCGCAATGTTATCCCCGCAATCTTTACCGCCAAAGAGAGAAGCAGTTGTTGAAATTTAAAAGGTATTTGGTATGACTCGATCAGGGATCAAACCCTGATCTCCCTCTCTAATCTTTAACCACTATACCATCGTTGGCATCCAGGGTACTTATATCCTGTTGGGGGTGGGAGGGGGGTGGGGGAGAAATCCCGAGGTGTTAGGATCAAGGGGAGATTCCAATTTATACACATAATTAGAAAACAACAATTCAAACATAGTATATATATATGAGCTGTCCCACGTGATAATTATCGACCTGGATCAGCCTAAGCATGCCGCGCAGGTTTACCCGGCCAGACACTTTTCACCTCCTATGGATTTTCTGTTTCAGGAATCATTACTCTATACCTATATCCCGCTGAGACGGAATGTGTCGGTCCGGATTAGCCGGCGCGGTCTGCGCAGGCTAAGCTGCGTCGATACATTACGCAGAGTCCATACTGTTGGTTTTCTCACGGAACGGCTCAAAAGTCTCAAGCTGAAGCCAATCTATCAGCATAACTATCACTATCACTCCCTGTATTGGGTTCTAAATGCGTGTATTTACCAGCTAGCGCCGCATGTCGTCGACTGTTGATTAACCTATGCGAACGGTGTGAATCCCGATCAGGCCTCACACATAAATGGCCCGTTTTGAGATTCTATTTCAGCCGATTGATTAAGAAGCAACGCGTCGACCTCGTAGTTTGAATGAGTTCGATTCTAAAACAAATTACACACTTGCGGCAACAACTGGTTCAGTATCCAGGTAGCAGACATTGATGATGATTAGATGTAAAAACCTACTTCTCAATCGATGTAAACTATTAAAATTAATTATTAGTTTAAACATAGTTTTGTGCCATACAAATAATACACAAGATGATATACAACATTAATTATGCATATAACAAACTTAGTTTAAACATAGTGTAGTGCCATACAAATAATACACAAGATGATATACACCATTAATTATGCATATAACAAACTTAGTTTAAACATAGTGTAGTGCCATACAAATAATACACAAGATGATATACAACATTAATTATGCATATAACAAACTTAGTTTAAACATAGTGTAGTGCCATACAAATAATACACAAGATGATATACAATATTAATTATGCATATAACAAACTCAGTTTAAACATAGTTTTGTGCCGTACAAATAATACACAAGATGATATACAACATTAATTATGCATATAACAAACTTAGTTTAAACATAGTGTAGTGCCATACAAATAATACACAAGATGATATACAACTTTAATTATGCATATAACAAACTTAGTTTAAACATAGTGTAGTGCCATACAAATAATACACAAGATGATATACAACATTAATTATGCATATAACAAACTTAGTTTAAACATAGTTTTGTGCCGTACAAATAATACACAAGATGATATACAACATTAATTATGCATATAACAAACTTAGTTTAAACATAGTGTAGTGCCATACAAATAATACACAAGATGATATACAACATTAATTATGCATATAACAAACTTAGTTTAAACATAGTGTAGTGCCATACAAATAATACACAAGATGATATACAACATTAATTATGCATATAACAAACTTAGTTTAAACATAGTTTTGTGCCATACAAATAATACACAAGATGATATACAACATAAAGTATGCATATAGCAAACATTACTAATTTAAACTATGAAATTCTACCCCTCATCACCATTTGTCCTATTGAATTGAAGAAAATTGTGGGCTAAGGGTTGATTTACAACTTTCCCACATACAACAAATCTGCAGCAGGCGACATTTAAAAGATCTAAGCACAGCTATTAAAAGTATGTAAACGGGAAAGTTTATAATAATTGAAAAGATATTAAAAACGTTGTGACAAAAGAAGAAATTGCTCATCATGAGCAATTTCTCCTTTAGTCACACTGTTTTCAAAATTCGTCTGCCGCAAAGGCGTCAGAAAGGGTTAACGCTTTAAATCAATTTAAAAACCACACCGTCTTTGTATGAAAGCCTAAGTGAAATTTACAAATCAAAGAAACAAAATGATTTTAACGATAATGTAAAATTCATTAAAAACCTTTAAAACAATTACGTTTTAAAAGGGAACAAAAGCACAGGTGTCTCTTTCAGGCCCCGATTGAAATTAACCCTGTTTG
Source organism: Serripes groenlandicus (assembly GCA_031761405.1). Lineage (NCBI taxonomy): Eukaryota > Metazoa > Mollusca > Bivalvia > Cardiida > Cardiidae > Serripes > Serripes groenlandicus. The sequence continues at coordinate 15,377,987 of JASEVX010000008.1, forward strand.
TTTTAACCCTTTCCCACATACAGACGCCTTTTGATGCGTCGACTTCAGACTAATTTTGCTGCATGAGTAACGAACGATATTGAGCATGTTTAGAATGCCCGAGGGTACAGGCTGACCATGGTCTTCATGGCTTGCATATGTAGTACAAATTCGTAAACTATTTTCTTTTATTCGAAAGCTTGTTTCACGTCGTTTCTATCATTCCTTAAGACTATTGTTTAAATTAAGATCACCAGAAGAAAAGAAAATTGATTTTAATAATGAGGGGGCAACTTTCAGATAAAACAAAACAATTCTAAAAATAGTTTAATGATAGCAATCATAAATGAGCCAATGCATGATACAATGAACAAGTGGACGTTTGTGAACATTATAGACATAGATTAGCCTTTGCGTCCGCACAGTCTGATCGAGATTAACACGCACCAGAGATTACTTACACAAGCTTCCTATAACATTCTGTTAACTTGATCAGATTATGATACTACTGGGCAGGGAGATAAGATGATCTGACCACACGCTTTTCAGAATCCCCAATTGGTACCCTTTCTCATGCACTGGCTCAATTTGTCTTGAAAACGTGAATGTTTTTTTTTTTCATTTTTGTTCAGTTCATGTCAAATGGAACTCCGTTTATTTACAAATTTAACAATACATATTTCAGTCATAACGTGAACATATATCGATAACGATTGTTATCGAATCTGTAGATGTATCTGCAGTCTTGTCATTGTCGTAAAATCCTACTGGTGAAATGATATCAAACCCAAAATAATAAATCTCAACGATGGTCCATTTTTACCAATCAGGGGTTATGAGTTCGAATCCCAACTCGGTCACTTATAATATCTATTAATTAGCACCTGTCTTCGTGAACAGCGTCATTCCTTCCCTCCACTAATGTGTTCACCCTTATCCCGCAGCATTTTCGGTAACGGTATCGTCCTCCTTGATTTCCTATATAGGAATCCGCTGTGGTCGAGTGGTTAGCGTCGGGGATATCGAAACCGGGTATCCCGGGTTCGATCCCCAGTCGCGGCAATACGGTCATGGTCGAGTTCCCTTGGGCAAGGCACATTTTCTAGCCTAGTACTGGTTGTTTGTTTACCCAGGTATCATGAATAAACGAACTGTCGCAGTGATATAACTGAAATAATGTTGAAAGTGGCGTAAAACCCCAATAAATAAATAAATAAATAAATAGATAAATTGATTGCCTATAAGTCCTCACAATTATATCGGGAAGTGTTTGTTTCACATGGATACATGTACATGTTAACCCTTTCCCACCTTTAGACGAATTTTGACGCATCTGCAGCAAACGACTTTTGAAAACATCGTGACAAAAGGAGAAATTGCTCAAAACGAGCAATTTCTCCTTTTTGCCACAATGTTTTCAACTTCTTTTCAGTAATGTTACATTCATTTATAGAGATTTTCTGTGATTTTGCCTAGATATTTTCAAAGTGGCCTGCTGCAGATTGGTTGTACAGGGGAAAGGGTTTACAATCATTGCAGACTATGATTAGACTGCCCCTGTGTAGTCAAGCAGTCCATGTATTATGTATTTAATACAAGACCATCGAATAGTATAGACCAACTCTATGTTAAGTGAACTGTGTTGATCAAGAAAAGACTACAGTGTTTATTAATGAATTTAATCTTGAATAATCCATCCATTATAAGTTTTGATACGTGAGAAATGAACAATGTAGACCAAGCATAGTCTGAACGAATGTGCAGTTTAATCTTGGTCTACATTGTTTGCCTACATGCAGTTAAGAGCCTACACTGGAAACAATTTATATATGTGTTCTAATATCGCGCATATCATGTGGGTTAAACGTATGGGAATATACGAGGTTGTTTGGAGAAGAATGTTGCGCGATGGGCTGGTGTGATGAAGGCAATAAATAATTGAGCCGTTCCACAAGAAAACCAACATTATGGACTCTGCGTAATGAATCGACCCGACCAGCCTGCACAGGCAGCGTAGGCTAATCCGGGCCGACACATTTCGTTTCAGGAGTATAGAGTAATGATTCATGAAACAGAAAATCCACAGAGGGCGAACATTGCCTGTTTGGGATAGCCTGCGCGGCATGCTTAAGCTGTTCCGGGTCGATACTTTACGCAGAGTTCACAAAGTTGAATTTCTCGTGGAACTGCTCAATTGAATATGTGAACGTGTCGTCTTATGATTGACATACTGTTGGAAAAGGCGTTAGGCCCCACCCAATCCATCCCATACATGTTTTACCCGCATGCCCTGTTTTTTCTGAGATTTAATACATACACAAACATTTCGATTATAATTTGCCTTCAATCACCTAATTTGAAGTGATTTGAAATTGTCTATTTTTCACCCGTGCATCCTATTGTTGAAAAGCGAACGCTGAATAGCGAAATGGGTATCTCGTTTTTTATGGCCTTTGAGCAAACGACGGAAAGCTATTATTTATGAGTTAATATGATATTTGATGGCTGTGATGATAAAAAGGATGTTATTGTGTAGGTTTTTGAATTGGATGTTGGGGCAAACAAAAGGATGTAAAAATTGAAATTCGACCTCTTTTAATGGAAAGAACAATTCAGTATTGTATGGTTTTGAATGGTCGCTTTTATCTTCGCCCTTTTCAACAATGATAGCTGCGTTATTTTCGGATACATTTACGTCTATTAACCCTTGGTTCTTTATTTGAGCGGTGTTATACGAAAACAAACTCTGGAGTCTTTTTGACAAGTGAAGACAAAACGATCATTTAGCACGGCACATCCACGTTATGTGATCTTATTGCGAACTTTATTTTAGAGGTTCCTTTAATACTTCTATGGCTTATTAGTGAACAATGCAGAGCCAGATAAGTCTGAGAGGAGGTGCAGTGTGATCTGGTTTTTCACTGGTCGCTAAAACCCTGTGACTGTCACTTTTAAAACTATTGACTAGCAACTTGGTTTTCTTTCTGTTTTATTCATATCACGGCGACTAGTTAACGTATCATGTGGAAAAACTAAAACTTTGTAAGAACGATTGACTGATTTGGCACGGCGACCAGTTAACGTAGCATGTGGATGACTAAAACTATGTAGGAATGATGACTGATATTAGCACGTAACGGGTCAAGTTTTACAGACGAGTTGTGGGTCACATTCGTTAAACAATTGAGCCGTCCCGCGAGAAAACCAATAATTGTGGACTCTGCGTTAAGTATCGACCCGGGTCAGCCTAAGCATGCCGCGCAGGCTTACCCGGATAGACACGTTTCGCCTCCTTTGTATTTTCTGTTTAAGGAATCATTACTCTATACCTCTACCCCACTGAGACGGCATGTGTCGGCCAGGATCAGTCTGCGCAGAGGCCATTATGTTGGTTTTCTCGCGGGACGGTTCTATTTAAGCTTTCTTCAGGTCCGCCTCGATGGTGTAGTAACAGGGCATTCACCTCTGGTGCAAGATGCGAGATGCTCGATCATACTAAATATTTTAAAAGGGTTAGTAATGGCTTACCCTTCTTAGCGCTAAGGTTTGAAGGGCAAGCATTACGACTGGATCGCTGTTGTCTGGACAACCTACCCTAATCAGAGTATCTCGAGGGCTTGGCGAGAAACGGTTGTAACTAAAATTGGTATTTTTTTACCAAGGTTAATCACCTCGCCATAACGTCTTTAAAAGCGTTAAATCATTTATCTTGGTAAACAATGGAAATTTAGGTGCCATTGGTCGTTCTGAGCAATGGCACCTAAATTTGCATTGTTTACAAAAGGGTCAAAATTGCCCCTAAACCAGGGTTTTCAAAATAGGATTTTACTTACAACCGTTTCACGCCAAGCCCTCGATCTGTATAGAAATAAATGTGGTCGGGAACTTGTTCTACTATATGTACCATTCGGGTTCCGATTTTCTGGTAAGAGTACATATACAGAATACAAAAGGTGAGTTGACATTTGCACGCACAATAGTTTAAGCAACATGGCCCTACACATGAGGGAAGTGCTCCCTGGGATGGGCGGTATATACAAAATTAAGTGCACTTTCGTAACGTTATTGAACTGCATGCATGCAACCTTGACGCAACTCATGCCTTTACGTGCGTCCTAGTGACCGCATTTTAGATCTTTCATGGTCACGTTTAGGTTGAACAAAATCAACGCATTGCCACCCCATGTTCCAACCAAGTTTGTGTCAAATGGCACGACTTGTAGCACATTATGCGTCACGATTTGTGTGTGTGTTGACCAGGCCGCGTGTATCCGTGTCAAATGGCACGACTTGTAGCACATTATGCGTCACAAGTTGTGTGTGTGTTGACGAGGCCGCGTGTACCCGTGTCAACATCGATATAGACTGTTTACACCATTTAACTACAATTAATCAAGTTAACTATTGGGTTACCTATACAGAGTTCAAGGTGATTAAAACTCCATAATATCATTTCGCTGGTGATCAATTTGTAATATGATGTTTGCGCGCTATACATATGCAGATTGGACTTCGCCCTCGTTTTGCCTTTAAGAAGTCTTCGTAAAAAGTATCAAACATGTCAGCGTTTACTTTGCCTCTATTGGAGTTCATCTGTAAAATATACGCATGCAATTAAATCATGTTCATAAGATCTATGATTCGCAGTAAATGGGACGTGTATCATTGCGCCAGCCATTGTAAAATTAAGTGCTTTATTCAATACTATATACGTGGTATTTAGAGAGCATTGTCACACTAAATCACGACATTAGAGACTCTGCATCCGGTGAAGATCAAGATTAGCCATTTACCTTCTTTATGTTCTTTTCGAGACAATTTGTAGGATTCAGCCTCTCGGGTCCATTTCGTCTGTGTTTTACATATGTTGCTTCCGGTGCAGACTGATAAGAATCTTACATGTTCGCAAATCTAGTCATACAAGCTTATTCTGACTTTTTCCAACTTTTCGACGTATTTTGTCGAATATGCAGCAAGCAACTTTTTAAAACATTGTAACAACGAGCATTTTTTACTATGTAATCAATAATAATACCTCCAAATTATTGTACTTCTGACTGAATGTTTACAAAGCAGTCTGTTGAAGGTTTTGTCCTATGTGGGAAATGAATTACGCTTTTGAAACCAAGTATATATTTTTAAAATGAGTACTTTATACAGATTCGGACACACAAGCCAGTCAGTCTTAATGCTAACCCCACAACCCTGAGCGCCAAGGAGGGAATGCCATAACTACCATTATCATCGTAAATAGTTATAAGACAATAGTCCTCAAGTCCCTCTTAATTCGCATCATCTTACTTTTTTTAAATTCGCAAAACTCGAAACAAAAATGTAAGAGGATCCATTTTTGCGTGACATTTTTGTATCTTTGCCTTTGTCCGCTTTTTAAAGTGAATAATTATGCACTGATCTATCAGTTTTGAGTAGAGTTAAATCATAATTGATGTCAGAATAAATCATGGGATTATATAATTATGTTTATTCGTTTATTCATCGAACTCGGAACTGATTTATATAATTTACAAAAGCCTTTTCACTCTTTCTGTCATATCTATAACGAGAGAAGATAGATACCATTTTAATGTCATATTTGAGACACAACAAACCCCACAAGATTGTTTAGATATTTGTGTAAATTGACAAGTGAAACCTGTATTTTGTTTGTTCGTGGGAGACACTGGCTTTTCAAGGAAGAGCAAAGGACTCGTGATACAAATGCCCCGGGCCCGAATCCCGTGAAAGCGAAGTCAGCCTTTCGGACCTTCCTACACACTTGGCAGCCAACATGGGCATTTGATAAACAAAAAAGGAGATTGTGATCATAATTAACTAATTAAATGTCCTAAATGGTTAAATAAATACATAAACTGATCGCGATAAGTTGAAGCATCGCCGTACTACGGGTATAGAGACATTATAGTTATAAGTACTGGCAAATGTCCCGGGTTCCATCCCCGCAATTCCACTGAAAGGACTTTTTAAATCTTAATTAACGAACCAATCAAGTGTCCTTATCAAACTGGTTTGTGTAAATGGCTTCATAACTCGATCCTTACTTGATCCTGTACAGACCGAAATATAATCATTTAGTCATGCACTGTATGTTTTACATAATCTATAGATTCTATTCGTATTTTGTTCCGCTTTCTTTATCATTATCTAATTTGTAAGATTTTAAGATATTGACATTTTGTAAATCGATATTCAATTAAATTAAAATTACAACAACAAAATCATATTTCAGTAGAGTTTTATTTCCATCGATAAAAGGCATTTTGCCTCAAGGTTTTTAAATGTCGTCTGCTGCAGATGCGACAGAAAGCGTACGTTTGTTGGAAAGGTTAAATGTTAATATGGTTCTTGATAAAGAAAATAACAATTCATACATCAGAATTGGACTTTATTTAAGGAAAACCAATCAAAGGGCATTTAGAGCCAGTCAAAACTAGAACTAAGCAAGTTTAAACTCGTATTTTGGAATGAATAACAGTTCTTGTGTAACAACAATGCCGCTTTAACTTATCTATTTTACTTCGATTGCGAACATGCTTTAAGCTTATATGAATCACGCTCGATTAGTGCTTCCTGGAGACATTGACAGTACTCGCACCATATTTGTGGCGAAATCCCCAAGGTAGAACCCGCTCATCACCGGAAGTCGAACCCGGGACCTTTGAAACGAGAGGCCGACGCTCTAGCATTGCACCGCTGTCTTCCACATTGCAGTTGTTCACTAGCATTGAGCTGTTGGCTTTCTCGGACATATATTATCGCGTATCGTGTTGAACTCCTAACAAATGTGACATCACCATTTATTCTGTACTTTACGTTACTATTTATACAACTATATTTTTAATGTTTTTGTTTTGAATGTTGTTTTATTCCGCTTTAATCAACGTGTCAGTTTTATCACGGTGTTGCCTGGGTAATTACCATTTATCATGACACCAGCGAGCCAGTCGTAATGCTAACCTCACAATGCTGAGCGTCAATGGGGGAAAGCCATTACTACCATTTTTAAAGTATTTGGTATAACCTGGTCGGGGAATCCGAGGTGGACGCTCTACCTCTGCACCGCCGAGGTGGACGCTCTACCACTGCACCGCCGAGACGGTATATATTTGGTGTAGAATTTCCTTAATTTTAATATACGACTTAACAATAGCTTATTGCAGGAAAGTCCATGCTGCATATGATCTGCATAGTTGGAAAATAATGTTTAAAGTTATGTTAAGTATCTTAAGCAAATGTTTTTATTGAATTGACTTACAGCAGGATAAAGGTAACAGAGATGTTGATAAGGGATTTTCCAGTATTCAAACAAGTTAAGAATCGGTCGTACAAAAGACCTTTATATAGCTATATTGTGCACACAAGAATAAAATGTACTTATGATAAATGTTTGTACAATAATTACTATTATACCCATAAATATTTAACGTCAATTCCTTAATAAAAGCATTTAGACAACTTTTGTTGAGGGAATACAATACAAATTTACAAAAACGATCGTTCACGATCCTTATCTAAGTATAGATACGTCATAGACAAACCCTCAGAGTCGTAAATTTGAAATTTGGGATAAATATGATCATATTACAAACTGATACTAAATTATTCTTGTCATGTCCTTTCTTCAGAAACGCCTTAATGAGTATTTTAATAGTGCAAAGGGACTGATCAGATCGCACGTTGTGAGAATCATACTCACGGCTCACATTCTTCGTTGCTGGTAGGTTCACGAAGTCAGTTTTTGCTGTGTCGTGAGCATGATTATAATGTTATTTCAATTGGTTGTGTAAAAAACCTATTATATATACGCAATTCTGAATCGCGTCTGGCGAATTGGGGGTCTTATTGACTATTTGTTATTGGATCATATAAAGGTACATTCACTTACTATTGATGGGGCTATAGTTCTAGTCTTTTTGGACAAAGCATGCATTTAGAACTCAATTACATGTAAACGGAAAGAGATGGCTCTAGTGACACAGTGACGATGCACGGAATCGTTCGAGTCTTCACTGAAGGAATATGCATTAAGCCTTTCCCACATACAACAAATATGCAGCAGACGACTAGAAAAACGTTGTGACAAACCGTGTAAAAGCTCCATAAAAGACAGCTTAATTGTTAAATAAAGTTGAAAACATTGTGGCCAAAGGAGAAATTGCTCATTATGAGCAATTTAACCTTTGGCCACAATGTTTTCAAAAGTCGTCTGCTGCTATTGCGTCGAAAGGCGTCTGCATGTGGGAAAGGATTAAGAACCACCATAGCTAGACGCGTCTCTTATATAACTCGTTTATAAGACACTACAGGAGAAATAACGACATTCGGGGGATTATTTATAAAAGTGATCTACAAATTCAGATCGGAATGCATGAGTACATGATGTTTGATCTCCGTCAGTTCGCTTCTGAAGATGTTTCTACTTGATTGGATTAACTATGTTTTGACATTGAAGATCCTGATCAGATTGAGTTGATGCGCAAGTTGATCTTGGTCTTGTCTACTCCAAAAGCGGCGGAGGCCGACTTTCCTTTGCCGAGGCCTGTTTACTTCACTTTAGATTGAATGTAAATTATTTTATCACAAAGAAATACAATTTATCGTTATCAATAGACTTTCACAAATGCACGTATTTAGCTTTTCATTTGTGATATAATAAATTGCAGTAATTTGATACCGATTAGAAAGTGAACTTATTGACGCGGTATGTCATTTCGATTCCTTTACTCTGATCCCGCTCTTCACGCTTTAACCCTTTCCCTCTGATAGACGCTTTCTGACGCCTCTGCAGCAGACGGCTATTTGAAAATATAGTGACAAAAGAAGAAATTGCACAAAACGTGCAATTTCTCCTTTTGACACAATGTTTTCCACTTTTAGTCATAGGTTATCCATTCAACTATAGAGATTTTTTACTTTTTTACAAAATATGTTCAAAGTCGTCTGCTGCAGAATTGTCGTATGAGGGAAAGGGTTAAACCACGTTTAGCGTATCATGTGTGAACAATGTACATCAAGATCATCCTTAACGTTAGTGCGGTCTAATCTTGATTTACGAGTAGATCATTCGTTACTCCTTTATCAAAATGTTGAAGAAAATAAATCCATGAATATGTAAGATCTAGTCTAAAATCGGGGATGGCGAGAAGTATTGCATTCATATTCAGAGGGATAATTGTTTAAAGATTTCGAAGGCACAGTTGCTTGGAAAGACTGTTGTGTACTGGTGTGTGGACGGCTGGAAACACATGGTACGTAAACTGGTCAACGTGATACGAATGAAACATTATAGAAAACAGTGGGAAAGGCCAATCTATTATCAAATGCGGAACTTGATTTAGGCTGGCGAATAGCATGTTTATGGCAATAATATAGAGATGTTCCTGAAATAACTTCATAACATTATTGAAAAAGGTGTGAATGCCCAATCAATTTATCATCAAATAGTCCAGGGGCGTAGCTTTGCAATAATCAATGTGTAGGCCGTCTCGTGAGAAAATCAACATTGTGGACTGTGCGTAACGTATCGACCCGGATCAGCCTAAGCATGCCACACAGGCCTACCCGGATAGACACTTTTCGCCTCCTGTGGATTTTCTGTTTCAGTAATAACTACTATATACATCTATCCCCCTAATACGTAATGTGTCGGCCGGATCAGTCTGCGCGGACAGCGCAGGCTGATCTGGTCGATACATTACGCAGATGTCTGTCGCCGCAGCTGCATTTTGGGGCATTTTGAGAAAAAATGTGTAGGCATGTGCCTACAGTGCCTAAAGGGAGCTACGCCCCTGAATACGCAACTTGATTTAATCTGGCGAAAAGCAGGTTTATGGCAATAATATAGAGATGTTCCTGAAATAACTTCATAAAATTACTTATATAAGCTCTATTTTGCTTTCGGTTGATTACATAATATTTATTACAACAACTAAATTTATTTTTGTTTGGAATATATTCAGCGTAATAATTTACATCTGTATTGACGACCTCCAAAGAAGATATTTTGGTGTTGATGAACTCATCAATCTGGAAACAAAACCAAGTTACAATTATTTATAGCTTTAACAAATATTACAATATACAACATACAATATTATTATATGCATAGACATAATAAAACACAAGTCATGCTTGACGCTGTCAGTTTTACGATAAAACAGCATTATTCAAATAAAGTAATCTTAAATCTTGGTTGATTGATTGATTGATTGGGGTTTAACGCCGTTTTTAACAATTTCTCAGTCATATCACGGCGGCCAGTTCACCTAATCATATGTTTCCTGGTTTTCGCACACCAGTACTCCACACAACAATCTTCCCAAGCAACTGGCTGCTTTTCCACATAGACTTAGCCCATTGGTGGAAGACGAATGACGCATGTCGCAATGACTTTTATCAAACGTCGAAAAGAAAGTTGGCCGAGCCGGGATTCGAACTCACAACACCTGGATTGATAGCCCGCGTCGTTACCGACTGAGCTACCGGGATCTTGAATCTTGAATCTTCAAATAAATCCACTTGCTTATTGATTGATTGATTTGAGCGTAACGATGTTTACAACACTACTCCAGTTAAATCACAGCGACCAGTTCACATGACCACGTGTTCCGTGTAGTTCTTACATCTAGGGCTCAATCGGTAACGACGAGGGGCAGTGAGTTATAATCATTTCGGGGAATGTTATTCCTACCGAAGAGTGGCGAAATAATTATGACGTCTTCTAATAATAGAATAAAGTCTATTTTGAAATACAGCCAATTAAATGAGAACAGTTTTTTTTCTCCCGAAGCGTTTTAGCGAGCAATCAAGGAAACCCAATGGGTACTTGATCTGGTTTCCTAGATGTAACCGGAATAAAGTTGAAAATGGCATTAGCCCTGTGACAGCTGGTGCCGAATTCGTGAAGTATTTGCCATTTAAACAGAGCTAGGCCAATGGGTGCATCAGCAACTTTTGACCGGGCCCTGACCTGCTGACTACTCATCTAAACAATTTTATGTTGATATTCTTATAATTGATAATGAACTCTTCTGAATGCAAAACTAGACAATGAAATTGTTAACAAGCTGAAGATATGATCATTTTCTTCACTGAAACTTCCCAAAGAGTGTCATCCAATCATTCTAATGTTGATCGTTTGATAGTTTTGTGTTTTACGTCGCTTTCATCAATGTTTTACAGTTATATCACGGCGTTTCCTGGGTAGGTTACCAGTACTACTGGTCCATACATCCTGACACCAGCCAGTCAGTCGTAATGCTGAACCCGCAACCCTGAGCGCCAAGGAGGGCAGCCATTACTACCAGTGTTATGAAGTTTTATGAAGTCTTTGGTATGTCAATCATTCTAAAGTAACGCACGTTTTACCCTAACCCTTTCCTTCATACGACAATTCTGCAGCAGACGACTTTGAACATATTTTGTCAAAAAATAGAAAATCTCTATAATTGAATGGATAACCTATGACCAAAAGTGGAAAACATTGTGGAAAAAGGAGAAATTGCTCGTTTTGAGCAATTTCTTCTTTTGTCACTATGTTTTCCAAAAGCCGTCTGCTGCAGAGGCGTCAGAAAGCGTCTATATGAGGGAAAGGGTTAATATCATAATATGAATTTAGGTATGTGTTCCATATGTGTGGACTGTGAAGACTCCGAGTGGACTATGCTGAAAGCAGATGCATTATGAATTCAATCTTTATCTGAGAAGATCCGTTTTTATTGACCGCGATTTGAATTAAGACTCTCGATTATCATGCCAAAGAGTCCATGTAAATCGTGTGGAACACAGTTTTTCTCTCGTACCAAAGGTACCGGCTTCGAATACCGTTGTATTTTTCCATACAAATGGCTCAAGTGCTGATTTGGGTTCCCATGAAAATACGATTGAGCGTAATTTATTGAAGCTGAAAGGTTATTATGAAAAAGATGCACCGAATAAGTTTGAACTAAAAAACAATTCAGTTACGTCAAGGAATTAGTGCGTGCCCCGATGGCACATAGGAAGTTCATCTACACGAGGCAAAAATTACCTAAAAACAACAAGAACTTAAATCCTTGCAATATAATTACTGTTCATGTTCTACGACAACATATAAAGCAACCATAATTATTTCGCCATTTCTTCGGTAGGAAAGAACTTAAATCCTTGCAATATAATTACTGTTCATGTTCTACGACAACATATAAAGCAACACAATTATAATCAATGAACGTTTGAGAATTATTCTCAAAGAATATTACTTTCCCAGTGGTGTTCGGTAAAAATCATTTCCAACTGACTAACTGGGGTTCACGTGTTTTGCCAGCCGAAAGTGACATGGGGGCTCCGAGGGACTATCGAAACTGTTATAAACCTCAATCAAACTTGAAAAGAGCTCAAACCACGGTGATTATACTCCTTGTGATTTTTATCGCTCGCTAATGAGAAGTCCTTTGCTTCAAAAACACTGGAAAAAACAGTGCAAACGTTTGGAAAAGCGCTTAATACTCTCCTTCATTATCCCGCCACTTTCTGCCTACACAGTGGATTATTACAAATAAGAAAACACTGTTTGGAATAGACACAATTTTGATACAAGACTCTTGTCTTCTCCTCCGAATATGTAACATGTAACGTAGACATATTGATTGCCTTCAAACGAAGTTCTTATTAAGTGCTACTAATGCGGAAAGATCTAAATATGGACTACTGATGTAAAGGGTAAATGGATCCAGATTTATTTAAAGATTTTCGACCGTGTTAGTTTTCCTGATTGTGGTTTTGACAGCTGTTATGCAGCAAATGGCGCTCAGGTTACATAAGAGTCTGCTTAGGGGTGTTCGGTGCCGGGACTGGGAATTTGAAAACCAAGGAAAATGAATTATTCTTACATCATTATTCGGGTTATTCGATCGAAAACGTATTTAGATTGTCGTATCTTTGGTTTTTCGATCGAAACGTGGTGTGTCTACGTGTGAGAAAAAAGATAATAACTGTTGATAGGCAAACTATGTTTTATAATGGTAACCCTGTAAGAACGTGACGTGCTCATATCTGTTCTTGACATGAAACAAGACAAAAACTATGTTACAGTCACTGGGTGGTTTGTGAGTGTGCGTGTGGGTTGGGTTGTCTGTCCTTTTTGTTTTGTCGTTGAGACGCATCAGCTCAGTCTATAACAACACTAGTGCACTCGATGGTGTGTACGACTATCCTCCGTGATCTTCCACTATCCTCCATTATATATAAGCCGTTCCACGAGAAAACCAACATTGTCGACTCTGCGTAAAGTATCGTCCCGGATCAGCCCAAGCATGCCGCGCAGGCTAACCCGGACAGACACTTTTCGCCTTCTGTGGATTTTCTGTTTCAGGAATCATTACTTTACACCTCTATCCACCTGAGACGGAATGTGTCGGCCCGGATTAGCATGCGCGGACTGCGCAGGCTGATCTGGGTCGATACATTACGCAGAGTCCATAATGTTTGTTTTCTCGTGGAACGGCTCATATATTTTTAAACCAAATACTCTTTTAATACTAGTTAATATTTCAGTATTAAGACACGGGATGTTTTACTAATATAAGATAAAAAGATTTACTACTGATTCTCTTTTTTCATTTATATAAAAAGAGTATTTTGTATGAAATGTTTATTTTTACGATGGACGGTCGACGATTGACGGAGGGTAGTCAACTACATGTATATCACCGAATGCCTGTGATAACAACGATGTCTGTCAACCAACTCTGGGGTCGATTACGAATTTATACTCGACCATCCCATCTTTACGATGACAGTGATCGTGTCCAGCTTCACTGGTGTTCTTCTTATTCGTATAATTATTTACAGAAAATATACCAAAAGACGCATATATGCCTGCGTGGAGCACTTGTACAAATACACTGGTAAAAGTACTGGCCATCGGGATTTAACTAAATAAATGTTTAAAACGGTTGAAGATGTCGGTCGATTATTTCTCAATTCATGTCAAAGGAAAACGAACTTCGTGAAGATTAATCATAACCGCGTACATCACGAAGTAACAGGGACTTTCGGAAAGTCTTTGCAACCAAAAGTCGACTCTAAAAGTATTCAGTTTCATCGTTGTCATAAATACATCCGAAGCAACACGTGCCTACACATTTTTTCTCAAAATGCAGCTGCGGCGATAAACATCTGCGTAATGTATCGACCAGATCAGCCTGCGCTGTTCGCGCAGACTGATCCGGCCGACACATTCCGTCTTAGGGGGATAGATGTATAGAGTAGTTATTCCTGAAACAGAAAATCCACAGGAGGCGAAACGTGTCTATCCTGTGTGGCATGCTTAGGCTGATCCGGGTCGATACTTTACGCAAAGTCCACAATGTTGATTTTCTCACGAGACGGCCTACACATTGATTATTGAGTCGACTCTAAAAGTATATAGTTTGATCGTTGTCACAAATACATCGGAAGCCTCTGAATTACGATTGTTTAGGGGTGTGGAATAACTGCACAAAACAGCCGCCGGTATTGATTGCGCAATAACACAACATTCTGATAACGGCGGGATCTGACAATTCTCTCGTTGGGATATGGAAATAAAATAAATGCTAAAGGCTTTTTGTCGCAGTCAGTCAAATGCAACGTGCAAGCTAGAGGACACACGATGAAAATAAAAGTCTATAAACATAGTGGATACTATCAAGTTGAGGTTTAAGGTAAATATCAAAGAGCCAAACAAAAAACACCAATTCTTAATTAATCCCTTGATTGCTTGATTGCTTGAACATGTATTTTCCAACTGTACAACCAGTATACAGTTAAGCCCCCGCTGCCTGTCTTGATATTCCTAGATAGAGGACTCCGGAAGTGATGAAGTCCATTTTCAAAATTCAACATTAGACAGGTTAACAATCTGGATCCAATTCCACCAACCTTACTTACTTAGGTCTAAGTAATACTTAAACACTTTGTCATTTACTTAGATGCATTCATGTTTAACAAAATATTAGGGAAATAAAAAGGGGGGAAAGGGAAACCCTACATTAGCGTAACTATGACACATGTTGGTTAAGATTGGCCTGCATATACGTCTTATCTAATCCACATAGTCACTGATTGGAAGATTACTTTACAAACTTACCGGGATTAAGTGGCGAACAGTGCAGCGTCAGATCACTCTGAAGGGATGTGCAGTTTGATCTTGGTCTACTGATCGCAAGTGCCTTGGTGTTTTGGCAGATCACCACTCGGAAGTATTTTATTCCCATAACCTATTCCATGCTGTATTCATTTCTAAACAAATCACACATTATTCTGTTTACAAAATAAATACGGAACAAACCGGGAATCGGGCTAATTACACGGACATGCACGGCAATTATCGTTCTCATGGATTTATTCGACATTCAACATTCCGTCTTACCCACTCTAGAAGTCGAGGTTAATTCGGCAAGATGAGAGTCGGACTGCGTGAAGATGCATACTGGTCAGGTGCGTCGCTGGCTTTCATTTCGAAAAGGTTGTGTAACGTTGCCGTACCTTTTGCTAACTTAGCGGAAGAAAGTGGTGTTTCGAGTACGGTAACACATTAAATGTAAATCCTGCACGGTAAGGGATAAGTCTCACGTGATTCGTTCCTATGGAATTTCTGCATTAACCCTTTCCCACACACAATAAATCTGCAGCAGACGACTTTGAAGCAAACATATGGAAAAGTATCTATAAATCAACGTTAAATCATTGTTTTCAAAAAGTCTTCTGCAAAGGTTAAACGCTTTTTTACAAACAAATATCTTGAAAAACTATCTAGTAAAATAAGGAATTTCTATAAATGAAAGAATATTTATTGATAAAGTTGAAAATAGTGTGGTAAATAACGAAATTGCTAGTCATGAGCAATTTCTCCTTTAGCCATAAGGTCATTAAAAGTCGTCTGCTGCATAGGCGTCATAGAACGCTAGGGTTAAAACAAATATTTTTTAAGGGCACATTTTCTGAATCGTGGCGCACATACAAGACATCTTCACCAGAGAAGTTGAGATAATCTATGTTAGAATATGGAAAATCTATTTAATTCAAAAGTGTTATTGGATAGAGTTGAAAACCCTGTGAATAAATGATACTTGCTCGTTTTGAGTAATGCCTCCTTTTAATACAATGTTTTCAAAATTTCGTCAGCTGTAGATACCTCAAAATGCCCCTGAATAAGTAAATTGTTCATGTATGTCTGTTTATGTTATTTGGCTAGAAACAGAGCAAGTGTATAAAGCCTTATTGAAAAAAAAAACGTAAAGTCAAGTATGTGTGAAAGAGTAAAAAGTGGTTTTCCAAGCCAAAAGTGAAAGTCATTAGCTAAATCAAATATTTCACAGTTGTTTTAACCTCTGACCCGAAATTTCACAGTTTGTTATTGCCTCCCTCTATTCCCGTACAACGCACTATCGGTTTGTTTGTTTTTTCATAGGGGGATAATTTCTTAGCCAGCTTTCTATTTTGTTAGAAGTGTTTTTCCGCCGCTATGGTCCTGTGAATCGTGATGGAAATAAAACACACTGTACTTTGACGGTGAGAAAGACGGTAGAACGGACGTTCTCAAAAGAGATGTGAACGTCTTATAATCCTCGTCCACATGGAGAAAAATATGATGCAGGACGACTTTGAAAACATTAAGACACAAATATGGAAAATGTCTTTTGATGAAAATAGAATTATTGAATAGGGTTGAAATTGTTGCAAATGGAGAAATCGCTCGTTATGAGTAATTTCTGCTTTTGTCGGAATGATTTCAAAAGTCGCCTGCTTCGTAGGAGACAAAATGTGTCTGTATGTGGGAAAGGGTTAAAACAAACATGTATAGTAAGTATTTCCATATTTTATACGGATTGCAAAATATTGTAAATGGAACCACGGCAGGTCACCGAATTATACGAACGTTGAAGATCATGATTAACCTATACAGCTGAACCGACTGATCGTATTCCACTCTGTTGACTTTCCACTCATTGAAAAACGTTTACGCCAACGAAACGAGAAAGATATTGTTCATCCTATATAAACTTCAAAGAAGAACATTTACGGTGAACTACGAAAACTAGCCATTATGTATTTGTGACAAGTCTAGATTCAGATCAGCCAGCACATGGTTATGCAACGTTCGCTTTATAAGTACATTTAGTTGTAGAAGGTGTCAAGATCCTTTAGCATTTTTGTGCAAGCAGATCTTTTTCTTCACATGTACTAACTACGCTTATGTTGGTTTTCATGGAGCAACGCTCATTTATTGTATACTTGTGAGCTCTCGATAACTCGACATTGACAGGTATCCATAAATAACTTTTGAGTTATCGACGTGTTCGAATGATCTCTAAATGTATGCTTAATTCATTCTTGTATTGACAGCTTCTGAATTCATTAATTCTTTAGAGCCGATTGTGAAAAGTGAGCCAGTGGTAATAGCATATCAAGTAAACAGTGGAGCAGCAGTTCTGATTGTCCGTACTGTATGCACTATCAAAGCCTCTGCGACACTGTTGTCGTAACCCATTCCGTTACAGGAAAAGGTTCGAGTCAAACGACATATTAGCGGTTCCGCGAGAAAACTAACATTGTGGACTCTGCGCGTAAAGTATCGTCCCGGATCAGGCTAAGCATGTCGTGCAGGCTTACCCGGACAGACACATTTCGCCTCCTGAGGATTTTCTGTTTCAGGAATCATAACTTTATACCTCTATTTGCCTGAGACGGAATGTGTCGTCTCGGATTATCCTGCGCGGGCGGACTGCACAAGCTGATCCGGGTCGATACATTAACGCAGAGTCCATACTGTTGGTTTTGTCGTGAAACGGCTCATGATCGAATGGCCCCACGTTCGAGTTGTCCAATCTTTGCCACTGTATGACATTTGTATGATTTAATAATATGCGTGCCCGATAACTCGTTGTTACGTTGGTGGTCCTTAGCCGTTGTCCAGGCGGACATAAAAACATAGTGTGTGGTAGGTGTAGAGGCATGAGTAAGAACTCATCGATGATATATTCAAAACGATAAGAGCCGAGTACATCGGGGTCCTATTAACTCTCCGTAACGCATATCGTATGAAGGTACAATGGCGTCTCAATAATGGAGCTACAATTCCATATTTTTGTGAAATGACGCATCTAGGACTAAATAACATGTCGACGGATAATGAAGGATCTGATGAGTTTATGCAGAAGCACAGATTCGCCTGAGTCTTCACTGTACGCAGACGTATTAACCCCAAATCGCTAGACGCGGCTCTTATCTATTGATATAACAGAATACTGATTGTGATGTTCAGCACCTAGAAGAGTTTGTGAACCGTAAAACAGTTTAATGATAGACAGGTAAGTACATTGGTTATGTTAAAGCTAAAATAAATCAACCTTTTCCTGTAGTGATAGAGCGTTCGTCTCGGATATGGGAG
Source organism: Serripes groenlandicus (assembly GCA_031761405.1). Lineage (NCBI taxonomy): Eukaryota > Metazoa > Mollusca > Bivalvia > Cardiida > Cardiidae > Serripes > Serripes groenlandicus. The sequence continues at coordinate 15,396,396 of JASEVX010000008.1, forward strand.
GTAGCGGGTGCATTGCCCGACCGGGTCGAAACAAATACATGTACTTAAAAAATGGTAGTGAAAGCAATCCCTTCGTAGCGCTCAGGATTGTAGAGTTAACATTACGATTAATTTGCTGGTGTAGGGATACGTTGACCCGTCGTATGAAACTCGGTTATATAACTTAAACGTGTTTGATGGGGCGTAAAATACCACACAAGCAATTATAACCAGGTAAGACAAATGCTTCTATCTAAGATAATGTTTTGCATTAATTTGTAACGTTTTATTGTCTTAAGACGAAATACATGCCCAAGACAAAACACCAAGGGACTAGAAGTCCCTCTTCAGAGTCAGTATGATCTCCGCTGCGACTTCCGAATGAGTAATATATAGCCAAAATATGCGGAAAGTTATTTAGATTACTTTATAGTTACTCACGAAGGGATGCACATTTTAATCATTTACAGTTCATGACGAACTGTCTCACCTGAACTCAGCATTATTTGCGTTTTAGTTTTCAAATATTCCTAATCTCTTGTTACATGAAAATATGGATTCGCCCGATTTTGAAGATGGAAGAGTCTTCTATAGAGTAATTGGCACTGCCATAGTTATATACAAATCAACGGTTATAGTACAATTCAGAGGGAAAAGGGTTAAATAGATATTCGCCAATCAACAGTATTATAAGTAACAGTGTACTTTGTAGCCCGTATTCCCCTGGGTGATAAGGGCTAACTAGATATTCGACAATCAACAGTATTATAAGTAACAGTGTACTTTGTAGCCCGTACTCCCCTGTGTGACCATTCCAAGTACACTTCTGGTTCCAATAGATATGTGCCGAGTCCCGAGTCTCGTTGCATCGGCTTACAGTGATGCCGCAGATGAGCCTGCACATGCCTACAAACTCACCATAGCCTTCACTCTCGGTATATTTAATCTAACGATATAAACGCATATTCTGACGAACAATTAGAAGGGTAGCCCCTCTAGTTTTTAAGGTAAGATGCTGTCAAGTTGGGAGTCAAGAAGAGCCCAATATAAGAAGACGTGGCTTATTGTAGTTTTATCACATAAATGGTGTAACGATAGTACGACTTTACTACAATCCTCGGACAGAAACGATAACCATCATTCGAGCGGCACCACACAAAACAAAAGCAACACATTATTCTGCGATCAGAACATTTTGCGATTAGTGTAGTTCCAGGTCACACTGCGCATTTTGCGCAGTATGATCTTGATATACACTGTTCTATTATTAGTTTGACATACATTGATAATTTAAATCACATAGTATGAATGCGCAAATTGATCCCATTCTATGAATGTCAATTTCTTTTTAAGTTTGTTGTTCTTTTGTAGAACACGGCTCATTTAGATGATGTGATATATTCACAACAAAGAGACTCGTACTTGCAGTATCTTCCGTGCAGGTCAATACTACTATTGAAGGTAGATTATTCGGGTATACAGTCTGGTTCACTTTTGGTGCTTTAATCCTATTGGTAATTAAGAGGTATGCAAGCAATTGATAGATTTCTGTCATTTTTTAGCTTATTTTTTCTGGAACATTTTGTTGTATCATTGTTAATTGTTTTGTTGTGTCATTGTTAATTGCTTTGTTAAACAAATCGTTCATATTCCATGAAATCTATTAGATATTATCGAATATTTTTGTACTTTATCCTAAAATGAAATGCATTTCATCCACTAATCAAATTGCATTTTTTTTTCAAATATCTTTATCCTAAATTTAAATGTATTTTGTTTTCCAATATTTATGTACTTTATCCTCAATTAAAATGTAAAAAATTTCAAATATTTTTGTACTTTATCCTTTTTAAAATGCATTCAATCGCTTAGTATTATTGTACATTATCCTAAATTAAAATGCAATTTATCCCAATTATCACTGAGACAATTCTTTTGAACACCCATAACATAGGCTTAGATGGTCAAATGAAGATTTTAGAACATGCAAAACGCCCCCTTATCTAGAGCTCTGATAAAAGTGTTGACTTGGCGGTCAAATCTTTCTAACAGACACGCTTACAAGAAACTTAAACCCTTTTATAACAGCATGCAGTAAGTAATACGTAATAACAATATGGTTAACCGTCGTCTGCTGCATGTCGCGTCAGACGTTGTCTGTTTCCTGGAAGAAATTAAATCAATCGAGCACTTAGCTGACATGATATTTGAAAATGGCTCACAAAAAATGAAAGGAATGGAGAATTTGAAGTGTATATTTTCATACAAAGGTAACACAATTGTTGTAAAAAGGAACAATTATTCGTTTCGAGCAAATTTCCATAACGTTTCCGAAAGTCGTCTGGTGTAGAAGTATCAAATGTCGGCTATCTCAGGACCCGGCTATCTCAGGACCCGGCTATCTCAGGACCCGGCTATCTCAGGACTCAGCTATCTCAGGACCCGGCTATCTCAGGACCCGGCTATCTCAGGACCCGGGTTAGCCCTTTTCCACATACAACACAGTTGCAGCAGACGACTTTGAAACCATTAGGCAAATACTATACGAGCTCTCTATAAACGGAAGAATAATTATTGAATTAAGTTGAAAACATTGTGGCAAATGGAGAAATTGCTGATTATGAGCCATATATCCTTTTGCCACAATGTTTTCAAAGGTAGCGTGCTGCAGAGTCGTCAGAAAGCGTCTGTATGTGGGAAAGGGTCGAACCAACGACAGGATTCCTTGGGTCATACATTACACGGGGACAATTCGAGGGCTTGGTGTGAAACAGTTTACCAAGTTTAATCACCTCGCCATAAAGTTTTTATAAGCATTAAATCATATTTCTAGGTAAACAATGGAAATTTAGGTGCCATTGCTCGTTCTGAGCAATGGCACTTAAATTTGCATTGTTTACAAAGGAGTCAAAATTGCCCCTAGACCAGGGTTTTCAAAATAGGTTTTTAGTTACAACCGTTTCACGCCAAGCCCTCGAATTGTGGAATACCTTTATAACGACCCAAAACCTTTATTGCGAGTCGAAAAAACAACCGAAATGAATGATGGCGGGGCACGACCTGGTATTGTTCCCCATTGTTTGTTAATGGTAAACTTACCTTTCTTCTTTCCGTGTATCACAAAAGCCAGCTCTTTGCCAGAGTAAATTGATAGGCCAGGATATAACAAAAAAAGTGAATTGAAATGAAATTCTACCATTCAGAATCATTCACCTCTTACCTTATCTACTCTTCGCCCGACTGACGTACTTTATGTGAAGCAGTGTAATAATATATTAGTTTTTTATTTGAGTTTATATTACCCCTGTTTTCAACATTATTTCAGTTATATCATTTAGACAGAACACGTATTCATTATCTCTTGGTAAACATACCAGTACTAGGCTCGGACATGTGCCTCGTCCAAAGGAAACTCCACCATGAGCACCGTGAGCGGGGATCGCACCCGGAACATCAGATTCCAGATCCACCACAACTATTCTTTAAATGTAAATATAAAACTTGAAATTTAAATTAATCGACTAAATAAGATATGAGGACAAAAAGAATCTCAACAGACGCGACATTTATATTATAAGAAACAACGCTTTTATGTTTCATATTTACATATGGCGTTAATTTCCCAATATCAGATGTTTGAATTATTACAAAATAGCGACATGTTTCATATAAAGTCATGTGTACGTCTAAATACTGCTGTCGTTTATAACTTGAGTAATTCTGGTAAACGTCATACGCTATTTCGAAAAACAGTTGTGTTTGAAATCCTTGCATCGAACATTATAAAATCAACATCTTTCAAATGATAGTGAAACAACATGTTGTTTGTTCCCAAAACATTCCTACCAAGACTCCGGTAGGACCCACCCCGAGTCTTTACAGTCTGCCTACATGGAATTTATCTCTTAATGACTATTTGGATAACATGTTGCATGTCTTACCCTACAGGTATAAACTTCATGGCTAAGGCGCATTGGCGTGTGGGATTCTGGGGGTATCAGCATTAACGATTGACTCGCTGGTGTCAATCTGAATGAACCAGTGTTACTAGTCACTTACCAAGGAACCGCCGTGATATAAGATATGTTGAAGGTTGCGGTAAACATCATAAAACCAATCTTCTTTAAGCTACACTGGATATAACTGCAATATTGTTAAAAACAAGTAAAAGGCATCCATTTTTTAAAAAGAATAACGCCAATGCATTTTTCAGTAACACCGTAAGGGCGACTTCATTGGATCCACAATGTCCACACGTGTCCCGTACCAACGTCCAAGGGGTGGGAAGGGTTATAGCATCTTGACAGTCAGTTTTCATACGAGCGGTGTCAAGACCCGGGGTTTTTAATAATAGCTTGTAACCATTCATGGGACATCTTGATGGATTTCGAGTGCCCTTCTAATTTACAAACTATTCAACACATTGTTCGAGGTTTTCTATACATAAAAGGAATTATTTTAGCTACTTAAACATCGGTGAAACAACCCTGTTGCGACCTAACACAATTCTAACACTTTTTTATATCCTTTTTTTTGTAATTTGTAATTGTAATGTGTACTTGTAATTGTAATTGTACATTTGAATACAGATTATATTCACTTGTTATGGTATAATTAAAATTTAAGGATGAACACTTTCGCTGACCATTCAACCGATGTTTCTTTCAGTACTTTGAAGAGCGTTTTTGGATTATCTGTGCCGTCCCACGAGAAAACCAACATCGTTGACTCTGCGTAAAGTATCGATCCGGATCAGCCTAAGCATGCCGCACAGGCTAATCTGGACAGACACTATTCGCCGCTTGTGGATATTCTGTTTCAGGAATGACTACTCTAGATCTTTAGCCCCATGTGACGGAATGTGTCGACCCGGATTAGCATGTGATGATTTGCGCAGGCTGATCTGAGTCGATATATTATGCTGAGTCCATAGTGCTGGTTTCCTCGTGGAATAGCTCATCTGTACCCGTATGGCCAAACGTCGACTAAAACGCAGTCTGTAATGCAGCCTATACATTTGCTTATAAAAACGTGTTTATTAACCCTGTCACACTTGCAGACGCATTCCGACTCGTCCACAGCAGATGACGTTTGAACACATTGTTGCAAAAGGAGAAATTGGTCACAATATGCAGTTTCTCCTTTGTCAAATACCTGTTAAATCTATTAAAAACTTAACACATCAGTTTACAAACAGTTTCCAAGTTTATGAGCAGACGTTTTCAAAGTCGTCTGCTTCAAACATGTTGTATGTGAAAAGGGCTAACACCTTCCTTATAATAACACATCTTCAGCAAACGTCCTCGGCATTTTTACTGAATACAGTTGAACAAGTGTGGGAAAAGGAGAACTTGTTTATTATGAACAGTATGTCGTTTTGCAATAATCTTTACAAAATCTGATAACTTCAGATGAGTAAAAAATCGTTTCGCATTTTGGAAAGCGTTCAATTGCGTCACAAATTGGTGTTATGTAGAGATTACCCATCTGGTAAAAGGTTAAAGAAAAACACAATTGAGATATAGAAACTTCTAGGTTACCTTTTCCATCTGAAATACTTTTCATTAAGTCTGTATACTACCTATTATACGCTCAGTTTCTTTTATCCTTCCCCATATACAACTCATTTGCAGAAGACGACTTGCAAGAAATCGAGGCAAACTTATTGAAAATTATAGAAATTGTCTATGATTGCACATGTACCGATTCGATTTAAAGTTTAATCACATTGAGGGAAAAAGATAAATTCCTCACAATGACCAATTTCTACAAAGCTTTGTTTCATCAGCCATCTGCCTCTGCTGCATCGAAAAGCGTCTTCATGAAGGAAAGGGTTAGACCTTACCCACATACAACACATCTGCAGCAGACGACTTTGAAAACATGGTGACAAAAACCTGAAAAATCTCTATGAAAGATTGCTTAATTGTTAAATAAAATTGAAAATATTGTTGCCAAAGGAGAAATTGCTCAATATGAGCAATTTCCGCTTTGGTCCACACTGTTTTCAAAAGTCGTCTGCTGCTATTGCGTCAAAAATGCGTCTGCAGGTGGGAAAGGGTAAACATAGTGTTATGTGAGGGAACGGTCTTATGTTACAAGTACAGTAAATGAAATAATTAAAATCGAGTGTAGTGAAGTTTTTCTTTTCAATTTAAATTTCAAGTTTTATATTTACATTTAATTTTCTAGAGTTGGAACGAAGTGGGTATTTTGGACACCTGGGTGTGGATTTCAAATTAGAGGTATATACCGACTCAATTCAACGTTTATTGACAGCGAAATATCCTATTTTTCTTTGCGGTTTATAACAATATGTCAATAATGCTCGAATTGTGGCTGAAGTGCCTATTTTACAAGGCCGTTTTCTACCTCTATTGTTGTCAATGAACGTATATTAACTCACCCTATTTTGTGGCTGCGCTTAATTTTGGTATTTTTCTTTTAAATCCTGGTGTATCTATCGAAACGTTATATTTTCGATTCATTTAATCGTATGTGTGATAACGTGGTTCGTTCATTTAAACACTCTTAAGTATTTTGTATACAAATAACAACAGCGTGTAATAATAAAGTTTACATGTTACAGAAGATTACAAATTTAAACTCAGACGACCTGTTAAAATATTACGACGAAAGGAGAAGGAACTTTTAGTATATATGTTCAGCCTTTGTGAATATATCCTCATGCTGCAATGTTTTCAACTCAATTACCACCCTTTCATCCACAGATATTTTCTGAATTGTTGCCTTAACGTTTTCAAAGTCGTCTGCTGCATATTTGTTGCATTGGTGAACCGGTTTAATTATTTTCTAACTGACCTATGTACACATTATTCCAACACAGTATGAAAATAAGGAGAACGTACATCATTGTTCACCCTTTCCTTCATACGACAATTCTGCAGCAGACGACTTTGAACATATTTTGTCAAAATACGGAAAATCTCTATAATTGAATGGATAGTAGAAAACATAGTGGCAAAAGGAGATATTGCTCGTTTTGAGCAATTTCTTCTTTTGTCACTATGTTTTCAAAAAGCCGTGTGCTGCAGAGGCGTCAGAAAGCGTTTTTTGAGGGAAAGGGTTAACTCTTTTACCACCTGCAGACACATTTAACGCATCTGCTTCAGACCTCTTTTTAATAAATAATTACAATTTCCCCTTTTACAACAACGTTTGTTCATCTTTACTCTTAAATTACGCATTTATTTAAAGTGGTTGTCTATTCGTGTGCATAGGTCTTCTGAAAATGTGTTGTATGAAGGAAAGGGAATTCACTGGCCTTAATACGCCCAATTTTAAACCGGTTCAAACATAACTTAAACTTGCATTAATTATGTATGTATTCAAATGTTCATTGTAAAACACATTCATTCTGGTTATAAATAATCATTACTATTGTTCAAGGTGATTCCATTAAGAGACCATTACAAAAACTACCTTCTAATTTTATTCACAGTTGTTGGTCGCATTACTACGCCAAGGACTCGGCAGTCAATAAAAATCGTTCACGCTACGCCCGTAAAATAGTTCCCCCTATTATTCACTCTTCCCGTATTTTCATTGAGCATCAATACAGCATTGTTGGACCAGTAATTAACACCGTTTCCCATTGTTATCCGATTGTTCACGTACAATAGGGCCGAAACAGAGATTTGTTGATCAGGAAATTCGAAACGTCGTGGAAGCACAATGTAACAAAATATGACGTTTTTATGGGTTACGGAAGCATAAACTTAAGGACCCAGTCACACCATCAGGCACTCTATGTTATATCCATAGTGTTGCCACATTATTGCGCATGCGCTGAAAATGAGAGGAGCTACATCGCTAGCTTTTCGGCAGAGGTTACATTTAGCCCGTTTTCTACTTGCGTGTAAATAGTGATTGTTCAGGCGAGACTGTGTAGAATGCACAGGTTCGTTCGAGAGTATACTGTGCGCCGATTGACTGACACTTTTCACTTGACACGGTGCAATTTCACCTGAGTTTATTGTCCATACGGGAAATGACTGGGGTTATAATACTGTTACCAGTCCGTTGCGACACGGGTTTATTCTGTGTAAACAATGTAACAATAGCATGTCTTTTGGCTGAAAACGCCGGGGCCAACCTTTTGATCTGAGGTTTGGCCTTTAGCGACTACGAGGCCATTATTGGTACTTTTATAGTTAATGCATCCGTTGATGGTCTTCCATACAATGAATCAATCGAATCTCAGGTCGAGCCCGGTTAGCTTAATCGGAAACGTTGTGGACCGTCATACAGGCGGTCGTGAGTTAAAATGTTGGTTCGGCATAGTCTAGTGGCATATTTTAAAACTTTTGATAATTGGTTTGAAATATATATGTGGAAAGGTAGCCTAATACGAATGTTGTGTGAATTTTTTTAACAATTTCTCAGTTATATTACGGCGACCAGTTAACCTACTCATGCATCTCCTGGTTTTCTCACACCACTACTCCACACAACAATCTTCCCAAGCAACTGGCTGCTTTACCACATAGACTTAGCCGAATGTTGTCTGAAGTAATAAAGTGAGAAAGTCAGGGAAAAAAGACTAGTTACTCGGTAGACTTGATATGTCTGAAGTCGACGAATCTATATACATCGGACACGTCGCAATACATTTCCCGCATATATACTTACATGCTAACATATTTTGTTGTGTTATGCTTTAACGCTTTCCCACATATAGACACTTTCTGACGCCTCTGCAGCAGACGACTTTTGAAATCATTTTGGCAAAAAGGAGAAATTGCTCATAAATGAGCAATTTCTCCGTTTGCCACAATAATTTCAACTCTTTTTAATAATCATACTATCATTTGCAGAGATTTTCTATATTTCAGACTTGATAACTTTAAAGTCGTCTAATGCACATTTATTGTATGTGGGAAAGGGTTAAACAGCAGCGTATGGCGATTTGAGGTCGTATTCCCTGCATGAACAGTGACTACTTGAACTAGTCTACCCGTAATATAGATCTAGATACAAGCATTGAACAATAAAAGTGTTGCCTAATCATTTTTTACGCCTAAATACCTTAAGCAAACCAAGAGTCATTTGCTCATTTTATGGGCCATGACACGCAAAGAACCGAAGCTCGGAAGAATTTGATGTAAATAATTATCACGAACACAATACATACTTGTTTTGTAAGGTTGTAATCATAATCGTACTCGAGAGGTTTCAATAATCCTGTTTCGAATATATTGCTAGCAGATAATATACTGATCTGACTGAGTGGAGGTCCAGACTGATCTTGCTCTTGATATGTTCTGTTCGCAAAAACCACGTATTTCGGTTTTCGTATGGTGTGGCCTGCATGATAACATTAAATTGTCATTTCATGGGGATAAATAAAATTCCCCCAAATATTCCAAACACGTTACGCAACGGTACATCCCCGGTATGATTAAAGAATAATTCAATTATCTACTATCATAAACAGTGACTGCAGTTATTTTATGATACTAGAATAACGTATCTGTTTTCACTATCTGAAGCATTGTTTTCTGGCAACCAGCAGTTGTTGCTTTTGTCAATCACGGAACCCTGCATTCCGTTTCGACACAATCATCTCAGAAGTTACATCATACAACACATTGTATTATATACAGTCTCAATCTCAGTGAAATCGGACCAAAATATTTCGCATGACACATATCGGATATGACGACACCACATAAAAGGTCGTCTCGAATTACGTTAATTTATATTCGCAGGGGCTAGTTCTTCTGCCGAGAGAAATCGGACAATACAACCAATGCTCTGCTATCAAAATGATTCCTATACATCACTTGTAAATATTCGTGTTATCATTCCTGTTGATGTTTAACGATTTTGTTAGTGCCAATTTGATTGGTTGACACAAAGGTCAATCTTAGATGACCTGGAATAGGCAGTCATTATATTTGTACGAGCGCTTACTACTGCAGCGAAGTGTTAAATCTGGAATTAATGAACTTGATACACACTTGGCCAAACGTTCTAATTAACATTATAATATTAATTCGAAAATAACAATGTATGAATTAGCCAATCAGACACTGTGTTACTTTAAAATAGGATTGATTAGCCTATCAGAAATTGTTTTACTTTAAAATTGTAGGGTTGAGCCCATCAACAATTGTATAATTTTGAAACCAGATGGTTTTGCCTATTAGAAATTGTGTTACCGTGAATAAGCATATCAGATTTGCTATATTTGAATTTTAGATATTGTTCAAATAACGAAATAGAATGGCTTTAGAATGAGTTTGTAAACATGGTGTCTGATTTGTTATAACAATGAATAATGAAATGGCTAGGTCAGATCTAACTTAGTTGGTTATGGAGAGGTCTGTCAATAAGAGGGCCAGGAGTTTGAACCCCAGCTCGGACACTAACTCTTTCAGATGATTGCCAAAAGTCAATATGACCAGTGTCATTCGTCATTCACCGAGTGGCTAAACACGTATATGTCGTCTGCAACAGAGGCTCTAAAAGATCGTTTCTATAAGGGTAAGGGTACTTCCTTCCTTCATTGAAAAAAACTTGGCTTAACTATAGGAAATCTACAAACATGTAAGAATAATTATTGATAAGAGATGAAAACAAAGTGGCAAAAGACGAAAATGCTTTTTTTCAGCAATTTGGTCTTTAGCCATAATGATTTAAAAAGTCGTCTGCTGCAGATGCGTCAAATGCGTCTGCAAGCGTCTGCAGGTTGAACGCGGAGGGGGTTGGTACGGTTATGCATGTCACATGTTTGATCATGTCTACATCAGTGATTAGTCGACTGATTTATGGTAAAACAATTAACCAGTTACCCAAGAGACAATGAGCGTTTTTTCTTGCTATAGATAATAGGAACAAACAAATGCAAGTGTAAACTCTATAGACTTATGGAATGTCCTTAATTAGCGCACACTTCTAGCCAAGTACTGGTTAGTCAACCGCCTCTGCGGTAGAGCGTCCGTCTCGAGTGCGGGAGGCTGTGGGTTCAATCCACGGTCAGGTCATAATAACAACTTTAAAAATGGTTGTATTGATATTCCCTCCCCTGGCGCTCAGGAGGGTGGGGTTACATTACGACAGACTCGCTGGTGTCATTGTAAATGGACTAGCAGGACTGGTTACTTTACCAGCAAAAGCCGTGATATAACTGAACAACTGTTGAAAGCGGCTCAAAACACCATTCCCATTATGTTGAAAAGAGCGTTACCTACTCCCTCACATATAAACAGAAACTCCCTTGCAAACTGGGTCTTGTTAAATATATATTTATTTAACCCTTTCCCACATAACAGACGCTTTTTGACGCCTCGCCAGCAGACGGCTTTTTGAAAACATTGTGTGACAAGAGAAGAAATTGAACAAAACGTGCAATTTCTCCTTTTGCCACAATGTTTTCCACTTTTAGTCATAGGTTATCCATTCAATTATGGAGATTTTCTATGTTTTGACAAAATATGTTCAAAGTAGTCTGCTGCAGAATGGTCGTATGAGGGAAAGGGTTAATATTATATTTCTATTCCTCCATAATATTACGACTTACATAGGAGTACATGTTACACATAAAGGGGCGGTGAGTGTCTCCTGATCCTGTTTTTTTTCCCATTTCGAGGGCTTGGCGTGAAACGGTTGTAACTAAAAACCTATTTTGAAAACCCTGTTTTAGGGGCAATTTTGAACCCTTTGTAAACAATGCAAATTTAGGTGCCATTGCTCAGAAAGCACCTAAATTTCCATTGTTTACCAAGAAAAATGATTTAACGCTTTTAAAGACTTTATGGCGAGGTGATTAACCTTGGTAAAAAAATACAAATTTTAGTTACAACCGTTTCACGCCAACCCTCGATATGCTACTGTGCCCCCTTCACCCATCACGCGGCCCAATCATAAACAACGAACGTATCTCAGGTATGCACTCTAAGATTCATTAATTGATATTCATTAAATGAAATGTAGAAAGTAGATTAAACTTTCCAGGACGTTTTCAGATCTGGAAATTGTTAATGACTCCTTGACGACATGTTTACATAGAGCAGTCAACAGGGGTCATTGAAGGAAGACATATCAGGTACACTTAACACGTTGTGTTTTGCACTTGCGGTATGATTGTGGTTTTGCATTTTGCATGTCTTCATACGCGATGGAATGTCAAACTTGTGGCTATGCTACGATCATTTTTATGATAAAATATTTCAATTACTAAAAAATGCACGCCCATTTCTTTGCAACACATTTATGTTTTAAGTTAATGTGATTGGTGCACATGCAAAAAAATGTGTTAAATCTATTCAGTTCTTAGCATCGATTGCTGGGAACCATTATGGTAATGGGATTAGGGTGTCGATCTTTGAGTAGAGATCCCGAATGTAACACTTGTATAGCATCGACTTTGGTTGGAGATTCATCCGACAAGAAGCGTTAGCTCTGGGCTTAAGCATTATAATAAATTGTGCTTTGAAAATAAAAGATACTCATTTCTAAATTGGCTGCCGTAAGCTATAGGAAACTTTTCAAAGATATGATTGACAATGTATTCGAAAAAACAACAACAACAAAAAAAGCACATATGTCACTTACAATTAGTCAGTTAGTGGACGTATGCCGTACAGACAGGTGGATGGACGTACAGACAGACGGACAGACGACGAAGAAGTGATCCTTTTGGTATCTCCCCACCAAAAAGAGCGACACAAAATCAAAAACAATATATCAACAAACTATTTTCTCAATTAACAGCTATGTGTCTGAGCTGTTTTACATATATATGTTTCCAATTATAAATGTGTTACTTTTCTCTTTAATTGTTCTCTAGTTGAACACTTTTCAAATTGTTCATTTCGAATTTAGTTTCGGAATGAAAAGTTGACCCCATTTAATGTGAAAAGACTTTATAACTCTTCAGCGACATTGCTTCAGTTTAGCTTAAAATATAATTCTTCATTTGTATGGGTTTGTTATGTCTCCGAATTGCGAATTAAAACTTGAAACTGTTTGTTATTACTAATTGGTCAGTGTCACACGAACATCAATAGAACATGCGACCATTACGATGATATAAAATCATAAAAGTTGCCCCTTTTCTTCGAGAACATCTCGTTTATTAAAGGTATATACTGCTGTAGAGATTGGGAGAGGACTTGCAACCATCACGATGACATAAAGTCATAAAAGTTGCCCCTTTTCTTCGAGAACATCTCGTTTATTAAAGGTCAGACGGCTTTTTGAAAACATAGTGACAAAAGAAGAAATTGCACAAAAACGTGCAATTTCTCCTTTGGCCACAATGTTTTCCACTTTTTTTCATAGGTTATCCATTCAATTATGGAGATTTTCTATGTTTTGACAAAATACGTTCAAAGTCGTCTGCTGCAGAATTGTCGTACGAGGGAAATGGTTAAAGGTCTATACTGCTGTAGAGATTGGGAGAGGACTATATTCGCTCTCGATTGTTAAGCCTAATCAGCACCCGCTGATGATTTGCCATTCGACTATTATTGATTTACTTTTTCTAGTTTAACTAATATCAACAGCATTTAAGTTATATGTCGGAGACCAGTTCATCTTACCATCATTTTCCTGCACCTTTTTCACATGTAAAGGCATACCAGTCACAGACAACTGACTTAGTCTTTATCCCAAGGGTGGAAGATGTTTTTTGTTAGTCACCACTCATTTTTATTCAAAAATCGGAAATAATGATCGCAGATTCGGAATCGGAACCCACGATCGCCCGCTGGCTCGTCATTTCCATCGTGACCGACTGACACAGATCGCAAGTCGACGACTTTAGGAAGGAAAGGCACTGAATTACAAATTGAATGTGATGCACGCATTCCCTTTTACGAGCACAGCATAATACAATTATCTTACATAATACTCCTATAAATAGTGTTTAATTAACCAATCAAAAGTTCTGAGGAAAAAACACGGCTTACGACGATTTCAGTGGACCAACTGTTGCCTCTAAAGAATGTATGGCTGTGTTTCGTGTGTGACTTTTCGGGGTTAAAACGTGCACACAAGCTTCATTGCCCAGCAGATAATGGGAGTTTTCACTGTATTATTGAAGTCCATTGAACGCTGCTGTAAGCGGATTACTTGACAGATACACTGCGTCAAAAGTTAGTAACATTCAGGGATAATTGTTTTACCATCGACTTTAAATTGTGATTAATTTTGTCATCCCATGTTTATTTTTATATCTCTGTTATGAACAAACTAATCGTTTTCGTAAAATTAGAAATAAGTTTCGATACTTTATTGATCTATAAATGTGCAAAATGATAAGTTAATTGCTACCATTTGAATGACCATGCTTTTGATGATTTAAAGCAATTTGAATCCAATTTTAACATAGACCTGCATTGAATATGCCAGTATGAGTCTAGTCTTTCAGCTTAGACGTAGTTTTCTATTCGCTTCGTTATCAAATTAAAGAAAGTGCGATACCCTACAGTATATAAAACAGATATAAGCAGACATATTAATGTTCATCCGGGAATAATAACCCATTCAATGTCATGTTCTCTTTGAGAGCAATATTGCCAAGCACCTAGAAGGTTTTCAGTGGAAACCGTATACCACTCCAATAAAGAAGCAAACTGAGTTTATTTATTGTAAGCAAGGAAACAACATTTCATTTCGAAGAAAACCTTTAATCAAGTGACATTCTTTCTCATTCAACATGGAGGACCAGCCAATGTTAACATGAGTACCAGCTTGTACGTTTCGTACCAACGAGTTTCGTTCTCGATTAATCAAATAATCTGCTTTCCTTTTCAATAATCAGCACATGTAACGATTGATTATTCAGGAAAAGATATGGATGAGACGTGTAGGGAACATTGTGTACACTTTCACGAAGTAAACGGGCATTGACAACTGTAAATAATAAATGCCATATAGTATGACATACGTTCAAATATTAAAGCAATGCTTTAACATGATGCATGTGGTGGTGTTCTTTGACTATCAATTTTTAAAAAGAAAATTCAAAGTTAGATTTATATTAAAAATAAAAAGCTTTGAACCCTCTCAAATTAAACCAAATCTGCAGCAGTAGACTTTTAATACATAACATTTGGGATATACCCATAACAGAACAAGTCTTCTGCAGCAAAGGTAGCAAAATGCGTCTACAAGTAGGACTATGTTCATTTGATCTATACCATAACTTTCGAGCACTCCAATACATAAACGGCAGTATCAGCTTTGACGATTTTTCGAAGATCGTTATTTTTGGCCACGTGTATATAAATCTGAATTCAATAGAAAACACGTTCCATGTTTAAAGCGTTGCAATAGAACACGTCCACTAAATGAGTTAGCTTCTACCACTGAGCGATCACAATGGCCGCCTTCACAAGTGAATGCAACCATCATCGGAACGTACAATTTCTTTACAATTTTCATACAATTTCTGTTCAAAGTCTCTCACAATATCCAATGAATGCGTTATTTTGAGACGTACTCAAGTGTGAAAGACGTCCCTGTATGGAAATGTCTGCAACTTTTGATCCCCATTCAGACTCCAACGGCGTTTTCCATAGAACTGAATGATTTTCAATTTTACGCGAACAATGTAGAAATCAGTGATATTGTTCTGTATGTTGATTTCATTACTGCTGCTGACAATGGCGAAGAATGGCGGCCTTTCTGACGTGAATGGCTGGTATTTGTACGGTCGATCTCGTTATGTCACTGACAAAGGCTCGCCTTTCACGTATGAGACGTTTCGCGAGAAAACCAACATTGTGGACTCTGCGTAAAATATCGACCAGGCTCAGCATAAGCATGCAGCACAAGCTAACCCGGACATACACTTTTCGCCTCCGGTTGATTTTCTGTTTCAGGAATCATTACCTCTATCTCACTGAGACGGATAAGCCAGCGCGGAATGCGCGGGCTGATCTGGGTCGATACATAACGCAGAGTCCATAATGTTGTTTTTCTCGTGGGACGGCTCATGTTATTTTCTAGATTCATCGTCTCTTGATGCGAACCCATTGTGACTTCGCTATAATATGGACAATGTCGTGATAAGAACCGATCACTAGAAACACTACACACCACTGTTACATAAAAACAACACAGCGGTAAACAAGGGTGTAATCCAGTTCATCAAAGTGTTTGCTGCCACTAGGGCAACAAGCAGTGACTATCCAGATCAGCTTTTCTGTTTCTAACGATTCAATATATCTGGTTACGCAATGATTGTAAAAATCCGAGTGTCTCATTTTATCTTGTCACGGAACATATGATTTCCTTCCTCATTCGGTGGCATTGTCCTGACATAATGGGGCACTTGTTAAAGAAAATTATATCGAAAGGATACAGAAAATATTGTTCCTTTGGTATTTCCTGGGAAAACGATAGTAATTTGATTCTGTGTCAATTCCCTTTTTTTTTTTTTTTATCTTTTGTAACATTCATAATATAAAACATGCTTGACATTTTTAAATGACAATAATTTTTGCAGGTGAAAGCATCTCATTGCTATTCGTTCGTGATTTCCGTTGTTTATATTATCATTAATTGAATTTAATGAGGGATTGCAATTAATTGGAAATCTGATCATGTCTCTAAATTACTTTTTGGTTTGACAATTAATATAAAAAAGACAAAAGCAATTTTATGACATATTCACCTCGAATTAGTTCCAAGAATATTTCTTTTCAGAGACATTAGTTCAGATATAGACCCCTAGCATTTAACATTCGGTGCGAGTATCCAGAAAGCAGACACTTGTAAATTGAAAGAACTTTCTTAACTCTTTCAGCGCCAAAGGCAATATTCTGGTTTTTACAAACAATACTGATTCAGGCGAGTCAGCTCGTAACGAGCTGTCTCACCTGAAATCAGCAGTGTTTGCCTTTTAGTTACAAAATTGTCCAAAAATGTATTATATGAAAAATGGGGACGCCCGATTTTGAACATGGAAGAGTCTAATTTAAACAATTCCGCGCTGAAAGAGTTAAACAATTGATGTAAAATAAATAAGTGTAAACTAATCATCTTTTCCTTCTTTCCGATGATTGACATAATTCATTGTGGAAAGCGGCATGTGACTTCCACTAAAGGGCAAACTAGTAATGTTTGTATGTTAGAAGGTAGCCAGTTGCCTGGGAAGAATGTTGTGTGAAGTACAGTTGCAGGTGATATAACTGAAATATCGTTGAAAACGGCGTTAAACTCATATAAATCATTTCAACCATTAAACTAGTTATAGTTTGTGTATGACTGGATCTGTATCTGTATATGTACTTGTTTTTGTTAAAAAGTGTCTTTATCAACCCATTCCCACATAAAGACACCTCTTGACACATCTGCAGTCAGCAGAAAACATTTGAAAACATTGTGGCAAAGGAAGAAATTGCTCTTAAAAATGAGCTATTTCTGATTTTAACAACGTGCTTTTCAGCTATAGATTCATTTGTTGAAATGTCGATTCTTTAAGCCTACATGTACATTATTTAATAAAAAGTCGTGTACTGCAGAGTTGTTATATGTGTGGGAAAAGGGTTCACCAGCTTTCAGCCGCATTCCAGTTTTCCTTAAGGCTTCCCTGATTCATTAACCAGCAGTATCCCGTAATCGTCGCATCTGTTGGCCATTCCTCGCACCTCTGAGAGTACCACGTAGTGAAGCTTGTAAAGACGTTCTATGACTTCTGCTTTCTTTTGCAGATATCGTAAAACATTGTGGAAGAAGGAATCTAGCATAGACAATCACTGTTTCTCGTTCGCATGAGTATATACACGAACACAATGTGTGCAATTGTCATGCTCTGATATATTTGGCGGCCAGGGCTGCGGGAGTTGCATTACGACTGATGGGTCAGTACAAACACTACTATACTACTGTTGAGTTGTATGTACATGTACGGTGTTTAACGCCTCTTTCAACACTGTTTCAGTTATATTACGGATTTTTTGTTGTTAAATTACTAGTACTACTAGTCCATTCAGGGAGTCAGTCGCAATGCCTTACTTCTCAATATTGAGCACCAAGAAGGGAAATCCCCTACTGAAATTAGTAAAGTTCTTGATATACGTAAAATACTGCTGAAAGCGGCGTCAAATCTAAACATGAACATACTAACATACTAGATATTCGAATTACATGAACATACTAACATACTAGATATCCGAATTACATGAACATACTAACATACTAGATATCCGAATTACATGAACATACTAACATACTAGATATCCGAATTACATGAACATACTAACATACTAGATATCCGAATTACATGAACATACTAACATACTAGATATCCGAATTGCATAAACATACTAACATACTAGATATCCGAATTACATAAACATACTAACATACTAGATATCCGAATTACATGAACATACTAACACACTAGATATCCGAATTACATAAACATACTAACATACTAGATATCCGAATTACATGAACATACTAACATACTAGATATCCGAATTACATAAAAATACTAACATACATGTACTAGATATCCGAATTACATGAACATACTAACATACTAGATATCCGAATTACATAAACATACTAACATACTAGATATCCGAATTACATAAGCATACTAACATACTAGATATCCGAATTACATGAACATACTAACATACTAGATATCCGAATTACATGAACAGAGCAGAACAGAACATACATGCATCTCGTCATACAACACATATTTGTACATGAAATAAAGCAAATCAAACACAGCTACAACAAGAACAAAACATAAACATTTAGCAAGAATGTATCTTTATCACATAAACTAATGTTGAAAACGGCGTAAAACCACAATAAAAACAACAACAACAACAACAACAACAACACAAACATAATCTTGATCACATCCGCGGACAACGTATATAGATTGGGTCTTAACAGAACAAGAGGCAATGGACTTTTTTAAAATATCTATTTGAATATCAAACAAATAAGGGGATTCTTTAGTGGAACCAAAGGGGCTACTATTCTAGCGTTTCTGAAGCTGCTGACTTTTCCGAGTGTAGGCGGACAGTGACCGTTTTAGTTATACTACGCGTTTATACGGGCTCTCTCGAACCTTTACTCGTCGCCAACTACCAATGGGTTAACCGTCAACGTGGACAAGCAGCCAGTTGCTCGAACAGACAGTTGTGTGGAATACTGACGGGAGAAAGTAGCCAGGGAACATTGATAGGCGAATCAGCCGCCGTAATATGACTAAACAATTGTTGTAAACGTCGTTAAACCCAAATCAATCAATCGTCGTGAAGTGTTCGTCGAGGCAATAAGAGTTCTTTCCGCATGACGATGCTCAATCATATGTTAATATTTAAATATGACGCCTGAGACCCACCCACGTTATATGGGCATATGCATGCAAAAAGGTACACATTGGCATTTTCGAACAGTGTAAGTTCAGATCAGACTGTACATCGAAAGGTTACATAAACATGTTTACAGCTCACTTTAAGCTTTTAAAAAACCACTTTAGATCATTCTGTACCGATCAGGGGGCTGGTCTGGGTATATACTTTTCAAAAAGGCCAACTCGTACATTTTCCCCACGGATGGGCTCATATGTAATCTGTTTGTAATACCATAACATTCCCTTTCATCGCTTAATATGCTTAATTAAGCTACTGTAGAAGGACATGTCGCATGTGTTCAAAAGACATGACTTTACTGTGACCGAGAACCAGTGAGTTTGTTCAGGTTATATTGGATGTTTATATCGTGTTTTACGCCACTTTTAACAGCAATCCGGTCATAGTACGGCGTTTGCTGGGTAAATTACTGCTGGTAATCTCATCCTGACACACACGCACCACTTGTAATGCTAATACCCTCATACCCTGAGGGTCATGGAGGGAATCCACTACTGCCGATTGGTATAACCCGGTCAGGATAGAAGATATACATATGAGCCGTTCCACGAGAAAACCAACATTATGGAATCTGCGTAATGTATCGACCAAGATCAGCCTAAGCATGCCGCGCAGGCTAATCTGGGCAGATACTTTTCGTCTCCTGTGGATTTTCTGTTTCTGGAATCATTACTCTATACCTTTACCCCCCTGTGACGGAATGTGTCGGCCCGGATTAGCCTGTACGGATTGCGCAGGCTGATCTGGATCGATACATTACGCATAATCCTAATGTTTGTTTTCTCGTGGAACGTCTCATATTATGGTTGATATACAAACATATGATAGAAAAGTTACTTTAAAGAGCCATTTCACAGTTTTGTTTTGCCGTTTTTACAAGTAATGCTGTCATTTTGCGCCGACTGCTTACATACCAATGCGTTCCGTAGCCTTTTCCCAGCTGTGCCTGAAAATAGTTTTTGTTATTCAGGTGGCTTACATACTTTTCAAAATGTGTTGGTAGACGCATTGCTCGGTACACATAATAATTCTCGACAATACATCTGTACACTCAGCTTTCAAACTGACCGACACACTTATTCCTTATTCTCTTATATATCTAAATTTGAAGAATATTCTGGATATCAGAAGTAACAATATAATTTGTAGATTTGGGTCTAATGCCACTGTCAACATGTTTCCATTCAAATCAAGGCGATCAGTGTCCCGACTTTCTTTCAAACAACAGTCTTTTCAAGCAATCGGCTGCTGTTCTATAAAATTCAAGGCCCATTGGTGAAGATGAATACAGCTTGTCGCGGTGACTTTTGTCAAACGTCGGAAAGAATGTTGGCCGAGATGGGGTTCGAACTCACAACCCCTGTATTAATGACACGCGTCGCTACCGACTGAGCTACCGCGGCTCGGCTCTCTACAAACTGGGCTACCGGGGCTCGGAGAAATATCATTATTAATTGAAAAAAACAAACACAATTAGAATGTATGTCATAATTTGTGAATTAAGAAGTATGTTTAGATGTCTATCTGAATAGCAAGTTTTCTTCTTGTAGGTGGATGATGTTACGACGCTAACGAATAAAGCCATCGGTATCAAACACCTGGTTAGGAAAGAGATCTCCGATACAGATTTCTTCGGGGTTGGTCCAAATCTGCAAAACCCATTACCTCCTTACCCCCATACGTGGTGTAGTTAAGTTATACGGATATATAAACAATTACAAACAATGACATATAGAGCTTGATTATATACTGATTACAGAAAGTGTTTGTGTCTTGACAAGTTCATTTGTGTCACCTTTAAACAAACACATTGTAATCGTTCTGAACAAATTGCACACACATGGGAACAGTACCGTAAATTGCAATGTCGAAACATGGTGCGTTGTATCGCTTTGAGTGGCGATAAGGGTGCGCCGTGCCGAACCGCTGTTCCTGTTCGTCAACACACTTCAAACAACTTTCTTTTGAGGCGGGAGGTTCGTTAATGAACTACGTCGTTCTCTTTGAACGTCTATTGGCAAAATACAAAATCGTATGGTACTTACCCACAATCCATCTACTGTTTTATGTATAAAAATGAATAAATGATATTAGCATAGAAATAAAGGGGCGTGTCAGATGGAAATGTCTTTATGTTTCTTTTGCATTCGTACAGTGGTGTATTAATTAGAAGTCTAAGTCCATCCAAACTTGCAGACGAATTTATCGGATCTGCTGATGAAGACTTTGAAACATGACAAAACAAAACATTGCTCATTGATAGAATGTCACCGTTTACCTCAATTTTGCGATATATACAATTATGACACTTTCGTTTATCAGGAGTTTATGTACTTTTGCCAGTATGCTTTCAATAACGTCTGCTACATATTGGTTTAACGTTCGAATTGGTTTAAAGCGCCGTTACCGTTCGCGCAAGACTATCTCAGTGGGGACGATTGTTTAAAACAAACGCTAAAAGTGTTGCCCAAAATAATTTATTTGTCGCACATGCGCAGTAAGGTATAAGTCACACTCCGGATACCTAAGGCATTTTAACATGCTTTTAGGACGACGTACCACAAATGTCTATACGAGCGACGTTGTGTCCTACGTTTTTTGCACTCGGATTTCCCCCAGATTACCGGGTGGTGTTTATATTAGAGCTCCGGCAAACAAAACAGGGAATCATTTATACATTTTTTCTTTTTCAAGCAATCAGGAACAACCGTGTGTTTTACGATCTGTTTAAATTCAGATCAGCATGCGCATCCCCGCAGTCTGATCAAGATCTACATTTTTCTCAAATTAATTACAAAGTCTCTTTTGAAGTTCATGGGGGAGATGTGAAGATTTCGATTTCACCGAACATATGCACTACGGGCTAATCTGAACCTACGCCAGTCACAAATGTCAACTCATACCTTTGTCCATGGACAAGCTCCTATCATCTCCCATTAATATATACCTTCGCCAAACATGGCGAAACATTTTCACGCATCTGCAGAAGAAGACTTTTGAATAAAAGGATGTGACAAAAGGAGCAATGTTTCAACTCTATTCAATAATTACACAATTTATTTATAATAGGGGTTTCCCAATATTTTATTTCAACGTCAACTACTGAAGATGTGTTATAGTTGTGTACTGGTTGACATAACATCCCACACTATGATCCCCTGTGCGAATAACTATGGTCAACCAATATATGGTCAAGATATGGCTACATAAATATTCCACTCTGGCAACTATATAGGGCTTTTGTCAACAATTTAAGTGATTTCTATCCTACGTCTGTCTGCTCTGGATAATATGTCTACAATTAATCCTTTGCCAATTAACAAATCTGTAGTACACGACTTTGAAAACATTGAGGCAAAAGGGAAATTGCATCTTATGGGCAATGTCTTCTTTTGCCATAATATTTGGAATTGTCTTCCTTTTGGCGTCAAAATGCGTATACATGTATACATGTGCGAAATAATTAAAGCATTTGAAGGCACCTACTCGAGGGCTTGGCGTGAAACGGTTGTAACTCAAAACCTATTTTGAAAACCTTGGATTGGGGACAATTTTGACCCTTTTGTAAACAATGGTTAATTTAGGTGCCATTGCTCAGAACGAGCAACGGCACCTATATTTCCATTGTTTACCAAGAAAAATGATTTAACGATTATAACGACTTTATGGCGAGGTGATTAACCTTGGTAAAAAAAATACCAATTTTAGTTACAACCCTTTCACACCAAGCCCTCGAACTTCCAAGCTCTGCAATCATGTACACATGCCGCGGTGTGATTCAGACCGTTCTCTCACGTGGCATCTCATCTGTCAACGTTGGAGCAGCGCGATACTGCCTGTAAAAGTCACGATTTTTATTCCGATTACATACACAGGCTGGCTGAAGAAGATCCATGCGACGTTTGCGTTTGATATGTTTTGCAGTGCCCTTTACCCTATTGTTGATGTAGATATCTTTCAACCCTTTCCCATTGACAGACGCTTTTTGAGGCATCTGCAGCGCATGATATTTGAAAACATCGTGACTAAGAGAGAAAATTGACTAGATATTTTCAAAATCGTCTGCTGTATAATTGTTTTATATGCGAAATGATTAAAGATATATCAAGTGGTCCTTCTGAATAGTTATAATATAAAATCAAGAACTTTCTTAAGACTGTAAAAAGGCTTACCTCCTTGGCGCCCAGGGTCCCGTTGATAGTATTACGATTGATGCGATGATGTCAGCATTAACTTACCAGCAGTAATAATAGTTAACCCAGAAATCGCTGCGATATGACTGAAATAATTTGGCTTAAACACCAAACAAACAAACAATATCATCCTAATAGATTTTAATTCATGCACAATGACAGTAATGCTGCAACTGTACATTACCACCTACCGCCATCCGTTAATTGTTGACTAGTTATTGTATAAGAGACACGTTTAGCGGTTTGTGGTCTAACTGCATATGCGAACAGTGGAGACTCAGATTAGCCTGTGCATCCGCGTAGATTCACCAGGCTGTAACTATTAAAGTTTATTCTGTACTCTGAATTTGTGCTCAAGTACAATGTATGAGATATGCAAGAAACAAATTCATTCTAGAAACTAACCAATCAGCAGTCTTATTTGGAGCATAGAGTTCATTTTTGAACACAGTTAATATTTTATTGCGCGGCTGCATCAGCACCAGTGCATATATTGGTTGTGTTTAGAACTACCACTGGTGCAATGGGCAATGGGCTTGCGCATGCGCCGTGTTAATCTTCTTGATCGCGCATGCGCCGTATTTTACCGTCAGAAAAAAAGGGACGCGCATGCGCATACAAATGTTTGTCTAATTTTGGGAGATGAGGTCAACACGTTGGGAAAAGGTATTTTTGTTTTCGTTTTACATAAAGACTATTGTTATCATACATTTAAAAGCAGGTTTCGTGTTTTTCGAATCAAACAGTATTTTCTAAGCCATCAAATGCTGTTTCCCGCGCTAACATCGAATTGCTGCATCTTGCAGCAACCAACTCTTGTAGTTGTATAGTTTCGGGGCCAATAAGTCTTAACTTTCCGCCTAAGTGTATTATAGACCTACATACAACCTCTAACGAACAATTAGAAGTGTAGCCCATATAACTTAAAATGTAACAGAGCTCTATATAGGAATATAATTCCAATTCCCTAAATTATTATGTGACCCTCAAACCCTATGTTGTGGGTACTTAAAATATTTTTTTGAGTACCCTCAACATAGGGTTTAAGTGGGTCATAATAGAGATATTGTTGGGAAAAAGACCTGTTTCTTATCTGAATGTAACTTTAAATGGTGTCATATAGGAAATTCACTAAGAGCCCGAATTCTAAGACTTGACTCAGCGAGATTTATCTTTTGATACCCACTAAATGTGGTTTAGTTGAGTCATAAGAGAGATATTGTTTGGAAAATGACCAGTTTACTCCTCCTTATCAAGTCATCTGAATGTAACATTAAATGATGTCATATAGGAAAGCCACTAAGATCCCGAATCCTAAGATCTCGCTCATACCCATTGAGAAGTCGTTGGCTTAACCCTTTCCCACATACGACAAATCTGCAGCAGACGACTTCGAAAACATCTGTGCAAAATTATGAACAATCTCCATTAATTTATTAATTAAAGAGAGTTGAAAATATTGAGGCAAATGGTGAAATTGCTCTTCATGAATGCGTTATAAAGCGTCTTCATGCGGGAAAAGGTTAAGTTAACAGTATGGATAGCGTGGGCAAAGTTAATTAGTTTTCATGAATTGAAATGTTAATCGTTATCTATAATATATCATCAACTTATCAAACTTGGTCACGCAAATTTTACACTGAAATGGTGGTATAAAATCCAAGGGAAACAACTTGTATTGTCTATTGCAGAAGGGGAAATACTATTGATTTTAAGTTTATAGGTATTGGCCTATGTGAATGTATGTATTAACGGTTTTGTTTCAATTGGAACACTGTAATTAGATACATGTAGGCAATAAGCGAAAATAGTTCTAAAACATAAAGTTAACATTGATCTTAGTTTCTCCTAGGTTTAAAGATATTGATTAACCCTTTCCCAATTGCAGACGTATTTTGACGCAATAGCAGCATACCACTTTTGAAAACATTGTGGCCAAAGGTGAAATTGCTCATGAGGAGCAATTTCACCTTTGGCCACAATGTTTTCAACTTTATTTAACAATTAAGCTATCTTTTATGAAGATTTTTCTGGGTTTTGTCAACCTGTTTTCAAAGTCGTCTGCTGCAGATTTGATGTATGTGGGAAAGGGTTAAGGCTAATATGAGCCAGTCCATTGATCAAGGTATATGTTGGCAATTATGGACATTGTAGACCCAGATCAGATTGTACATCGGCACAGTTAGAGCAATTATATACACTGTACACATATTACTTACACAAGCTTATTAGAAGTTTCTGGCAACTTGTGTTGTTTCTAAAAAGGCTGAGCAGATGTTCAGGATGATCTGGTCCTACACTGTTCGGAAATGCCAACGTGGACCTTTTCACCATGAACGGGCTCATATAATATCGTATTAAATTGCGTAAAAATTAACGACCCCTTTTCCCAATGATTAGCTGACGCTGATTCTAATTTGTCAAGAGAGAATGCTATTTTAACATTGCTTATGAAATATTCAATGTCAACACTTATCGTATTATGAAATCAAAATACAGGTCCATTATCTCTGTGTTTATTTCCACACAGCAGTTTCTAGATGGAATCAAAACTAGCAGACAAAGTGATAATTGACTGTTCATGATAACTAATAATTTATGACAATTTATTGTTTTGTTAACCCTTATCTTGCTGTACGCGACATTACCTATACAAGTTAGGCGTTCCGCGAGACAACCAACAGTGTGGACTCGGCGTAAAATATCGACCCGGATCAGCCTAAGCATGCCACGCAGGCTAATCCGGACAGATACTATTCACCTCTTGTGGATTTTCTGTTTCCGGAATCATTACTCTTTAGAGTCTTTACCTTTTTCTCCCTGAGATGGAATGTGTCGGCCCGGATTAGCCTGCGCGGACTGCGCAGGCTGATCTGGGTCGATACATTACGCAGAGTAAATACTGTTGGTTTTCTCGAGGAACGGCTCAAATACGTTTACCGTTACACACGACTTTAAATTGCATTTACCGCGAACAATGAAGACCAAGATCAGCTGTGCCCGAAACTATTCTAAAATTGTTATCCGTGCTCAGAAAGAATTTGCTTCTGATCAATCGGATACTTGAGCAAACATTCAGAGTACGGATTAAAACTAAGAGCCAGACTGCAAAGTCTAGGTTTAACGAGCGGCTATTTACGGTCCCTTTAAGAATCGTAGAAAAAATAAATAAATTCTCAACATATAAAGTAATAGACAATGAGTCCGCCCAGGGGACAAAAGTACAAGTTGGCATTACTGAATAGGGTAGGTTCAGATATGTCTGTAAATTGCCCCCAGATTCCACAAAGTTGACAGACGTTTGTAACACGCTTAACTAATCAATATGTGTACAGTGTAGATTTTGATCAGAATGTGCGGATGCCAACCTGTACCTTTTTCAAATGGATGGACTGTTGGTTTTCCCACTATTCTGTCTGTACGTGCAGAGCACCGGTAGCTCAGTCGGTAGCCACGCGGGCTGTCAATGAAGGGGTTGTGAGTTCGAACCCTAACACGGTCAATAATCTGTCCGATGTTCATTCGTCTTCCAACAATGGGCTTGAAGTCTTTGTGGAAAGTAAGCCAGTTGCCTGGAAAGTATAGTGTGTGGATACCTGGTGAGAAAAACAGGAAACACACGAGCGGTTGAACTGGCCGCCGTGATATGACTTGAGAAAATGTTGAAAACAACGTTTAACCCCAATCAATCAATCAATCAATCAATTAACCAATCAACTAATCAATCAATCAATCAACCAACCAATCAATCAACCAATCAATCAATCAACCAATCAATCAATCAATCAATCAATCAATCAATAGTTTATGTACGTAGTTTGTATGCCTTTGGAACGAGTGTTATAAACGAACCGGGCCTTGGGGGAAAGTCGTTTGGCCGGCTCAAGTGCAAACGCGTAATAAGACAGATATATGAGTGAAAAGGTCATTAAAGTAAAAACTGCCCGTACAATCTAAAAATGAAATCTGGTAATTCATATTATTTATGATATCCTTTTCCCTTAGCTGAAGCGCAAATGGCGTAAATTTATACAATATTGAAAGTAAGAAAGAAAACATTGCGGAAAATATGTACTACGGCTCATTGTGTGCAATAGTTTTTACTAACAGATGCATTTCCTTTTAAATGACTTCGAAATGTTTTATTTTAACATTGTCTGGTAGCTTAATGCAACGTGATGTTTGATTTGAATTAATGTCAGTCGATAAATGCATAACAGTGTAAAGCGTCGAAAACAATTGCGAGTGACAGTTCTTGAATAAAATATAAGTTCATTCGAGGCGTCAAATAAAACAATACACAGTTTTATGAACAATACGCTTCGATTTCCTTCGGGATTTATTGATCATGACAAGAGCGCCCCACTCAACTGTTGTCTGCTTTGATAGTCTAGTCTTAACCTGAATAGGCTGAAAAGTAATGATTGTATTCTTTAACTCATTCTCCCATAGAGACGCTAACTGACGCCTCTGTCGCAGACAGCGTTTGAAAACATTGTGACAAAAGGAGAAATTGCAATTTCCCCTTTTGCCACAATGTTTTCAACTTCTTTCAGTAATATTGATTGATTGATTGATTGGGGTTTAACGCCATTTTTAACAATTTCTCAGTTAGATCACTGCGGCCTGTTCTACTACTCATGCATTTCCTGATTTTCTCACACCAGTACTTCACACAACAATCTTCACAAGCAACTGGCTGCTTTTCCACATAGACTTAGCCCATTGGTGGAAGACGAATGACGCATGTCGCATTGACTTTTGTCAATCGTCGGAAAGAAAGTTGGCCGAGCCGAGATTCGAACTCACAACTTCAGTAATATTACTTTCAGTTATAGAGATATTCCATATGTGTGTTTAGATGATCTCGAAGACGTCCGCTGCAGATTTGTTGTATGTGAGAAAGGTTTCCCTGAACACTTCCGGTTCGTCATTCAATCGTATTATGTCAAAGTACACCAAAGTGCATGCGCGGGCCAGTCAAGTAGTTCCTAACAAATCCTGTGTTTGCATAGATACCAGTTTATACCCTCGCCAGACTGCATTGACATTGTGACAATGAGTTTAGACTTAGTGTAGTTAGTATAGGGTGCACAGGGAATGTTTGATTTTGACGTTTTGTGGTATTGTCGCATAGGCTGATACTAACACAAATAGAGTATACGAAAACCAAGTTTTAGCCAAAAGTCTGATTGAGGGCAAAATGACGGGAACCACTGAATGTTTTTTATTACATAATACCTGACCCCTTTTTTGATAATTATAAAACTAGCAGGCAACTTTTTTCAATAATATAACGGTTCTGGGAGAAAGTGACAATTGATGGTTAAAATACATTGATTTACATTAAAATTATGAATGAATTCAATTGCTGAACGCATTATTGAATCGTTTTGAGAACGAATTTAAGAAAAAACGTCTGTATAAATTTTAGCCGTTCCAAGAACCCAACATTGTTGACTCTGCGCAAAGTATCGACCCGGATCAGCCTAAACAACTTTCGACTCCTGTGGATTTTTTTGTTTCAGGAATCATTACTCTATACCTCTATTCCTCCTGATACGGAATGTGTCGGCCCGGATTAGCCTGCGCGGATTGCACATGCTGATTTGGGTCGATATATTACTGTTGGTTTTCTCGTTGAATGGCTTATTTACATTCTCCCTGTTATATCTCTCAACATAAAGATATTCTAAGGTAGGTTTTTGTGTGGGGTTATTCATAGTAAGATACCATAAATTGTTTAAAAACCATACAATATTCACTTGCCAAAATATTAGTGTTTATAATAAAAGGATAGCACTTTAAGGACATGAGTTTAGGTTCATACTATATCATTTCCTATAGGGAAGATCATAATTGCCACTTTGTTCAAACATAATACAGCAAGGAAAATCATTTATAATTGATAACTATAGTATAATGAACTGCACGACATTGTACAATAGCATTACTTTAAACGCATGCGTTTTTCATTTCTCTTCCTGATTTATGAAAAACAGCAAGGTATTAAAGTGTTGTATTTATGACATAATCCTTTCACACATACAGTAATTATACTACAGACGAATTTGAAAAGTTTCAATCAAAACTATTGAAAACATATCTAAATTAATGGGTTTATTTCATTGAAGCTGAACACATTGTGACAAAGGAAGAAAGTGATCGATATCAGTTATTTCTCTTTTTTCACAATGTTTTGGAAAGTTCTCTGCTCAAGATGCGTCGAAATGCGTCTGCAAGTGGTGAAGGGATAACACCTGAACGGTGTATAGTTGAGCCGTCCCGCGAGAAAACAAACATTATCGCCTCTGCGTAATGTGTCGAACCAGATCAGCCTCCGCAGTCCGCGCAGACTAATCCTGATACGGAATATGTCGGCCCGGATAAGCCTGCGCGGATTACACATGCTGATCTGGATCTATATATTACAATCAATGCTGTTGGTTTTCTTGTTGAATGGCTCATTTACATATCTCCCTGTTATATCTCTCAATATAAAGATATTCTAAGTCCGCGCAGACTAATCCGGGCCGACACATTCCGTCTAAGGGGGATAGAGGTATAACGTAATGATTTCTGAAACAAAAAATCCGCAGTAGGCGAAAAGTGTCTATCCGGGTAAGCCTGCGCGGCATACTTAGGCTGATCAGGGTCGATACTTAACGCAGAGACCATATTGTTGGTTTTCTCGCGTGACGGCTCATTTGTGAACTCACGGGTACGAGGAATGGACGCTGCGGTTTGACTGAAATACCATTAAAAACGCGTTAATCCTCAATCAATTGGAATGTATCTGCCATTCGCAATCGTATCAGCAACTGTGGGTTTTAATACATTTTAAAATAAACCCTTTATACTTTATACCTGCTATCACATGGTAATAGACGTCTGCTTCGAAGGCATCACAGGAACACTTTCTAAACAAGTGTAGAAAAAGAAGGCGTTGTTTCGATATTGAATTAAAAACATTGTGGGAGTAAAGCTTGACAATTCGGCCAGTTCACATAGCGTGCAACTCCTGGTTTTCTTGCAGCGGACAACGTCTATTTATTCATCTGATGGACGGCGAATGCCGCTTGCCACAATGATATTTTACAAACGTTGGAAATAATGAGCTGCGGAGACGTGGTTCGAACCAACGACCCCTGATTTGATAGCCCTCTTCATTATCGACTGAACTTTTGGGGCTCGACAGATACAGCGTTGAAAATATTTTGCAAAAAATGGGAAATAGTTGCAAACAGGCTAGTCTGTGTCTATAGTTTATGCCTATGTTACCAGTTTGCTTGTTGTGTGATCAGTGGTTTGAACCCACAACTCTCAATTAATAGCCATCTTCATTATCAACTGAGAGCTATTGGGGCTCGACAGATACAGAGTTTAAAACATTGTGAGAAAAAGGTGAAATAGTTGCACACAGGCTAGTCTGTATTTTTTAGTTTATAAACTTTATACCTATGTCACCAGTTTGGTTGTTGTGTGTTCAGGGTAAACCACACTTGTTATCATTATAATAATAAAGATGTTCCCGAACAAACTACCTACCATAAATATACATTATAATAGTTCGAACTAAGTAAGCAAAACACATCCATCGATCTGCAATAAAGATAACGAACGAGTTAAATCCTTTTCAACGTATAGAAAACTTTTAACCCTTTCCCTCATATAGACGCTTTCTGCCGCCTCTGCAGCAGACGGCTTTTTGAAAACATAGTGACAAAAGAAGAAATTGCACAAAACGTGCAATTTCTCCTTTTGCCACAATGTTTTCCACTTTTGGTCATAGGTTATCTATTCACTTATAGAGATTTTCTACTTTTTGACAAAATATGTTCAAAGTCGTCTGCTGCAGAATTGTCATATGAGGGAGAGGGTTAAAACATCAGGGCGAACATATTGAAACTCTCCACATATAATGGTAAAATTAATGAAAAGAGTTGAAAACAGTGTGACAAAAGGAGAATGTCTAATTATGTTCAATAAATGTCGGAAGTGAACTTTCGGTTATAGTTAGGAAAGACTTTCCTCTCATAAAACACATCTGCAGCAGACGAGTTTGAACACATCTTATCAAAAACACAAAATATATGAATGTTTACTTAGTGACAAAAGTTGAATCGTTTTGAGCAATTTCTAGTTTTGTCACAATGTTTTCAAAAGTCGTCTGCTGCAGATGCGTCAGAAAGCGTATATATGAGGGAAACGGTTAAAAGAGAGTGCCACTGCAATCATGTATCCTAAATATTATGTTTTCTAAAGTCGTTTGCTTTGAAACGTCTGTGGAATATATTAAGGAATTTGAACATCGTTGAACATCGTTGAACATCGTTGAACATCGTTAAACAATGTTGAACATTGTTGAACATCGTTGAACATCGTTGAACATCGTTGAACAATGTTGAACATCGTTGAACATCGTTAAACATCGTTGAACATCGTTAAACATCGTTGAAAATCGTGGAACGTGGAACATCGTTGAAGAAAATATGAGTAGTGGACCTGGATATCACCATTCTTAACGTAGTTAGTGTTACAGTGGTAGAGTGTCGGCTTCGAATCCCGTTCAAATGGATACTAAAGGGAAAAGGAGCATCAGCAAAAGTAAATGACTATGTAGACATAAAGAGTTACTGACCAAAAAAATCATGTCAATACATAAAAATATTTAGGCATTATTTGAAGGAAAACGAAATTGATGAAATACACTGTTAAATATTTACCTAACGCTAGGTAGCGTTGATGGAATTTGGGCCATACTTGTTTACAACACAAACACCATTATCACGGTATGCACAATTTACATCATCAGTACTGATTACATCTCAAAGGAAGCAGACATCGACATGATTGGTATAGATTGAAAGCTTGTTTCGCAATCGATGTAAAAATCAATAAGTTTAAACTTATTTGAATGGCTGGTTCGACGTGTCCGGGTGATCCGCGTGTTAGGACAATCTGAACACGCCTAGCTAAGAACTCGCTTTACTATTCATGTTAACCCTTTCCCTCATATCACAATTCTGCAGCAGACGACTTTGAACATATGTTGTCAAATATTGGAAAATCTCCATAACTGAATGAATAACCTATGACTAAAAGTGGAAAACATTGTGACAAAAGGAGAAATTGCACGTTTTGTGCAATTTCCTCTTTTGTTACTATGTTTTCAAAAAGCCGTCCGCTGCAGAGGCGTCAGAAAGCGTCTATATGAGGGAAATGGTTAACACTGCAACCGCTGCTGCTCTGCTGTTTTGTTACGCTTTTCCAAAATACAACGAGTTTGCAGCAGCCGACTTCGAAACTTCTAGAAAAAAAATCCTTTTGTCACAATGTTTTTAAAATGGCGTTTGCAGCAGATGCGTTAAAATGCGTCTGTAGGTGGTAAAGGGTTAAATCGGTTTTTTATTATATTATCTCTATAAGATGTGGATATGAATAAGATGTTTCAACTCTTTAACAAAAACCTAGTAATAAGTGTCAATGAATTGAAACGTTTGTACTTCACGCCTTTATGAATGCAAACCGTATTTTATGATTATGTACTTAAATTATAATTTAACAAATACCACAAACGATAGACGTACGAGTCGGGACATGGCAAAAGGTTTAAGTGGGGCTTTTGTGAGCAGCGTAGATACAGATCAGCATGATAATCAGCACTGTCTGGTCATGATCTGCACTGTTCGAATATGACTTACACAATCGTGTTAGAAGCCTCTGGTAACGTACGTAGCTTCTGATTCTGAGCAGACCATACAGGCCATCCTCGGTACCCAGGCTATTCATAAAATACGAAGTTTCGCTAGCCAATTTGCCCAGGGTATCATATATTTTATGAATAGCCTGGGTACCGAGGATGATATAGGCTGACATGGACTTATTCTGCTAAGAAATGAAAACTGGCATATTTTTTATATCAGAGACGTAATGAGAGATGGTACAAGTTGGCATATTATAAACAGTGTTAACCCAGATCAGCCTTTGCACCACACTCGATAGACGTACGATACGTGACATGGCATAAAGGTTCAAGTGGGCTTGATAAGCATGATAATAAGCACTGTCTGGTCAAGATCTGCTCTGTTCCAATATTACTTACACAATCTTGTTAGAAGCCTCTGTCAACGTATGTATATTCTGATTCTGAGCAGACATACAGGCTGACGTTGAACTTGCTCTGCTAAGAAATGTAAACTGGTACATATTCATGTCAAAGACGTTATAAGAAAAAGTAAACGTTGACATTTTGTAAACAGTATCGAACCAGAACACAATGTGATCAATATCTGCACTGTTCAAATATTACTTACACAATCTTGTTTGATTATAATGTTAACTTATGCACATTTTACCACCTCGGTGGCGTAGTGGTAGAGCGTCTGCCTTGGCGCGGGAGTTCGCGTGTTCAATCCCCGGTCGGGTCATACCAAATATTTAAATAATGGTAGTAATGGCTGACTCCTTGGCGCTCAGGGTTGCGGGGTTAGCATTACGACTAACTGACTGGCTGGTGTCAGGATAAATGGATCAATAGTACTGGTAACATACCCAGGAAACGTCGTGATATAACTGAAACATTGTTGAAAGCGGCGTAAAACACCAAACAATAAATCAATATGCACATTCTGGTAAGATTAAGAATATTGGCAGACGGTGTACGGGAATGGCCACTTGTAACTTTTCTCATTGACGGACTCAACTGTGATTTGTCTTGGTTAAGAATTTTATTTCATTTTTTATTCGAACATTATCATAATATATAAACCCACACAGTGCAGCCTGTGTATTAAGACGACCCTTGGGAAGATACTAACATGGTTTTTGTTAACGGGCGGACTTTATTTGTAAGGTCATTTATTCATAATATGTGTGATTGGGAAACTAAACGTGTGGTTGCTATAGACATATATATATATGTCTATATATTAAACACTTTCATAGCATATCGGGCTAAGCATTACCACATACAACACATCTGCAGCAGACGACTTTAAAAAAAATATAGGAAAAACATGGAATATCTTACATATTAAAGAACTATTTTTGAATACAGTTAAACACATTTTGGCAAAAAGAGACAATTCTGAATATGAGCAAGTTTTCGTCAGAAAGCGTTTGTATGTGAACAAGTGTTAATAATTACTAAGAAAGTCACGCAGTTTCAGGAGGAATTTCACCTTAACCTCAAATATTTACAAATATTGGTGAAAATACACTTTACCTACTATAAAAAGGGAGAAAACAAGATAATAAATTACAAACTTAGTAATGACTTTGAATGCATTAACCGTACTTAATGGAAACAGTAATAAAGATAATTGAGGGTAAAAAATAAGTTTGAAAGACGCAATCAGCATTAACTTGGGTCGCCTTTTCAACGCGTTATTATGATTAAAATGTTGATAAAAGTGATAATGCTTTAACACCATTAGAGATAGATAATAAGAGCTGGGTGATTGTGTACGCTTACTGGGTATTATTAGTCCGTACCTGAATACTGTCTTCGCTAAATTAAAAATCCGCTGAAAATATAACACGCTTCTCTTTATCTAAATCTTTCCGACATTTGACAAATCTTCAGTAGACGACATTGAAAAAGATCTTGCGAAGTTGAAGAAAACATTCTGTAAATGGAAATAAAGTTGAAAGATTTGTGGCAAAACGATGATTATGAGCAATTTTTTAAAAATGATTTAAAGGAACTCCAGATGGAGATAATTGTTGGAAAATATTTCTACTTCTGCCAATATTGCAAATAGTGATAACAAAGTAAGATTATTTTGGCAGCACATGTTGAAAGACAGTCAATTGAAAGTCAAGAAATGTACACAATTTACCTTACTGGGTATGTCTAGTTATGTCTACCCAGTAACAATGAAGGATGAACGATCAATATTTGGATATTTATTGTACTGGATATAGTCGCATCATTTCGGAAATGGTGTATCAAGCAAATAACGCTATAGTCACAGCCCTCTTGTGTAGACCACAGAACTCCGTTAAAAAGTTGCCTGATTGACTTCAAACATCAAGTTGTTTTCATCCGCTGCAGAGTTTACGAAAATCAACGAGATTTCTACAATTTCACTATACGTACTCGTTTATAAAAGTAAGCATACCAGACTACACTGTAAGTCTCCATTGTTGGTTCATGCCAGGCGTACTACTTCCTTTCGCCTGGTACCAGACCACATTCGTACCCTCTATCTTTATGTAGCGTGTTTTCAATACACCAGTTGGAATACTTCGAGGCGTATAATTGCTGTAAATATTTGACAATGGAACATGTTACAGGGTCCAATGTGTTCGAAAATATATAGATACGATGCATTTGTGAGTTTATGTTTAATAATGCAAAAAAGCCTCTATAACTGAAAATATTATCGTTTTATAAATGAAAAGAGTTGAACATATTTTGAGATATTTCTACCTTTGTCGCAATGTTTTCAAAAGCGTTTGATCCAGATGTGTCAAAATGCGTCGATATGTTAGAATTGCTCTTCCCACACGTAAGCGAATTTTGGAGCATCTGCAGTTTACGACTTTTGAAAACATTTTTAAAAATCAGTATTTTTTCTTTTGCCACAATTGTGCCAACACTATTTAATAATCATACTTTCACTTATTTTCGATGGTTGTATCTTGATGTTTTTAAAGTCTCCTGCTGCAAAATAGTTATATTGTGGGAGAGACGTAAAAACGTAGACAAGCATCATCGAACGTTAAATGAAATGAATGGTGTACACCTTAACACCGATTTCAACATGATTTTATCAAGGGGTTTTCTGGTTACAATATAATTGCTCATTTTACGCATATCCTGACATGGAAGCATCCGTCATAATTGCCCATTCAGCATCCCCGTGTATCAGTGTTAAATGACAAAGCGACAACTCTGAAATTTCTGAACATTTTATTTTTCAAAACAATCAATCGATAGCACGAATGAGCCGTCACGCGAGAAAACCAACATTGTGGACTCTGCGTAATGTATCGACCCAGATCAGACTGCGCGAGACGGCTCAAATACGTATATAGTTTTGGCGCTTAACAATTGTTAACAAAGTATTTGTTTTAACTCAATTGTTAACAAAGTATTTGTTTTAACTAATACATCTCGTTACTTCAAAACCTGACACCAAGTGTAACAAATGCATATTGTCAATCTGAACTGTTAAGATTGGTAGATGAAACACATTATCTATATCAATAATGTAAACCATTTCCATGGTTCAGGGCTCCCAAACAGCATTTACACAGGACGATAAGCATCGCACAAAAACAGATGTAACACTAAATGGGTAAAAACTACAAAAAGGTCTCCGTGTCAAAGGTAAAAGGTCTTCCGGTAATAATGGCTGTCCTTCTTGCCACCTCTTGCCACCACTGAAGTCTGCCGTTAGAAGTTGCTAACCTTCTTGCCGCCATTAACTTGTTGGTTGGCAATACGAATGATTGGCTGGACAACAATGTTTGTTTCTATTTACCCTCGCCGTGCAGAATTAAAAGATTGGCGAGCAACAGGACACCATTGCCGCTGGGTACTGGTTATATACCAAGGTGACGATGCCTAGATATAACTATATTACTGTTTAGAGGGGCGTAAAGCAACATTCAAACAAGAAGGCTGCAGTTCTTGTCCCGTGCTATATTAACCTACAATTCTGTGAATTTTGCTTTTTGATTGGTTGAAAATAATTTAATAAAATTAAAATTTGGAGGTCCAGAGAATTTCGACGTATAGCTGTTGTATTATTTGGAATGGACGTAATTGACTCTGCGATGATACATTTCAGATAAGTATTTCTCATGGGATTATTAGAAAGAAATATTTAGTATGTTTAGACAGATCTTCTTTTTCGTCACGATGATCTGAAAGGTAAAACACGGTAGGTAACATAACAATCAGCTTAGGTTTACCAAACTATGTGAACGGCGATCCAGGAAAACCAAACGTACCACAGTTGTGACAAGTAGTAGTGTTTATATGCGCATCTATGCAGTTTGATTTTAATGTATATTATAAAGCGGACGTTTCTTTAAGACTTCTGGGATTAATTGGTTCAGAGCCTAGTAGTGGATCGACACTTCCCGGAAATGTCACGTGACTAGCTTTTAGTTCATGAATAATTACTACAAACAATAATGTGTCTTTTTTTAGAAACCAAAATGGGCTCTCTTTCCGAGCCGTGGTTCACATTGTGACAAATTAACAATAGCTCAAAGCATCGCGGCCTAAATGCGTATGATGACTCTATTCACAACAAAAACAATACCTGCTAAATTGCTTTGTTAGGTCAATATAATACGTCTCTTAAGAACAGAACAATGTTTGTTAAAAACCTATTTGTATTTATTACAAAGACGAACAATGACGGGTTTACGCTGACACCGGTTGTTGTTTTGCAACCTGAATGCCATCAACTTATCAATATATTGAACAATGTTAAGATAAAAATGTTACAATAGGGAATCGTAATAGGTTTTCGTTAACACATTAAACTGCATGCAAACCAGTTCATTATACCAACAGTTATTGTGTTTTTCCATTCTGCTTCGTGAAACATGTTTTACTAGTATGTGGTTTTGTGTGCTTTGTTCTGTCATTAGGCGATGGTCTTGCACCACCGCGTGTATGTACGTACAGGGTCGTCAATGTATCCAATGTTTGCACGGTTTGGACATCTTGAAATGAAGCGGCTATCATCAATAATTTAGAGTTCAATTGTTCAGAATCTCCCTGAAGATTATCAAAGATGGTCTATCTTAACATGATCTATATTGGTGTCCTTTGTAAACGATCTGTTAGATTAGCGCCATTATGCCAGCACAAAACTACTCGTTTTACGCTGATACGTATCGCTCCGCGACGCGATGTCAAAACACCCGATTGGCTAAATGCATAATTAAAACCGATGATACAAAACAGTGATAAATGGCTGACTAATGTCGCAACGCAACATGTATTTCAT
Source organism: Serripes groenlandicus (assembly GCA_031761405.1). Lineage (NCBI taxonomy): Eukaryota > Metazoa > Mollusca > Bivalvia > Cardiida > Cardiidae > Serripes > Serripes groenlandicus. The sequence continues at coordinate 15,434,922 of JASEVX010000008.1, forward strand.
TTGAAACCTCATGAACATTTCATACTATTTTCTCAGAACTCTGAAACTACAATTCAACAGGTTAAAATACCAGTACATCTTAGTGTTTATTGTTGAACCCATATGATACTTAACACACCTTTAAACAATTTTGTTTGTTTGTATTATATGCTTTTCTATGCCGGATAATTGAGATATAACAGTGGTTTATATTCTCACAAACACAGTTTACAGTCTTTTTCCAGCATTGCATTGTCCAATCTCATTGAAATCATACCAAAAAACTGCGATGTATGTATAATTTGGTAAGCAACACTTTGATTGGCCAACGCAAAGGTCAATCTGAGACGACCCGTACAGGGCAGTCATCATATATATATATACGAGCGTGAGAGTTTCGGTCCACAGGTGCCGGTCTCATATAATAAATTACTACAGTCTAACATGTGTTAAAAGACCATCCATTGGAAGAGAACACTCTGGTCTTTGTTCATAAATGGTCTTTAAATACAGGGTCATTTATGCAGAAAATTAGTTAAATATGTACACTGTGTCCTGGTTTATACCAATACGTTTTTTACAATGATTTGTGACAGGGTCGATTTTTGGTCGTTCATGACGAACCTTCGCCTTTAGTCGACTGTATATTGAATGTGAGTGTTGGATTAATGTTTAGTGATTTCGATTCCACAAAAAAAGGAAATCGCTTCGTTAAAAGTCATCGTTACCGCTACAGAGAGCAGGGTCGAACGTATTGAGGGCCATTAGGTCCGCATGGTTTGTTAGAGCGGACAATTATATAAACTAAACACCGCTTTATGGCAAAACGGGCTTCTACACATCGGACAATGCAGACCTATGTTCACCTTTTCCCTTATACAGACGCAGTATGACGCCTCGGCAGCAGACGAATTTTAAAAACATTGTGACAAAATGAAAAGGTGCTCATCATGAGCAGTTTCTCCATTTGTTTAACTCTTATTCAATTATTGCACTTTCATTAAGTGAAATTTACGACATTTTGACTATAGATGTTTTCAAAGTCGTGTGCTGTAGATTTGTTGGGAAAGGTTCAACCTTTAAGTTTCCAAAGGAAAATAAGATTTAGGTGTTATCTGAGAATCATAAGAAAAAATAACACTATGGTCTTTTCTATTGCACCTTTCAGTTTAGATTATGATTGGAGGCTGCGTTAAACACAGTAGTCGGTCCTTAACTCTTTCAGCGACGAATTGTTTAAAGTAGACTCTTCCATGTTCAAACTCGGGCGACTCTATTTTCATGTTATAGGATTTTTGGAATATCTTTTTAACTCACAGCCAAACAATGCAGATTTTAGGTGAGACAGCTCGTTACGAGCTGACTCACCTGAATCTGTATTGTTTTCAAAAAGCTCAATATTGCCTTTGACGCTGAAAGAGTTGATGGTTGAATTGCATTTAATACCTTTTTTTTCTCACAGGATGTCAAATATAGCAGTTAATTAATGATATGAGTCCTTTGGGGGATATTTAATACATTTAACTACATAGGTTTAACAAATGAAACGGTAATTTGTTTCAAATGAACACTATATTAATGTTGTAAATGTCAGCTCGTAAAATCAGGGACCTTTACCTCTTTCTCTTATATGGTATATAGAGTATTTTGTTTTTAAATTACACGAAGAAAAATTGTTAAAAATTGAAAGAAAGCGTAACTGTGAGACATCTTTTAATATCATTCAAGTCAGAAGCTGTTCTTTTCCCCACAATGCAGTTGTAAGTGCAAAGGCGTAAATAAAGGTCTGTAGTAGGGACACGATTTACGTTTTCCCCACACGAAAACGCATTTCAACGAGATTGCAGCTTATGACGTGAAAAAACATATGAGACAAAATGAAAAATTGCTCTATACAATGAGTATGTTGTCATAAATTGAAAATGTCTACAAACATGTAAATGTTTTCAAAGCCAAAATCGTCTGTTGTATATGTGTTGAACATAGTAATGGGGATAAACTCACACGTTTACAACTTTGAATGTAAAATGAGTGAGATAGACAATAGTTTCTGTTTAAAAACTTAGAAACGTGAAAGGAAAAGATGGTAAGCCTGGACAACATATCACCTTTGTTGAAAGGTGGACATTCACGCAAATGGATACAGTGTTTTGATAACATTTCAAAGTCGTCGACATTGCAGCGTCGTCTGAAGCCATTTTTTATTGATTGATCGGAGGTTTACACCGTGTCAAGTTTGTTTTGTTTCTTTTTAAAACAATCAGAAGAAGCGGAAATCGTCAACAGTAACCGGTTCCGCTTGTGGACGGCCATGTTAAACTGCAACCTGGATAGATATTTGCGGCCCTTTAACAATAAACTAACGGAAGTTGGGGGTCGGGGAATCCATGCAGCAGAACTTTACCGGAAGCCATCTTGGAAATCTGTAGACAGGAAGCAGTCTGTCGATGAAAACGAGGCTGGTTCTGTGATCAGTCCATGACGATATGGTTGGATGCAGGAAACCAGTAGAGATACAAAGGGGAGGTGAGTATGATAACATCAGTCGGGCGACTATGATGTCGTAAACCACGGCAATTAAATCACGTAACTGATTTATCCAATACAATTCGTTCTGTATTACGAAACTCTTATAAACCTTTCATACGGGATTATAACCTTGAGACGTTTTCAACATTTAGTGACCATATCTGGCATTGACTGCACAACGTTTCCAATGTCCAGCCTGGTTCCCAAGAACCTCCGGAAATCTTAAATATGTGACCACACTTGTATTGTATACGGCTCAACTAAGCAGGCGCTCAGTTAAGCACGATTCAATACACGGAAAATCGCATCCTGACGTCAGACGCCGATAAAAGTTATATTTTATCTTAGTAATCAGTATATCGTACTTATAAGTCAAAGAAGGTTTGAAGAAACTCCTGTAAAGCATAATCAATGTGTAGCATTTACCAGATAGGTGTTGCTCCACACGTGTACTAGTTACGCTGAAGTTGTTTTCCTGGAGCACTGATGATCTTTTTATTTGGTTGCTACGGTGTTGGTCGATGTTCTGAATCGTGTCCTGTTCTATAAATGATCGTTGATATCAGGCGAAAGACAAACATGGTAGACAATGAAACGTCAACAGTTTACATTCCATTCGCAATAGAAAACGCGAAAGCATAGCCTGAACCAATAAGCAGTTAAATCTAGAATACAGACTTTTTGTTTTGTTTGATTTTATTATGGCTACGTTTTCAAATTTGAGCCCGTCCGTCGGAAAAGACCGCCCCGGTGGTGTAGTGGTAGAGCGTCCGCCCCGGTGGTGTAGTGGTAGAGCGTCCGCCCCGGTGGTGAAGTGGTAGAGCGTCCGCCCCGGTGGTGTAGTGGTAGAGCGTCCGCCCCGGTGGTGTAGTGGTAGAGCGTCCGCCTCGGTGGTGTAGTGGTAGAGCGTCCGCCTCGGTGATGTAGTGGTAGAGAGTCCGCCTCGGTGGTGTAGTGGTAGAGCGTCGGCCTCGGTGGTGTAGTGGTAGAAAGTCCGCCTCGGTGGTGTAGTTAGAGCGATCGCCTCGATGGTGTAGTGGTAGAGCGTCCGCCTCGGGTGCGGGAGGTCGCTGGTTCGATCCCCGGTCGGGACATACCAAATACTTTATAAGAATGGTAGTAATGGCTGTCCTCCTTGACGCTCAGCGATGCGGGGTTAGCATAACGACTGACCAGTAGTACTGGTAACTTACCCAGGAAACGCCGTGATATAACTGAACAATTGTTGAAAGCGGCGTTAAACAACAAACAATCAAGGTTTGTTTTTGTGATCAGCCTCTGAATAGTGTCAGGATTACTCAATGTTTCGGGTATATCGTTACGACTGAATAGTGTCAGGATTACTCAATGTTTCGGGTATATCGTTACGACTGAATAGTGTCAGGATTACTCAATGTTTCGGGTATATCGTTACGACTGAATAGTGTCAGGATTGCTCAATGTTTCGGGTATATCGTTACGACTGAATATTGTCACAAAAGATAAGACCGGCAGTACAAGTAGATCATCCAGAAAACACTGTTATATAACTGAACTACTGTCGAAAACGGTGTAAACACCCTTCAAACAAACCAATTTGCGGTATCCCTTAGGCAATGAAATTCTAGTTAATTACGTGCATACGAAATTGTACTTGAGCCTCTTGCTTTCCACACTTTCTGTGACAGTCACGATCTCACCATCGTGGTCATTATCCGATAGTGTTCGTGCTATCTTATCAGTTTTAGGGTGAACCACCCTGACATGAAAGGGCAATATGATTGGCAACAAAACAGACGGTTGCTATTTCCCATTGTTTTTCTCTAAAATTAAGATCGATAATTTCGATGCGCCAGCTGATCGGATCGCAAATCGATAAGACGTCGTTTTATTTTTACTGTGTTTTAGTTAAGGTCATATCAACAAAATTATAATTGTTGTCTCTTTTTTCGTGTCTGTAATCATTTACTGTAACTTTGCGTCTTCATCTGATACGTTTATTGTTGTCTAATTGAGGGTTGACGAGTTATTATTACACAAAAATGAACAATTATGATTTGGAAACAGACAAATGCTATAGGATATTATCGATGTTAGAAATAGCGAAACTCGTTTTCATATTCCCTAAAACATGACCTATTGGCCAGCTAACACTAAACACATATTGAATCCCCGTGTTGTATTTGAAATGGTCGTGTAATTATCTTCTGTGTTGCATACATGTACGATACGATAACTAAGCTATGGTCATATATGCATGGACAGTCCAACCTCTGCTAAAGACCACCTTGGATCAGAAATTCCCTATCTATAGCTACCATATTTCCAGTTTCCCAAATACCCATTTTCTGTACAATGGAACCTGCAATAAAAGACCACCTGTGAACACAGATCAGATTGTTAATTTCACACGGGTGCTCCTTAAACACAGGTTTGACAGTATATGATATATTACGATAGATGCTTCGGTGTCAAGATAAAAAATACCCGTCTTACTGGTAAAATACATAGAATACATCGTGATATGACTGCAGTTCTGCTGAGAGTGGCGTAAAATACCATTAGCAAAAAAAAAAGAGTTTAAAAACACATCAGGCAAAGAATAAAAGTCTTTGAAAGTAAACAATTAACTGCATTCGCAAGAAACAAGCCAATAATATTACAGTTTGTAAATAATACACAAACTAGGAACTACATGTCATTAATAGGACAACGCTGTCTTCGTGTGTCCCCCATGTCGGTGTCCGGTCACGTGCATGGTGCGGTTAAAAACTTATCATAACCATGGGGATAATCATACGAAAAAGTCCGCATGCAAACCATTCATTCGGCTCATACTGCATTCGAACCGTGAACAATTCAATACCAAAAATGGCGGTGTGTTATTTTTTTTATATCCGTAAATAGGCGAGTGGGAACCGATAGGACCTATTTTAAAACTGCCGCCTTATTTGAGCCGTGCGTGGGTACCCGTTTACATTTCTGAACAAGGTAGCTGCACATTAGTGTTACCTCTGCCCCGTCTTAGCAGAAAATACATAGATTAACCGAAGTATGTGTATGTTATATGTGATGAGATTATATATTAGACTGTGTGGATGATGCACAGGCTGTTCTAGATCTACACTGTTTTACAAAAAAAAAATTGTCCCTTTTCGTCCGGGCGTGCTCATCCGGGTTAGCGCGCCCCGTAAATCAGGACATGTCGATTAAAACTTGGAGATAATGCAAGAGAGGCATTCCGAATGATAGCAATCAAAGATTTGACATAATTAGTTTGACTAATGTATCACCTGGCCTTAATATGATTACTGTTACGGAACACACAACAGAAATACGATCATAGTCGGGCAGCCTTTTGGGTTCAATAGTTTGATAATTATTTGTTTGTTCGTTGTTTTACACCGCTTTCAACAATTATGCAGTAATATCATGGTATTTCCAGGGTCAGTTACTAGTAATATTGGTTCATCTATCTTTAACACCAGCGAGTCACTCGTTATGCTAACCCCATAATGCTAATCTCAAAGGAGAGAAAGTCATTACAACCATTTTTATTCATAAATATTTTGAGAAATAGGTTCATAAGATTTGTGGAAAATAATCTTGGTGTTTTATAGCATAGACGTGTGCGTGTTCATACATTTGCTTAGTCTATAAGTGAGTTCATATGTTGTCTGTTAGTTTACATTTGCAAATAAAATATGTATCTTTGCCGTTTTCAGAAACGTATCCTTGTGTATACGTTTATTCTCGTTTATTCTCGTCAGAGATTTGATAGATTGTCTGTTACAATTGCAAAACGTGTTTTCCGTTAGCAGAGTGCTAGCTATTTACAAGTTAGTGTTTGAGTCAGTCATGAATAAATGTCATTGCTTAACGAACATTCTACATAAACCTTACCAACACAATTCCCACATCCCTCCATGTAAATATCGGCCTGTTCGTGGGAACATGTACAAAGTGGCATTTCTGACAATGTAAGGTTCCGTTCAGCCTGTGCATCTGCTCAGTCTCATCATAATCTACATATGAGCCGTCCCGCGAGAAAACCAACAGTGTGGCCTCTGCGTAATGTATCGACCCAGATCAGCCTGCGCTGTCCACGCAGGCTTATCCGGGCCGGCACATTCTGTCTCAGGGGTAAGGAGGTATAGAATAATGATTCCTGAAACAGAAAATCCACAAGAGGCGACATATGTCTGTCCGGGTTCGCCTGCGCGGCACGCTTAGGCTGATCTGGGACGATACTTTACACAGAGTCCACACTGTTGGTTTTCTCGCGGGACGGCTGATATGTTGACAGAAGCTTCTAACAAGCAATGTGGACAGTGTATAACTTGATCAGACAGTGTGCATTTCGCAAGAGGCACCTTGCACCTTTTCCCATTGACTGGCCCGTATAATACAATGGGTTAACGCAGTTTTAACATAAACATGTCGTATCAAATTCCACTGTTTTAGATCGATCTCATTACATGCCAAAATTAAAAGCAAAAACAAAAAGAAGTCTACAATTTCACAATTCTGGTTTTCAACATCGTCGAATAGCGTGATGTGATTTTTCCATCGTTCATTTAACACAAAATAGAAATGAAATCGTATTCAATACATCGTTTAGAGGTCAAATTCAATCTGGCAGTTATTGTTTTCAAGCGTTTAACAAACAAACAACGCTTTATAATGCTTTAATAAATCGGAAAACATATTTTCACAAATGAGAACGTCCGAATGAGCAATTACGTATGGACCTTTTCATGGCATTAAAATGGTTAAATTAGCGATTACGTATCATAAATTACAAAAATCCATAAAACATACAAACGTGCGTGGTAAAGGCCCCCGTTTTTCTACAGTAATAATAACTAACAATGTCAAATAATGTGCTAAACGAATGCCCATTGTTCTTAAATAAATAAATTGTTTGTGGACTAACCTTTATACAATGGTATTCAGTCGGTATTTAGAAATGTAACACCGTATAACGATTCTAGACCCTTATCAATTCCTAAACAGGGATGGCAGATACACATTTCACCCAACGATATGAACCAATATCGGGCTGCACGTCCCAGAAGGTGCGTATTAATCATATTTTTGCTCCTATAGCATCACTGGTTGCCTTCTGTCACTTTGTTAATAACATGGTTGTTAAAATGTAGTTACATTTGTACAAGTCATGTGTTGATGTGAAGACCTATGCTTGAATAGAAAGTGAGTAAAGAGATCAAGGATTATTGATATTGGTGGTGCATTGTCCCTTGTTGATACAAATTTAACTCCTCGTGCAGCTGTGAATCAATTGGAAACGGTGATCTCTTAGTCTCCCTTTACTCCCAATCGGTGTTCGGTCATTCCTTCCTCCCGATGGTTGATGATGTTTAAGTTACAGTAACTGTCCTTAACAGTTTTATACGTCAATGGGCTATGTACATCGTCTTTTTTTTAGGGTAACCAGTGTCCTTGATATAACTAAAATATCGTTGTTAACGAAATTACACCTCATTGAACCAATCAACTGCTCCCGGATAGGTCACACTCGCCTTTTTTAAAAGCATAGACATCAGAGAACGCTCTATTTTAATGACGTATTTGTAAATTTCGATGACGTGGTTCCTGTCCGAGTCCATTCCGAATGAAGTCCATGCGGTCTGTCTCGGATAGTATCACTTGTCAATATGGATTACTTTTAAGTTGTATTCATACTACGAAACTGGAAACCTATGCACCATCTATAGTTATTGTATTTTCGCTAAAGACATCAGACGCCAAAATCAAGTTAAGGACTTAGCCGAAAAGTTCTGATTATCTTAAAATCATTCCGTTTTGCTATTTATTCAATTAAAAGATATCGCTCTAACTTAGGGTGATATCTATGTAAGATAGAGAGATATCTCTCTAATCTTGAAATATATCTCTCTAATAAATAGGTATATCTTTCTAACGAGCTTTAAAGACATCTTCATATTTAAGATCATTTATGTTTTGATAGACATCTCTGTAATTTGGAGAGATATCTCTCTAAATATGTGTTGGTTGATGTAAAATGAGTGCTTCCCTCAGTCAGTATTTTAACAAACCCAAGTTTATTTCGATCAAATAAACTCGGTTGTTTTTATTCATTCGGCGTTAGACCAGCCCCGGTAGCTCAATCAGAAGTGATGTGGGCTGTCAATCCAGGGGTTATAAGTTCGAACCCCAGCTCGGTCAACATTTTTTCAGAAGTTTGACTAAAACCAATGCGACAAGTGCCAATCGTCTTCCACCAATGGGCTAACAGTCGATATGGAAAGCACTTAAGCCCAAACTCAATCAATCATGTTGTGATATTTCCAATGTAAGTCCCCATATACTATACATACGCATAGTTTTTAAATCTATGACACGAGAATTTGAGTTCATCTCATGCATTGTACAGGTAATACAGTAGACGTCAACATTAACAATTTAATAAACAATACACCATCGCGTCATCGCAGACCATCACATTTCTAAAAGAGAATAAACAATATGATAATGTAACCCTACGCTCTAAACTTGTCATGGATATCTGAACCATGAGTTGCGAGAAAAAGGCAATTTATTAAACAAAATCTTTACCTGTGTCGATCAAGATTAATGTGTGATTTCACAGTTCGATTTGACTATTTCTCAGCGGGTTTAAATCGCATATCGTCTTCGGTAGATTCCATGACACGTTTCAAATATTAGGGAGCAGTTTTCACACACATTTCAAGTCAAAGAGAGATGTCTCTCCAAGTTAAAGAGTTAACCTTCTTATTTAAAGAGATATCTTGTTAACGTGCTAAAGGAGAGATATCTCTCCAAGTTAAAGAGACAACCTTCGTATTTAAAGAGATATCTTCTTAACTTGATACAAGAGAGATATCTGTCCAAGTTAAAGAGATAACCTTCTTATTTAAAGATATATCTTGTTAACGTGCTAAAAGAGGTATATCTCTCCAAGTTATAGAGAAACCCTTCTTATTTAAAGATATATCTTGTTAACGTGCTAAACGAGATATATCTCAACGTGAGTAAGATATCTCTCTATGTTCGAGAGATATCTCTCTAATTTAAAGAAATGTCTCACGTACAGAGCATGTTATCTTAAATTAAGGGATATTTCTTTAAGATTGAGAGATATCTCTGTAAGATAGAGAGAAATATCTCTAATCTAAAGATATATATCTTTAATCAAGAAATATATCTCTGTAAGATAGACAGACATCTATCTAAACTTCCCAACCCTCAAACGAAACCCAATCACACGGCTTGTATGACCAGTATAGATCCAGACCAACCTACCAATCGTTTTTTTTGTGTCACAGATGTCGACAGAAACTTCTGACAAACATTTAGTATCTGTATCAGATATCATAAATACACATGCAGACCTTTATTTACACTAGTCAACATTACATATACATGTAGGTAAGGGTTTTCCGGGGGCACAACTCATTAATACGTCATGAATTATAATATGTTTATTTAGTTTTATAATTGGTTGTTAAGGATTTAACCTTAAACATACAACACATTAGCACATTAGAATAGATCTGATGAAACCTATGGAAAATCTCTTTAGTTGAAAGTATCTTTATTGGATAGATTTGAAAAAACATGTGTTAAAATAGTTATTTCCACATTATTTTTAAAAGAAATGTCACGACGGTCTGCCCACATACCAATTTCACAATTTACTTTTCGGCACCAGAACTCCATTACACAATTATTCTCTTGCACCCAACGCGTACATGTAAACTTGCCACTGATACTCTATAGCCGACAGATGGGAGACGAATACCGCTTTGTATGAATATCGAACGCATGTTAAACGAAACACAAATGCGCCACCGCTCAAACGATTTTGGGTTTTGGTATCATTTAAAGTAACATTTGTGTAAAACAACAATTGGTTTAGTTGGTGATTGGGGTCTAACGCTACTTTCAACAATTTTACAGTCCTACCATCGACGGAATTTCTCTTGCCTTTATCACACCAGTACTCCAAACAACAGTCGTTTCAAGCTTCTGGCTGCGTTTCCGCATAAATTGTTAGTCCATTGATTCGAACTCACTACCCCTGCGGTAAAGCAATTAAACAAACGTTTCTAGTCCGTTATCAATATTGCAGCTAGGACCATAGTACATGTAGAAGGACTGCGAAAGTTCTGTCGAGACTGTGTGGATGAACAGACTGGCTTAACTCTTTTCCACATGCAACACATCTGTAGCAGAAGACTTTGAAAACATCTGGATAAAAACGTGAAAGAATCTGCACGAATGAGAGTTAAATATTTAACAGACTTAAGGACAGTATGGCAAATAGAGAAATTGCTCATTATGAGCATGTACTTATGTTTTCAAAAGTTGTCTGCTGTAGAGTCGTCAGAATGCGTTTGTATGTGATTAAGTGTAAAGTGGTCACTATTCGCACAGGTAACACAAAACAAATTTCGCTTGAATCGTTTTAAATTATACTTGCTACAAACGATCCCTTTTTGTATGCCAGTCAGATTTTTATTATTGAAAATTATGTCAGACACACAATTGACAAGGGTTGTTTTTACAAAAATAGTTATTGTAACTGAAGTGGCCTTTTGAAAAGCTGCTTTGAATTGATTTAAAAGCTTTATTTTGTTCAAATGAATCGTTTACATGATAATAGATTTTTCCTAATTCGAAACCACTGTCAAAGAGCTGGTTAAAAAAACAGACAAAGAAACGTAACGGCTTTGGTTTTGTGTTTTTTGTTTTTGCAAAGTAGAACATTGAGAGGAAATGGGAAATTGCCAGCTTAGAGCAATTTCCATTTTTCAATACATGTTTTGTACAATAGGTTTGGATCAGATGGCATAGATTCACAGAAATATCAATATCTGACCTTTTCATAAACTCGATGGGGTTTCCGGGTTACATTTTTAGCAAATATTCTAAGTTCATTTTAATCAAAGATTTGAAGAATATGATCAATTTCAAAGTAGCTCAACTTCATATTGGCTAAACCAATGTCTAAAGTCAATCAGAAATTGTGTTTAGTTGTTTAATAAGGATAATAATGTTCTCTAGAACAGTTGCTGAGTTCATGCTCTGAAGCTATACTCATATGTTGTGGCAGAAGGACTGATAGAAACAAATATTTCCAAAATTGTCAAAATTGGGCTCGTATTGAGTTCAGTGATTGCTTGATTGGATGTTAACGCCGTTTGAATCCGTGTTTCAGTTATATTACGGTGGCCAAAACACCTACTCACACATTTCCTTAACCCTTTCCCTCATATAGACGCTTTCTGACGCCTCTGCAGCAGAAGGCTTTTTGAAAACATAGTGACAAAAGAAGAAATTGCACAGAACGTGCAATTTCTCCTTTTGCCACAATGTTTTCCACTTTTTGTCATAGGTCATCCATTCAATTATTGAGATTTTCTATGTTTTGACAAAAAACGTTCAAAGTCGTCTGCTGCAGAATTGTCGTATGAGGGAAAGGGTTAACTTCTAGCACCAGTACCCCACACATTTTTCTGGCTACCTTCCCCCATATACATTATAAATTTTTAACTCATTGGTTGATAACAAATACGCTTGTCATCATTCACAATGACTTTTGTCAATCGTCAGAGAAAGAGCGAATTGACGACCAATGTCTCGATCTCATATGGTATGACAGAAGGTCGATGTTTAACGCCGCTTCCTTCAGTGTTCCCCTAATTAGATCACGTTGTTACCTGGGTAAGAAAATAGTACTTCTGCTGCATTTATCCTGACACCAGCGAGTCAGTAATGCTAACCTCATAATCCAAAGCGCCAAGCAGAGAAAGCTATCTATACCGTGCTTTGGTATGACTCGATCGGGTAACGAACACGCACGACCTCCCACATCCGAGACAGACGCTCTACCACTACACATCCGACGTTGTGCCACAATTTATACGTGCATGCTATGGAAGGCTTTCGCGGGTATTGTAAATAGTTTGCACCAGGTGGCGTGACTGTTGTTAACATTCGATGTGTTTATGCACGATATCAACCCATTGTTTACGGAAGGCAACGCGTCACTCTATACGTCTGATAACATGTCGACCTCGGTTATATTTCGGATTGTCTTAGCGTATTTTAAAAGTACTCGGCGAGTGCTGGTCAAAAGCTATATTTTGATTGGTTGATTCGGGTAGTGCTTGTCAAAATCTATATTTTGATTGGTTAATTCGCTTAGTGCTGATCAAAAGCTATATTTTGATTGGTTCATTCGGCTAGTGCTGGTCAAAAGCTATATTTTGATTGGTTCATTCGGCTGGTGCTGGTCGAAAGCTATATTGTGATTGGTTCATTCGGCTAGTGAATGTATAAGTGCTCGGAGTGTAAACGAGTAGGGGCTTTGTGACTTTCTGATAATAAAGCCGACGTTCAACCGCAGGGCAAGAACCATTTATACGAATGAAAAGCATTGCAAATGACCGAACTAGTCGTGGTCTCCGAAAACGAACCAAGATTTCTTTTTTGTTTGCTTTTGTGGTGTCATTCGCCGGTTTCAGCAATGTTTCAGTTACATCACGACGTTTTCTGGGTAAGTTACCGGTACTACTGGTCCACTTATCCTAATATCAGCGAGTTAGTTACCATGCCAACACCGCACCACCGTAATACTGAGCGCCAAGAATGGAAACGTCATTGCTGCCTTTATTTATATCTTTGATTAAATTTGCATGTCAATAGGGATTCTATGACTTAATAGGAAACAGTGTAGATCCAATTAAGACTGCAGGGAAGCGCAGGCAGATATCGATATACATTTTTCGCAAAGCCTTCAGGTTGGATATCGTAATGCTTTTCATGTAAATGTAGTTGAAAAAATGAAACACTATATGGAAAGACAGTAATTGAATATATTTAACCCTTTCAACGCGGAATTAACAATCTAAGCGGCAAGTATATGCTGCCGTACGCATATACAACAATGAACATGACTAACCAAGTTTGGCATTTTGTTTGTAAACAATTACTATTATCACAGGTTATCATCATCGTAATTGTATCCATAATGAACAATGGACTCGTAACGCTTAGTACGAGTAGGTGTACAATCAAAGCGGGATTTAGTTGTTTCAGTGTTTAAACAATTCTTCATTCATTAGACTCTTTTGACCTCATTGACATTTTACTACGGTGACCGTATTTTCTTTTTTATGGTTGTTGTTGTTGTTTCTTGGCTCGACGGTTTGTCAGTTTACCATCGTATTAACCCTTTCGCTGCCATAGGCAATTCAAAGCTTTCGCAAACAATGTAGATTCAGGTAAGGTAGCTCGTAACGAGCTGTCTCTCCTCAAATCTGCACTGTTTGCAACTTAGACATTATCTTTTTCAAAATTTCCTGTTGGACGAAGAATGGAGTGGTCCAATTTTCTATATGGGAAAGACGACTTTGTGAATTCGGTAGTGATAAAATTAAAATACTTTTCGAACACCAAGGAGGTGTGTATGGTGTTTTGCGCCGATTTTAAAAAATATCCGGTTATATCATATCAATTCCTGGGTTACCAATACTACTGGTTTATTTGTTCTGACTCTGACGTAATACTAACCCAACAGTTCGGATCATCAATGGAGGAAAAGCCTAATTAAAAGTATTTGATATGACAAGGCCAATCCATGACCTCCCGCATCTGGGGCGGACTCTCTACCACTACTCCATCGATGCTGTCTCGAGAACACCAAGGAAAGAGGTCCCTCAATAATCGTTATGCATTTTACTCGATCCGTTTTGAATACATGTTTATGAACCGCGTCTGTGGATTACTGGTCTTAGTGCATCTGCTCACAGTGAAGACTCAGGTGAGCTTGTTCAAACCCATGTATCACCGGAGTCTTTGCTATCCTTATTGGTATTACGTATATAGATCTAAATGCGTGTTCTGTCAACAAAGGTAGAAGATTAGCCCCTGATTCAATACATTTTAAACGATGCCAAACCTAAGAGGCAATAATAGCCGAAAACGCTAAATACAGCTTGCTTATAAAATACTATGAGAATGTAGTTTTATAGGGATAAACTATTGTTCAAATTAAGTTAAATTTCAGCAAATTGTTTTTGATTCTGACAAAAAAGAACGAAATTGATATATAAAAAGGTCATGTTAAATTCTGAAAGTACACTTAATGTTTTGGCTCATTGAAATAGTAAAATGTGCATGTCTGCCTTTTTTTTATGGTGCTCAAAAAAACAACAAATCTTAACGGTATCGTAAATATTACTATTGTACGTATAGATCTGACTTTACATCCATGATATATGATCCAAATGAGACGTTCTAATCATGCGTTTATTGAAACCTTCTGTGACCTACGGGCGAACAGTGCAGACCCAGATAAAAATGCGTGGATGTGCAATTTAATTGAATCTGAAGATATCGCAAAATGTCTAGAGGTTGGTTTCGATATATCTCGGCGCAATGGCACATTTCAGGTATCCTTTCACCCTAAATGATGTATCAGAAGTTTTAAGATGTCATTTAATCTAATACAATCGTAACAAAAGTTGTATAGACAAACTGTCTTTGCATAAATTCACTAATTGACAGATGGCGTGTGAAGCTGGGGTACGCAACCTCATCGAGCAATGTCATACGAAAACCGACCATCGAAACATGTGCGATCAGTGTGGATCGATGAAAGCCTGCACATCCTCGCAGTCTAATCTGGATCTTCTCTGGTAACCATGACCTCCTTATAGCACACTGAAGACCCCTTGAGAACGGGTATCGACTAAAGCAAACGATACAGTTCGTCATTGGATAGAAACTGCGATTAATTTCAACACTTCGGAAGATCGGCGCATACTATTAGTATTCAACCTGCACCAGACCGTCTCCAATGTGTGGTGGTTATTGCGTGCGGCTTGGGAGCGGGATACAAGGGTTCAATCGCAGATCGGGTATTGCCAAATTCTTTAAAATGGTAGGAATGGCTCTCATCTTTGCCGCTCAAGGTTGCGGGAAAAGCATTACGACGAGTTGATGTATCGGTGTCCGGATACAAACTACCGAGTGCATTTGGTAATCTATCCAGGAAACGCCGTCATATGACAGAAATAATGTTGAAAGCGTCGTTTAATACCATTAACACAACTCACTATGTATAACGGTGAACAAGGATTATGATTCGGTGTGTATGTATTAACCCTGATCCTGCTGAACTCCTAAAACCTAGTATCATCGTATTTCGAGGGCTTGAAGTGAAACGGTTGTGACTAAAAACCTATTTTGAAAACCCTGGTTTAGGGGCAATTTTTACCCCTTTGTAAACAATGCAAATTTAGGTGCCATTGCTCATTCTGAATTTCCTAAATTTCCATTCTTTACCAAGAAAAAATGATTTCACGCTTATATAGACTTTATGGCGAAGTGATTAACCTTGGTAAAGAAATACCAATTTTAGTAACAACCGTTTCACGCCAAGCCTTCGATTTGGTTTTTGACAAGATAGTGCTGATTTACCCTTTATTACATACATTGAAAACAGTTTGGCAAAAATATGGAAGTAGAAAACATGAATAGAGTTGGAAACATGGGGGCAAAAGTAGAAGCTTCAAATTACGTCTGTATGAAGGAAAGCGTTAAAGTCAAGTTAAGCTGGATACGGGTAACCCTGTTCTTTACTGTGACCCCCTTGTACATTCATTTGTCGCGTGTTAAATAGGTATATCTAAACCAATCAGTCCACATAGAGTGTTCTTCAGCCCTGCATTCCGTAAAATAGTCTGTTAGCTAACGGTTGCCGATCTACCAATCAAATTACGTGTACAACTACTTTATAGGTCACGGTGGTCAATTCACCAATCAGATTACAGGTACTATACAGTAGCTGTAATTCTATTGGCGGACTGGCCTCTTCATGTACTAACTGTTTAACTGAACGCAGCTGCAGCAAAACGACTGTTTCTAGACATATAAGTCACTAATGACAAAATAAATACACATACAAAATAAATTACATCTACAAAAAAAGTGTCAATTTTGCCAAAAAAATAGAAAACCCGTTGACGTGGTAACGAGCACGTAATGTACGGTCACGGTGATTTGACGGGGTAATATAATGGGTTAGAGTGATGCCACGCTATGATAGTACATTATTAGTCACACCATGGGAAAAGGTACGAATTGGCTTTTCTGAACAGTCACGATAGATTCGGATCAGTTTCACCACCTGCTCCGAAGTATACGTAAGTATTTTATGAACAGTGATCGAGTCCCGGTAGCTCAGTCGGTAACGACGCGGGCTGTCAATCCAGGGGTTGTGAGTTCGAATCCCGGCTCGGCCAACTTTCTGTCCGACGTTTGACAAATGTCAGTGCGACATGCGTCATTCGTCTTCCACCAATGGGCTCAGTCTATGTGGAAAAGCAGCCAGTTGCTTAGGAAGATTGTTGTGTGGAGTACTGGTGTGAGAAAACCAGGAAACACATGAGTAGGTGAACTGGCCGCCGTGATATGACTGAGAAATTGTTAAAAACGGCGTAAAACCCCAATCAATCAATCAAATTTATGAACAGTAAAGATCTTGATTCCAGCCTGCACGTTTTCCCAGGAACAGGCTGGTATCATTATACTTAGTTTGAGCTTCTTCACGGTTAAATTACATAAATAAACGAATGGTGACATCTTAAAGAAAGGCAGTATATCGTTACATATCTGTTATTCTCTCAAACAGGGCGTTTTTCCTTTTCCGCGGCTACATCTCTAGCTTTCAATACATCTAGATCTAGATCAGTATGACATGTTGATGTACATGTACATTCAATCTTCTGACATGGCTGTCCGTATTCACGGGATCGCTATAGCCTTCTTTTTTTGCCTTGACAAATTAAACCGCTTTTCGGTTTTCTCGGTTTGAACTTAAATTATCGTTTATACCATGTACTTAGGTGTAATTTTCTTAACCATATTTCAGTAGGTTTGTTTCTAAATCAAATTTAACACTTTTCCACTTGCAGGCGCTTTGTAACGTATTTGTAGCAGATGGCTTTTAAAACATTCTGGTAAATGGAGAAATTGCTCATAATAAGCAATATCCCCCTTTTGCAACAATGTTTCAATGTATTTATTTACTTATTGGGGTTTTTACGCCGCTTTCAACAATATTTCAGCTATATCACGGCGACAGTTCACTTATGCATGATCCCTGGGTAAACAAACCAGTACTAGGCTACACAATGTTTCAAACTATTAGTTTATTATAATTTGATTTATAGAGAGATTCCATTGTTTTACTTATATATTTTCAAAGTCGCCTGCTGCAGATTTATATCACGTGTAAAAGGGAGGGTTAACGTGCAGAGGTGTAACATAAAATGTTAATATCATTGGATTGATATATGCCTTCCGCTGATACCAGGGGCATAGCTTTGCAATAATCAATGTGTAGGCCGTCTCGTGAGAAAATCAACATTGTGGACTCTGCGTAAAGTATCGACCCGGATCAGCCTAAGCATGCCACACAGGCCTACCCGGATATACACTTTTCGCCTCCTGTGGATTTTCTGTTTCAGGAATAACTACTCTATACATCTATCCCCCTAAGACGGAATGTGTCGGCCGGATCAGTCTGCGCGGACAGCGCAGGCTGATCTGGTCGATACATTACGCAGATGGCTATCGCAGCAGCTGCATTTTGGGCTCATTTTGAGAAAAATGTGTAGGCACGTGCCTACAGTGCCTAAATGGAGCTACGCCCCTGCTTTCTGCTTTTTCACGCCTCTCTATGGGCACCGCCTTTGCATTAATTTGTGTAACTGGGCAGAGATTAACTTCCCCCTTTCCACAACGTTTCCCATTCTGTTTCAACTATATATACAATTCAAAGCATTGATGATTCAGATTATGTTTCCTTAACCCTTTCCATCATACAGGCGCTTTCCGACGCCTCTCCTTTTGCCACAATGTTTTCCACTTTTTGTCATAGGTTATCCATTCAATTATGGAGATTTTCTATGTTTTGACAAAATACGTTCAAAGTCGTCTGCTGCAGAATTGTCGTATGAGGAGAAGGGTTAAATCTCCATGCGTTTTCTCAGGTTCACTATTGGTTGACAACTTAGCGTTGAGCAATTACATTTATTTAACTCTTTCTCACAGTGTAGACCCCTTTTGACGCCTCTACAGCAGACGACCTGTGGACATATTATAATTTCATTTGAAGACGCTTTCAATAGTGTTGCCTTAACGTGTTTAAAGTTGTCTGCTGCAGATGTGTTTCCTGGTTAAATTGCAGAGTTCAATCGGCAGGGATGCGGGCTGTCAATCCAGGGGTTATGAGCTCGAACCCCAGCTAGGCCAACATTCTCTCTGACGTTTGACAAAAGGCAATGCGACCAGCGTCATTCATCTTCCACCAATGGACTAACATTCTATGTTGAAAAGCAGCCAGTTGCTTGGAAAGAATGTTGTGTGGAGTACTGCTGTGGGAAAGCCAGGAAATGCATGGGTAGGTAGGTACACTACCCTCCGCGATGTGAATGACAAATGTGAATGACAAATTGTTGAAATCGACTATAAACCAAACACTTACAACAAATCTGCAGCAGACGGTTTTGAAAATTTATACACAAACAAAAGAAGATCTCTAAAACTGTAAGTACAAGTATTGAATACTGTTTTAAAAAAATGTAACAAAAGGAGAACATGCTCATAATATGTGTCAAAAGGCGTCTGGCTGTTCGAAAGGGATAGTCATTTACCATATGAGATAATTTTGGATTAAATATCTAAAGATAATTTTTTTATTTCTGACGAAAAAACTGGAAAAAAAGTATATATACACAGATGTAAAGACAATGCTTGTTTTCTACCTTTTCTCACACTGTTTTAAAAACTTCGTCTGCAACAAGAAAGGTATTAAGAATCGCCTACACCCGTGAAAGGCAATCACGTCGTATATATAGTCAAGGGGCGAAGTTTTTATCTAGTTTAACCCTTTCCCTAATATAGACGCTTTCTGACGCCTCTGCATCAGACGGCTGTTTGAAAACATATTGACAAAAGAAGAAATTGCTCAAAACGAGCAATTTCTCCTTTTGCCACAATGTTTTCCTCTTTTAGTAATAGGTTATCCATTCAATTATAGAGATTTTCTTTTTTTTTGACAAAATATGTTCAAAGTCGTCTGTTGCAGAATTGTAGTATGAGGGAAAGGGTCAACTGCACTCGGCACACGTGAATCCCTACTTAATTCCACTGTCTTAATGAAATCCCATATATCTGCGAAACGCGCTTGGCTTTCTTTTGAAATGACAGCTCAACACAAAAAACCAACAGTTATTTAACAATAAAATTTCGTACTTTAATGCCCTCGCGTTGACCCTTTTGTTAGAAGTTGCTTTTTACAAAGTATCACCCCCTTTAAAATCGAAATTTAATTTGGACTGTATATCACGTAGAAAGGGACAGGGCTCGCGTCAAGCAAAAAGCGGTCTAACTGCAAATGCGAATGGTTAAGACATAGACGAGCCTGTGGTTACAAACTATCTCGCCATAACTGTCTTTGTCCGTCCATATCTGGGGAAACCACTGATGCAAGTTATAACAAAATTCCAAAAGTGAAACCCCAGTGATTTTGTACCAATACATCTTTATACGATATGAAAAAAGGAGAAACGTAAGGACCCCATTTTGTCTGTCAAGATTCAACTGTTATTTTTTAATCGGACCAATATACTTCGTTCATTCAATAACGTTGTTTGAAAAATTGTTGTAAATTAATGCATTTCTTATGAGCAAAATGCAAAGCCTTTCTTTTAGATAGGCTATTAAAGCCCTATAAGCCGTGTCCTATGAAAACGACCCGTTTGAAGGTGATAACCCATTCCAACATGACCACGCATTTCCACTCATCGGCTGTAGCTGATTTTTGAAAACAGTGTGACTAAAGGAGGCCCTTGTTCATGACGATCAAGTTCACTGTTTACCCCAATGTTTTCAAACATATTCAATAAATGTGCTTTCTTTAACTCTTTCAGCGCCGAATTGTTTAAAGTAGACTCTTCCATGTTCAAAATCGAGCGTCTCCATTTCTCATGTAATATATCTTTTGGATTATTTTGATGAATAAAAGGCAAACTCGTTACGAGCTGACTCACTTGAATCTGCATTGTTTGCAAAAACCTCAATATTGCCTTTGGCGCTGAAAGATTTACATACTGGTTTTTGGGATAGGGGCGTTTCGCCACTATCTCATAGCGAAGCTGCTTTCGAAAAGTTGGATTTAAAGCTGCAACCGCAGTCCACATGTGTATACCTACACCAAAATCGAGTTTTGATTGGTTATAATCTGCCTTTTCAACGATTTCATTGGTTCGACCGAATCACGAAACCCTCCGCTTGCATAATTTATGAGACAAAATAGTTTCTATGAATGAAACTCACTCTGAACTATGGTTGACCTCAATGTCAGTAGTGTGAGGTAACGTCGACCGTTCTGTGACCCCATTAGTTTACAACAGTCGACTTATAGAGAAATGTGCAAAGCACTGTAAATACAATTATTGAAAGGAGTTGAAACCATTGTGGCAAAAGTAGAAATTGCCTACGAAAAGCAATTTCCCCTTTTGTCACAATGTTTTCGATTGTCGTCTGCTGCACATGCGTCTGTAAGCGTCTGTAGGCGGAAAATGGTTACATCCTTCCCATGGAAGCGGAACCCTTTCCGTGATACTATAACAGTTCGAATATTTAAAAAATATTGTTGAAAATGGAGCTATTGCTGACAATGAGCAATTCCTCCTTTTCACACAATGCTTTCAAACACGTTTCAAATTAATTCTTTTCATATTTAAACGTTTTACTATGGACGTTCTTTCCCTCTTTCTCCCTTCCGGACACATTTTGAATAACATGCTAGAGATGAATGATTACGAGCAATTTTGCCTTACATCAAGGGGAAAAATATATAGTTGAAACCTTTGTGGAAAAAGAGGAAATGGGTCATGATAAACAATTCTGCAGCCGTCTGCTGCACATGCGTCAAAAAGCAACTGTAAGCGGGAAAGGGTTGAACCGTTTTCGTTATAGCTACTTAGTTACAAACAAATGTTGAAAGTATATTTGCAAACGGAGCAATTGCTGACAATGAGCAATTCCTCCTTTTCAAACAATGCTTTGAAACATGAATCAATTTGTTTCTATAACCTAGATAACGAAAACATTTGTCTACAGTTATTATTTTAACCTTTGCCCCTTTTAGACACATTTGACTAACCTTAACAGATGAATGATAATCAACAAGTTTGTCTTTTTCCACAATGTTTTCATCACTATTCAAAATCATACTTTTATTAATTCAGGTCAATAGTTATGCCTTAGTTCAATGTTGTTTGCTGTATATTTAGTCTATGTGGTCAAGGTTTAGGAATACTGTAAACAAACTTGTTACAACATAATTCGTCCAAAGAGAGAGGTCCTACTGTGTATACATGCCATGAAATAATGTTACAAACGGTCTCACCGCTACTGGGGAATTGTTGGTAAAACAGGTCGCGTTTTGTGTTGAATATTCTCGTGTGTCGCTGTATGTAGACCCTACTAGGAAATAGAAATTAAATCTACAAATTATAGATAAGTTAATTTCAACATTGATTGATTGGGATTTAACGCCGTTTTTAACATTTCTTCAGTCATATCACGGCGGCCAGTTCACCTACAAATGTATTTCCTGGTTTTCTCAAACCAGTACTCCTCACAACAATCTTCCCAAGCAACTGGCTGCGTTTCCACATAGACTTAGCCATTGGTGAAAGACGAATGACGCATGTCGCATTGACTTTTGTCAAACGTCGGAAAGAAATTTGACCGAATTTGTCAACACATCCGAGTTATAACCGCAAGGTCATTATTTATTTTATTATTGAGAAGCTTCTAGCGATTTTGGGACTAAAATTATAATGTACATGCATTTGCGTTAATTTAAGACTCAACGTTCATCAACGTGTAATATAGTCCTAGATGTATCTGTTGACAAATAAACTAGAAATGTAGTCTAAATAGGTTTTTGAAAATTAACCTTGACGGTCCGGTCCCGTTTCGGAGATACAATTAAATTGCAAATACTTTACAAATACCATAATCTAAGCTGACGTGTTTTGACGCATCGAACCAGTCTTCTGTAATCAATACTTGAGTTGTCTCCGTCTGTAAAGCTTGGGGGTATAATCCGGCGTCCGGCCGGCTGTCTGCCTGAATGTGCATTCGTCCGTCCGTCATGGATTGCATGTATTGGTTGTTAACACGTTGTTTCTGTATGGCAGATTTATTTCAAAGTGGTCACAATTATACCCGTGTGATCAGGAGAACGGCAAAGTACTAGGTACATAACTCTGGTCTGTTTTTTCAGTTATCTCCATTTTTCCTTATTTAGTTCAGCGATTGTCTCAATTAACTTTCATTGTATCAATTTCAAACTTGGTTTGTAGGTAACTTATGACCTACAGATTTGCAGTGCACCATTACCATAAATTTAGCATGCTGCGTTTGGAGTGTGTATATTTTTGTCTTTCAATGTTCTCCCTTATTATATGCAACACATGTGTTCCGTGAAATTCCCTTTTTCGTTAATGAGTGCTTCCCCAAGAGTTGTACTTCGTCAAATCTAATCTGTTTTTTAGGTGTAAACTCAATTTTTTCATTTCTTCGGTTATTGTCTCAATATATGTCCAATATATCAATTTAAGACTTGGTGTATAGGAAACTCAGAGCTGCAATTGTGCAGTGCAAAAGAAACATAACTCTATCATGCTTTCGATCGTCTTTCATTTATCAGCATGATTACAATATACATTGTGGATCTTTAGTGATTTCTGAACTAGAAATATTTTAATTAAGGGTAGCTGCTCGGTTTTTTTTTGTCAATCTTTTGTCCTTCGATATTTTGTTTATACAAGAAAAGGGTAAAACTTTGACAAATGAGGTATATGTTATTGGCAGGCAATATGTGTTGCTTCAAACATTTTTGGTTTGGTTTATTTAAAGGTCATTGTTTCATTGTTACAACAATGTTTGTCCATATGATCTATGCCATATGTTTTCAACTTACATATGCCCCCTATACCATCAGCGCTTTCAGCGCTTTGATTTTTTTTGTATAGATGTTCAAGATTCGTGTGCTGCATATTTGTTGTATATTGGAAAGGATTAACATGAATTGCGATTACGGTTATCTCTGATACCCATAACCTTCATGCATACGATTTCAGACACGTTGTCAAGAATGACCGAGTAGCGAACAGTGACTACGCGAATCAGATGGCTTGAATGTGCAGCTTAACCCTTTCCCGCATACAACAGATCTGCAGCAGACGTCTTTGAAAACAGCTAGGCAAAGCTATAAATAATCTTTACAAATTAAAGTTGTTTTATTGAAAAAGGTTGAAATCATTGTGACAGGAGAAATTGCTCGTTATGAGCAAATTCTTCTTTTGTCACAATGTTTTCAAAAGCCGCCTGCTGCAGAGGCGTAAGAAAGCTTCTATATGTGGGAATGGGTTAATTTAAGTGTCCCCTAAATCTGAATGTTCGTTTTCCGATGATATGAGATAATTTATGATATTTCACTCTCTCTCTGTGGATTCTATACAATTGTTTCATGCCTTTTGCATGAACTTGAAGCAGTCAGTTATTGTAATATCAGCATTGAATTATCACAATCTCTCGTTCTAAAATAGTCTTTAACTACTTATGTATGACACACTTAGAGGAACGTCTTCAGAGGTCCAGATAAGGAGGGGTATACAGCCTTTTCACCCAGAACATCTTTCTTATTATCCAACCAAACCCTATGTTGTGAACACTCAAAGAAATCGTCTCGTTGAGACGATTCTTTTGAGTACTCACGACCTAGGGTTAGTGGATAAAATAAGGATTTCAGAAAAAGCAAAACGCTTCTTATCTAGAGCTCTGCGTCTTGATTTTGGTAGATTTTAATAAAATGCTAATGCATTAATTAATGTATTTCTACAATATTTAAATTTTACGAACAAGTACTTCCCGTCTAACGTCCATCCATGTAAAATAACCTTTGAGTTCAGAGGACTCGCGCAATACCTCGAACAGGCGATAACACGAATATGTCGTTTAACTCTTAACATTTCCTGAAGCAAATCTGTCCTTTTTTAAACACTGTAAAGCAGCAGTTCTGATGTTGTCTCTCGTTATTTTCTTGGCAGGAATTTTATCACTGGTTACCATTTCATAATAATCACACTAACGTATAAATTCATTACGGTGCTAACAATTAATAAATGCGTTACTTTGAATTAATCAATCGATTACTGTAGATAAAGATTCATATTGGCATCTAAAAAAATCAATCTGATTGTTAGACTTTTCCTGAAAGTTACGATGGCTTATTCGCAACCAGTGCAAAGCCATAGCACACTGCACGGATGCAACGTTAGAATCATTATATGGAGCAATTTTATGCTTATGCCGTATTGTTTTCAATTCTGCATTAAAAATATTATTTCATAATTGAAGCAATTCCTTCTTACATCGTGCAGATTGCGGCAATTGTTCTTATCCCACAACATTTTCAGCTCTATATCAATATTGTTTTTACCCCAAATTGATTTAATTCACACGAAACCCGTACTTCGGAACATATAAAAATAAAAATAATAATAACAATAATAAAAATAAAAAATAAAATAATAATAATAATAATAATAATAATAATAATAATGATAATAATAATAATGATAACAATAAAGGCTTTATTTATGAGACACTCATTTGACATAAGTACATGTTTGCAAGTCAATCTTCCACGAGGGCCTCAAACATAAACGAAATGAAACATGAACACACGTGTGTTACATATGAAAGCTCTTACCCTTCGTTCCAATCCTTTTCGTACTTAGTATTTGTATTGTTGTTTTTGTGTCTTACTATATCGAATAAAATATATTTGAACTAAACATATGAACAATTTAATATTACAATTAGACGTACATATATATAAATATGGAAATTGTTATGTCTATTACGTTATCGTAGAACACAGGGACTTGCTCCTCTAAAAATAGATATTACCCTATATATGCATAGATAATAGATTCCTTCTTTTTTTCAATGTAAATCGACCAAAAAAATTGGGGGATAGGGAATCATGCATTATGCAAGAAAGAATTCACGAAAATGGTGTTTAGCATTCTTTCCTTTCACTTTCAAACATACCAAAAATGATCAAATCATTCATTTCCAGTGCATCCTGTACACGTTTACAATGGATTTAAACTCAATGTCATATATAAAACGCATTTTGATGATGGTATACACTCATTTCTAGGCAAACAAAGTTTTTTTAGGGACTATTTGGTTATTTGGCGTAATTAGGCCTATAATCGATGTGGTGACGTCTGTGTCACCAGTATAGAATCAGGCCAATGGGCACATCTGCTCCGTCTAACCAGGCGCTGTCAACTCAAGTATGTTTCGCTCTTGATAGTACAAATGTACTAGAATCGGCTATGGACTATTCCAAATATAATGCTGGACGACTCAATATTACTAATTTAGCATTAAAAAGGGTTAATCATGATGAATTCCTCAGACTCCCGAGTATCGGTGTTCGGTGGTTCCGGCCCGAGCGGTGCTCGACGAATGTCACCCATAGGACAGTGTTAGTATGAACAACCTGTCAATGTGGATCTGAACTCACTGTTCATCATAATAAACGTTATGTATATCACTTAAGGTGGATTCGTAAAATTTTAATTCTAAATTATAAAAGCGACATAATTTCCGATTGGCTAAACTGTATGGTTTAGAGAGTCAGAAATGTGTGTGTATTTTAACAATTAACCTGCCCATATATCCCGTTTCAGGGAGATAGAGGTATAAAGTAATGATTCCAGAAACAGAAAATCCACAGGAGGCGAAAAGTGTGTGTCCGGGTTAGCCTGCGCGGCATGCTTATGCTGATCCGGGACGATACCTTACGCGGAGTCCAAAATGTTAGTTTTTTCGTTGAACAGCTCATATATATAGCCGAACAGTCTTTGGAGAGACTGTGTATATGTACAGTGCCATTAGGCAAGGCATATTTTCTGGCGTATAACTGGTTTGTGGTTTCATTGCTGTCATGCTGATCCAAATAGTCCCTAATAAAAAAACTTTGTTTGCGTAGAAATGAGTGTATGCCATCACCAGAATGCATTGAATATATGACAGTGTGTTTAAATTCATTGTAAATGTGTATATGATGTACTGGAAATGATTGATTTGGTCACTTTTCGTATTTTGACCTTGTTTCTTGAAAGTAAAAGTAGAGAATGCTAAACGCCGGTTTTGTCCGGGCCCGATTTGGTCCAAAATGACGGTGAACATTATCGCCTGGTAAATTCTTTCTTGCATAATGCATGACCCACCCATTTCCTTAAGATTGTTTTAAATCTTAGAGGTAACTCTTTACACATGATCTACATGAGAAACGCTTAGAAAGTGTGACAATTAATAACTGAAACGTGTCGATTTACATGAAAACAAAGAAAGAAATTAGTTGGTGTATTGTGACCTTGTCATCAAAGTATCCCGAATGAGTGTTTATGTCGCCATGATATAACTGAAAACAAATGGTTATCTACGCTTGTCGTGACTTCCCTTTTTAATGTAACTGACAACAAATGGTTATCTACGCTTGTCGTGACTTCCCTGTTTGATATAACTGAAAACAAATGGTTATCTACGCTTGTCGTGACTTCCCTTTTTAATGTAACTGACAACAAATGGTTATCTACGCTTGTCGTGACTTCCCTGTTTGATATAACTGACAACAAATGGTTATCTACGCTTGTCGTGACTTCCCTGTTTGATATAACTGAAAATAAATGGTTATCTACGCTTGTCGTGACTTCCCTTTTTGATATAACTGACAACAAATGGTTATCTACGCTTGTCGTGACTTCCCTTTTTGATATAACTGAAAATAAATGGTTATCTACGCTTGTCGTGACTTCCCTTTTTGATATAACTGACAACAAATGGTTATCTACGCTTGTCGTGACTTCCCTGTTTGATATAACTGACAACAAATGGTTATCTACGCTTGTCGTGACTTCCCTGTTTGATATAACTGAAAATAAATGGTTATCTACGCTTGTCGTGACTTCCCTTTTTGATATAACTGACAACAAATGGTTATCTACGCTTGTCGTGACTTCCCTGTTTGATATAACTGAAAATCCCCCGTGACCGAGTGGTTGGTGGAGTGGACAAGGCATCTTTCCTTATCTAGTACTGGTTTGTCACACACGCATCATGCATAATTGGTATAATTGACGAACGGTGAAATACGTTGTTTCATCGCCAATACAACGAAACAAATGATTGATTTATTCGGGTTGAACGCCATGTTCAACAATGTGTCAGTCATCTCAAAGCGGCATGTTCATAAACTCATATGTTTCCTGTCTTTATCATATCAGTAATCCACACAACAGTCTTTCCAAGCAACTGGCTGCTTTTCCATATAGACTGTTAGCCCATTGTTGGAAGACAAATGATGCGTGTCATATTTACTTTTGTCAAACGTTAAGAGAAGGATTGTTTGCCTAGCTTGGTTCGTACTCACAACCCCTGGATTGACAGCCGGCGTCGCTACCGACTGAGCTACTGGGGACTTAACGACATACTTTACGGCTGAAATAAGTTTAAACGTAAACACTTTCAATTCAATTCGTTTCTTTTATTGTTATTCATAAGCCGAGAAAAAAATACATAAACATATATAAACATTTATTAATAAGATCATTAAATCAACAATGGTAAAGATTACGTTTTTAAACATATCATTTGTAAAAGATAGCACTTGGATCAATTAAAAAAGGGACAATTCAAAAAGATTAAAAAAAAAAATATGAGAAAAAGACAAAATAAATGCAATTATTACAATAACTAGGTTACCACTACTTGATCCGTGCTATATATATGTTTTCCGTTTTGAACGAATTTCGCTACTAGATCAAGACTAGACAGATTTGCACGGAATAAGTAGTGTAATAAAAATCAATTTGCAAAAAAAGGAAGCAAATGTATATGAGCCGTTCCACGAGAAAACAAACATTATGGATTCTGCGCAATGTATCGACCCAGATCAGCCTGCGCAATCCGCGCAGGCTAACCCGGGCCGACACATTCCGTCTCAGTGGAATAGGGTTAAAGAGTAGTGCTTCCCGAAACAGAAAATCCACAGGAGGCGAAAAGTGTCTGTCAGGGCTAGCCTGCGCGGCATGCTCAGGCTGATCCGTGTCGATACTTTACGCAGAGTCAACAATGTTGGTTTTCTTGTGGCTCATATAAATATACATTTCGACCTCAGTTTCTCATTCTTGTCCGCCAAATACGTTTTACAAACATGTTTAGCCGTGTCTGAAGTGCAAGCAAACAATTCGCAGGAAAAAAAGAGAGAAACAAACAACTTTTAACTTAAAATATCCAAAGCTCTATATTCTGTTCAGCCTGCCATGCTAACAATTCTTAGTCTGATTCGGCGTCTGTTTAACCCTTTCCCTCATATAGACGCTTTCGGACGCCTCTGCAGCAGACGGCTTTTTGAAAACATAGTGACAAAAGAATAAATTGCACAAAACGTGCAATTTCTCCTTTTGCCACAATGTTTTCCACTTTTAGTCATAGGTTATCCATTCAATTATGGAGATTGTCTATGTTTTGACAAAATACGTTCAAAGTCGTCTGCTGCAGAATTGTCGTATGAGGGAATGGGTTAAATCAGATTTGATATTCCTATTGCTTATTATGAGTAATTTCTCTTTTCCCCAAAATGATTTCAAAATCAAAATCAAAATTCGTCTGTTTCATATGATTCGTATTCGTCTGCATGTGTCAAGGGGTGAGCAGCGTATTGAGAGTCCATTCGAATAAAAAAATATGTTCCAACGAAGTCAAAAATATTTTCTCTGTTTTATGGACAAAAGTGAATGTATGTTATTTAATCATTAGTTAAATTGATATTATAAAGACAGCGTTAACATGATACTGAGCGTCCCTCAAATAAAATATATATGCAACCCTTTCCTTCTTTAAGCAAATCTGCAGCAAACGACATTGAAAACGATCCAGCCACAAAAGATGAAAGAATAATAATTAAATGGAGAGGAGAACATAGTAACAAAACGGGAAATATCTCATAATGAGCAATTTCTCCTTTTTCAATTGTCGTCTTTAAAAGAAAAATCGTAGAGTGCATGTCGTAAAAAAGTTTAAAATGAACACATTTGTACATTGTATTAATTAGCTAAAAACAAAAACTCTAAATATAAACGACATACATTTGCAACAAGAAGCTATTTATTATGTTCGGTTTCAATATCAGTACAGTTGTCTCTCGTTAGCTCGATGTTGAACTTTGAGCCGGGGAAACTATACTAAACTAACACGTTTGAGAATTCACTGAATTACGCAATTTAGTCACAGGCACCAGTAACGTAAGAAGTAGACAACAAAATCACAACAGGAACGTTACCTCTCGTCGATGTTACAATAAAATGTTAAAGAAATATTGTATTTGCACTTAAATTTTTTATGTAATAGTAAAATGTGAAAAAATAATATTTTTTATGCACTTCAATCTTCTATGTAGAGCTAATAATTAAAATCTGGAAAAAATAACTATTTTTTTTGCAATGAAATCTTCTTTGATATAGTAAAATGTGAAGAAAAAATATAAGAATTAATTTCTGCAATGAAATCTTGAATATCATAGTAAAATGTGAGGATTTTTTTGTTTTTTTTTGCACTTAAACTTTCTATGAAATAGTAAAATGTGATATTTGCTTTTTTCTTACGGCACTGGTACCTTTGTCGATAGTGTCAGATTAATTATTCATTCATGAGTTTATTATGACAAGCAAGCCAATGACAAATTCCTGAAAAATACAGCACAGCAGAAGTTCTGGTTGCTTAAATAAGCAATTAGCTCCGCGACTTTATTGTTTACGAAAGAAAGCTCCGTTCAAGGTATTGGTTCAAGTAAAACAAACATATTCGAGACATCGAAAGTCCACTGTAATTAAATCTATCCTATAGCCACGGTCATTGAAACGATAAATAATCTGTAAGTGTGTAATCGCCTAACCGTTTGCATGATATGATATGTTTTGAAACATCTGCTTTGATAACGTGTGAAAACTATTTTTGTAACATTTAAACAAAATCCGGATTTCAATTTTGAGATAGAGTAGGATATATTATGGTATAAGAGAAATTAGGCATATTTTTCCTTTTTCCGGAATATTTACAAACGCCGTATGCTGCAGAAGTTCCAGACGTCATTTGTACCAGGGAAAGGGCTGAACTCATGATAAATCGCAATGATACTCGTAAACATCGCGGTACTTATTGACCGACGTCCGTCCGTCCGAGGTCCGAAACCTTCAGATTAGGTTGACATCTATAAATGAACGGTGCTCCAAGATAAATAACATTAGCGTAATTATTACAATTTTTTTTTGTATATTAAATCTTCCAGAGGGAAAACAAGTCAGTCAAACACTTTATATGAATGAGACTCTGTACTTATCAAATGTTCGATCACTTATTCTTTATCAAGACCTAGTGGTCGAACATTTGGTATAATTACACGTGTTGCCTTCGCTACCATGCTTAAGGATAAGAAGTATATAAGTGTCAGCCGTTAATATAACCCTTCAATGATTTATTGGTAAACAGTGCAGTCCAGATCAATCTGTGATGATGCGCAGGTTGGTCTGGATCCGCGCTTTGCGCTTACACTGTTATACTTGTTTTCAAAGAGCACCATTCAAATATTATTTTTTTCCGTAAATATATATATATATATATCTGTAAACGGAGATTTAACGACTGTTCGAAAATGTTCTATGTATAAAACAGACACCACTCTTGTTAAACATAGTATTATATTTGATTGTTATAGAACAACACGTTAGGAGATCCACTTTTTTCTCGTTTGTCATAAGTTTGAAAACAAACCGTATTAAAATCACTTAAAGATGTGACGTCATATGGGAAAATAATTACGTCACGATTATATAACCGGATGTCGATAATGATCTTCCGGTTTGACTAACACATATGCAACAGGTCTATGCACGTCTTGATTAGAGGGAAGATAAGATGGAGGACAGCACGGTACGAGATATTGTCCCGGATGGCCTGAATGCGCAGGCGATGGCATAGATCCCATGGCAGCGCTTTGTGCTTGGAGGTATTGTGAATATAACGATGACGTCATCTGTGACGACATGTGATCTGATAAAGATGTCCGTAGCTGTAAACTAGAACTGTCCAATTTGCTTCCATTTTCTAAATATGAAAATAATGGATGAGACGGGAGCCCTGAT
This sequence comes from Serripes groenlandicus, assembly GCA_031761405.1. NCBI lineage: Eukaryota > Metazoa > Mollusca > Bivalvia > Cardiida > Cardiidae > Serripes > Serripes groenlandicus. Next base: position 15,466,790 of record JASEVX010000008.1, read on the forward strand.
GGCATACTCGTTGGAGGCTGGAAAGCACGAAGTTTTTCATTTAGTATTGCTTGATTCATTGCACTTTCTGAATGGCTGGCCGACAGCGCTGAGTAGCTTGGTGGGAGTCCAGCAAATGGGTTGAAGCCGGACATCATCGGTAGTGGAAATGCGTATTTATCTTTCTTTAGTAGTGATTTTGGTTTCCGTCTCGGTCGGTATTTGTAATCTGGGTGTTCCTTCATGTGTAGGGCCCTGAAAATAGAAGAATGAACATTGGTTTAGTACATGGAAGAAATTTACATTTATGAAAAACCATGCAGAAAAACTTTGTTTGAAAAACAAACATTTTTATGTATGGAATTTACTAACAAAAAGGGCATTTTATATTTAATCCGAATGATTTCAGACGCAAGCTGATCATCACCATCTTCACCAACTTCATCATTGTCGTCGATGTTATATTTCTGTTGATGATTGAATTTATCTGATTTTACGGTATTGATTTTATTAAGATTTTCTGGATATAATGGTTTATAAATCTAAGTTGTGTCTCTTGTTATCACATTAAATACATTTTAATACTTTCTAACTCTCAATGTTTATTTTAGATCACGTTTTATAACATTAATTTAGACTATGAAATAAATTCATATAAATTCGTATACTCTTAGCTCGCTTAAAATTGAAAGAGGCAGGAAATATAAACACTGAAATCGTCGTGTGCATACGTATATAGGAATAATGGTTCATTGTGTAAAAGTATTTTTCAAAACGTTTTGTGTAAGAAGGCTATTCCTGTAAACAAATAAATACAAAAAATACAAATGTACGTGTAGGATGTTTTCTGTGTTTTTGTGAAGTGAATTTAATTCTTGCTAATCTTAAAGGTTATATATATATATATAAGCCGTCCCACGACACATCCAACATTGTGGAGTCTGCGTAAAGTATCTACCCAGATCAATCTCAGCATGCCGTGCAGGCTAACCCGGACAGACACTTTTCGCCACCTGTGGATTTTCTGTTTCGGGAATCATTACTCTGTACCTCTGTAAACTAAAGCCGTGGTAACAGTTAACATAATACGACTTTGTCAGCAGACAACCAGTTCATATTGAGATTAATTAATTAACTTTATTGAAGACATTTATCTTTTTGATATCTTTAATTTTGATTTTTTTTTAAGAATAAATTTTATTGTCTATTTTCATGTCCTGATAAAAATCCTGTCTGTCTTTATTTGAACTTTAATTAAAATAAAATAAATAAAATATTCAGAAATAAATTATAAAAGAAAACGCATCCTTAGTAATAATAAAAGTGTAAAATTGCGACATTTCTCCATCTTAATTTTGAAATTTGTTAATTAGGAGAAGGACCTTTTTCAGTATGAACGTTCGGAAAATGCCTTAGAAATGCAAGTCGGTTATTTCGATAAAATGCTAATGTCAACATTTATCAACTTCATTAAGAGTCCATAGCTCAGTAGCTACTTAGTGTATTGCATTGAAACTTTATTTTCCCTTTTCTACTATTGATGTTCTGATGAACCCTTTTCTCTGGTTCAGACACTTCGTTACGCCACCGATGTAGATCACATTTAAAAACACTGTGGAAAAATGCAAAGGAATCTGTCTCATTTTCTGAAAATGTTTTCAATTCCTTCTTTTAAACTTCTTAACCCTTTCCCGCATATAACACATATGCAGCAGACGGTTTTGAAAACATCTAGTTGAAAATGAGTAAAATCTTTTTAAATGAAGTATAATTATTGAATAAATTTAAAACATTGTGGTAAAATGTACTTTGCTCAATATTGGCAATTTCTTCTTTTCCACACTGTTTTCAATAGATGTCTGCTGCAGATGCGTCAAAGTACGCATATATGTGGGAAAGGACCTCTTCTTTGTACAGTCGGCTAAAAAAATGTGCCTGCTGCGCAGTCTACATTAGAATCATCCGAAGAAATGAGAACATACTTTTGATACAAAGTGACAAGTAATCTGGATAAAAATGTTCATTGGCCATTTTCCAAACAATGTTTACACTGGTTATTGGCTTCAAAATTCGACTGTATCCCGGAAAGGATTAATTTGTCTACTTTGAAAACGCACAATTTCGCCTTTTATGTGTTTGTTAATATTTGTTGGTCGTTAATTACTTTTTTTTTTAAACCGATCGTTTATTACGAGTTATTTTTAAACCGGTCGTTTATTAAGAGTTACCTTTTTTTTTACAACAACAACTACAAAAGTGCGTGAACTGTATCATATTACGTTGCGGCGTTTTCACGCACCTCTTTGCACTTCCTGCCAGTGATATTTAACACTAATTGAACGAAATAAAATAGAATCGGGTAACGTACTCTATTCAATAGTGATGACGTTTTGACACGATCCAGTAATTGTGTTTAATGCCTTTTCTGACAGTTGTTTTGTTATAAGACAGAATGTTGTTTTGTTTAATTTAGTTCATTTTAATTCATTTTCATTTGGAAACTTAAAATGCATAAAAAACACCACAAGCTATATTATAGAATGGTTAAAATCAATTAATCCTTTCCCAAAGATAAACACTATTTGAGACACCTTTAGCAAACGACTGTTGAAGTCATTGTGGTTAAATGATTTCAGCTCTTTCATTTATATATATTTCCTACTTTCCAATTTTTCTTAGAGATGTTGACAGGCTTCTGCTGCAGATTTTTCATTTCTCGGAAAGGGTTAAATAAAACCTAATAAACAACATGAATAGAAACACTTTTTGAAAAGCCAACACGAAAAGCCATCGGTTAAATGGCATACGGTCGTATTTAGGTTCATATACTATTCATTTACAAATCTTGAATTGTTTTATATATAGGTTTATTCAGAACAAATATAAAGGACATTGATTGTGCAAATTGTTCGTAACTGCGCATTCAATATTGCATAATAAAATTACTTATTGGTTTTAATAAAAGAGGATAAAGAGAATGCTGACTGAGCATCAGCGCATCTCTATAATTAGATAGATACGTCAGCTGCGTCAGGCAAAATGAGGTCTTAATGCATCGTACTGAAATCGGTTTGATCACGAGTCTAGTTTGACGTGCGGGAAATTGTTGCGTTCTATGCCGCTATCAACAGTATGACGTCATTTCCTGGTGTATTTACTAAATTACCAGAACTGCTGGTAAGTTCATCCTGAAACCAGCGCACCGGTCTGAATTGCTATCCAAAAAACCCTGATCATAAACGAGGGCGGCCAATACGACCATTTTCGTTAGAAGAAACGCGAATGCAATGGCTTACCAAAGGCTGCTCTGTTCCCATAGCGCAAAGAAAGGTAGTCAATAATATATTTTAAAACTTCTGGTTGGGATATACGCGAGGTTGCACTGTTCGCAGATAAAATAAGACGCCTTTTTAGCAAGGCGTGATGCGATTACAAAAACCAATCCATTTTATGAGGCGCGTCATACGAAAACGTACCGTCGGTATTTTGCGACTAGCAAAGATCCTGGTCAGGCTGCACCTCCCTCCGCGCATTCTGATCAGGATCTACTCTGCTCGCTACCTCGTCGTACAAGCCATCATATGAATGGAAGTTTCAGGAGAACGGTTAATGCGAAAATCCGACAATACAATATATATGTAATTTGATCGCAGCTGTCGTTAATTCGAATACTTCATAAAGTCGCTTTTCGTGTGACGTTGCTAGTATTAAAAGTTCACATCTCATTTGCACGAGTTACTGTTATAATATGAACCGTTCCATGTTTCAGGAATCATTATTAAATACCTCTATCCCCCCTGAGACAGTAAGCCTGCACGGTGATCTGGATCGATATATTACGTCATGTCCATAATGTAGGTTTTCTCTTTTGAACGGCTCATATAGTTCTCAATATGTAACCCAGACTCACTATATGTACCTAATGTGTAGATTGTTTTAATTAACAGAACAAAAACTGTTCAAAGTAATATGAAATTAAGGTTCTGTCTTATATTATTACTTCATGGGCGTCGTCTTTAACAAGTATCTGACGAAAGCATTGTGATTTATTCTTCATTCAACAAGTTTTTAGTTATAGCACGGCCTTTCCTTGAGTTATCAGTACTACTGGTCCATTTATCCTGACGTAAGCGAGTCCATCTTTTTGCAAGCCTGCGAGCCATTACAAGCTTTCTTGAAATAACATCGATAGGTTTTTGACTTTTTATTCAGGAAAAAGGGCAAACATGCTCAACATACCATAAAACATATAACCTATCTGCTTAAAGTGTTTGGAATGACCCAGCAGGGGATCGAACCTTTGACCTACCGAACCCAATGCAGGCACCCTACTACAACACCACCGATGTGGCCCTGGCTAAAGCAATTGGCTGAACATTGGGAGAGGAGGAGAAAAGAGTTTGTCTAAGAAACCAACAAAAAAACACCTACATTATTTAAATATTCTACTGCAATGATTCAATCATTCAATATAACCCAACCAAATTCTGGCCGACTACTATGTAGTAGACGGCAGACGGCTTGTTTGAAATAATCATAACTAAACCTGTATTTCTGTATTTCACAAAGTCTTATATATAATATTCATTATTCATATTTAAATTAAATGGAATTGTGCAATGCGGCAAAAGAAAAGTATACTGACAGGGGCGATATATATAAAAAAAAAAACTCGCTTTGGTGGTGACTGAAGTGAAAGAGCGTCCGCCTCGGGTGCGTGAGGTCGCGGGTTCGACCCCCGGCCGGGTCATACCAAAGACTTTAAACCTGGTATATAGTAATGACTGCCCTCCATGGTGTTCCGAGTAACGGGGTTAGCATTACGACTGACTGGCTCGTGTCAGGTCGAATGAACCAAGGAAACGTCGTGATATAACTGAAACATTGTTGAAAGCGGAGTAAAACATCAAACAATCAATCACAAATAAAAAACACGATTCTGCTGCTGTTCTGCATGGTATGGGTAAATAACCCACCTGGAACCGTAGTCACCAATTTTTCTAAATAAATTATGATTCTAATTACGAATAGTATTATAATGTAACGGATAGTTCATCGAGTTAGAGAATGAGAGCCCAGGATATCTGGGTATTGATAGCATAATAATAGTAATAATAATAATGATAATAATAAAGATAATAACAATAATAATAATAATGATAATGATAATGATGATAATAATAATGATAATAATAATGATAATAATAATTATAATAATAATAATAATGATAATAATAATAATAATGATAATAATAACGATAAAAGCTAGAGTTGAAGCCCCACTATTTGTAAGCCAATGTTACGATTATTGACTTCCCTCCGGAAAGTCAATAAGACCCCAAATCGCCTGATGCGGCTTATATAGGTATCACGGATTCAATAGTATGACATATTATACTTTTTGTCCTTATAAAATACTTTAAACGTCCATTAACTATCTATCTAATTTCTATTTCATAAAGAGATCCGGGTTCGATCCCCGGTCGGGTCATATCGAAGACTTTTAAAGAGACAGTAATGGTGGCCTCCCTCCGTCGTACTCCGGCTGCGGGGATTACGTTACGACCGATGTGTCGGGATGAATGGAAAACCGGTCGTGTTGGTAATTTATTACTTAACCCTTTCCCTCATACGACAATTCTGCAGCAGATGAATTTGAACGTATTTTGTCAAAAAATAGAAAATCTCTATAATTGAATGGAAAACCTATGACAAAAAGTGGAAAACATTGTGGCAAAAGGAGAACTTGCACGTTTTGTGCAATTTCTTCTTTTGTCACTATGTTTTCAAAAAGCCGTCTGCTGCAGAGGCGTCAGAAAGCGTTTATATGAGTGAAGGTGTTAACAAGCGGCGTGAATCACAATGCAATAAATCAAACAAACGATAGAATATATATCTTATGTTATTTTGTGTATTTTTTTTTTCGTTTCATTTGTTTTTCTTGTGTGTTGAGATTGATATATAATAAAGCCATGTAGCGTATTGCACCGTCACTGACGTCATTACTAAATCCGACCACAGCGTTAAGTTGTATTTTTACATTGGTGAATTATTAATGGTCCATAGATTGTGAGTACAAAATGGAAATTAACATTGAAACCTGATTTCATGCAAACTGCGGCAGATCCAGCAGATCCCGTGACTTTTACATATTTTCCTAGTATTCTAATTCGTTGATGTTTTTAATCATCTATTGAAAAATACGATGGTGATATTTTTTTACATTTTCCCACATCATGAAATAGTGTTTCCTTTTGCCACAATGTTTTCAATTCTACCCAATGATCATAGGTTCGTATGTAGAGCATTACCCAAATTTTACCCGGATGTTTTCAAAGACGTATGCTGCTGTGTTATATGTGGGAAAGGTTAATTAAAATACCCTTCGAGGATATTAAGTGGTCGAACGATAACAAATCAGCGCATGAATGTATCATCTGCTTATTATGAAAAGTACGTCAGGGAAACAAACTATTATGAAGAAAGCAGTGCATCCGCAGGACTGATTCTATACTGTATAAGAAAAGGAGACCCGTACCAGTAACTGAGTCTTAGCATGTTCGAGATATACGAGCCCACAATACAGACGACTAGATAAGAGGTTCGTTCCCCCACAATATTTATCTTATTACTCAACAAAATCTTATGTTGTGGATGCTCAAAAGAATCGTCTTACTGAGACGATTCTTTTGAGTACCCACAACATAAGGTTTGAATGTCAAAACGGGATTTTAGAACATGAAAAATGCCCCTTATCTAGAGCTCTTACAACAGACATGCACGGTTGTTTTACCGTTTATTAAACGCAGTCAGTCGGTTACATTGAAATAACATTAATTTCCCTTTTATGCAAATGTTCGTCATATTGGGCCAGTGCATGAGAATAAGTATACAATATGTCATTTCTTTAAAAGTGTAATATCAGAGTATCTTGTCTACCTAATCATTGTCGCAACCTACATAAGCTGATAACATTTACTAACACTGTTTTATATTTAATATGTGAACAGTGTAGATATTTATCAGACTGTGCAGATACACAGAATGATCTGGATCTGTATATTTGCTCATCCAACTTTACAATCGGACAGACATTTAGACCGCATGGTCTTTTCTCATGTCGGTGAAGGGCTGGTTGTTTCAGATATATGCAATTGAGAAACAAGCTTTCAGCTTATTTAAATCACGCTCAATATTTTCTTCCTGGATACATAATCAGTACTCGCGCAGTTTGTATGGAAAAATCCTAGAGGCAGAACCAGCTCATTACGAAACTCGAACCCGGGACCTTTGTGTATGAGAGGCAGACGCTCTAGCACTGCATCACTGCCTTCCACACCTTTAAGAAAACGTTGATGAATGTTGAAAAGTCAAGTGTCCTGGGAGCGTGAGACCAACGTCCGATCCCCGGTCGGGTCATAACGAAAACGTTTCGAATGGTAGTAGAGGCGTCCCTCCTTGGCGTTCAGGGATTCGCGGATAGAATTGCGACCTATGTATCGGTGTCAAGATAAATAATACCGGTAGTACTGGTCATTTACATAGGACACGGCATGATATAACTTATATACTGTTGAAAGGGCGTAAAACACCTTTAATAAAACGGGGAAAAAAGTAGTAATACAAAATTGACTCAAAACATTAGAAAACCCATTTGTTGACGGTTCGTTCCTTTATTTCCTGTAATTGCATATAGTATCATTAGACCGTCATCTACGCTATATCAACACGAGGAAGTATTTGATAAAACGTTCATTACTGAAATTTAAGATGAGTTTCCCCCATTCGGGTTTTGAATATGTCGTCTTGTGCGTGTATGTTATTTAGATTAAGAAAACAGTCCTTAAGTTACAGTCAAAATTGTTAAAATGCCAGGAAATGATTTTTCTCTTCAATTAAGAGAGAACTATTTAAGTCGTTGTGCACTTTTTAATGGCGACTTTTTAATGTGTCAAGAACGCCTCCCGCATGCAGTTGTTATTCAAGTGTGATCTTTTTAAGCACCATATTAAGTCACGTCGCCATCAATTACCGGAACTATATGAACGTAATATTACCGTCCAAATACAATGATCACTTTTGAAATGAACTTCCAGCTTTGCATTCCATAACCAATTCAAGGAATTTCCAGATAAAAATGTTGAATTGAGTAGCCAACATTGTAGAACCTGGACAGACGGCGCGGATGTGCCGTCTCGCCTGGCCCTATACTGACCAGTAGCATAGGATTCACGAACATTGGTTCCAGAAATGAAAGGGGTTAATTATGTACATGTACATGCACACATGTTATTCTATTAAAGAATGGAAGACGCTTAAACTTAGTGATTCAAATAATTTTGAAAATATATGTGTTAGTAATATTAAAGAATCACAGAATCGTTTTGTAAAAGTGTATTCAAATGTCTATAAGGGAACTTTATTGAAAAGAATACATTGCAGCAATATGAGCCGTCCCGCGAGAAGACCAACATTGTGGCCTCTGCGTAATGTATCGACCCAGATCAGCCTTCGCAGTCCGTGCAAGCTAATCCGGGTCTACACATTCCGTCTGAGGGGGATAGAGGTATAGATTAATGATTCCTAAAACAGAAAATCCACGGGGGCGAAAAGTGTCTGTACGGGTTAGCCTGCGCGGCATGCTTAGGCTGATCCGGATCGATACTTTACGCAGAGTCCACACTGTTTGTTTTCTCGCGGGACGGCTCATATCATCTGCGTAATGTATCGACCAGATCAGCCTGCGCTGTCCGCGCAGACCGATCCGGCCGACACATTCCGTCTTAGGGGGAAAGATGTATAGAGTAGTGATTCCTGAAACAGTAAATCCAAAGGAGGCGAAAAGCGCGGCATGCTTAGGCTGATCCGGATCGATACTTTACACTGAGTCCACACTGTTTGTTTTCTCGCGGGACGGCTCATATCAATATATCTGCGTAATGTATCGACCAGATCAGCCTGCGCTGTCCGCGCAGACTGATCCGGCCGACACATTCCGTCTAAGAGGGGAAAGATAGAGTAGTGATTCCTGAAACAGTAAATCCAAAGGAGGCGAAAAGCGCGGCATGCTTAGGCTGATCCGGGTCGATACTTTACACAGAGTCAACACTGTTTGTTTTCTCGCGGGACGACTCATATAACATTCTCTAACATATTGCGATATGATGTTATCGTAAAGTTTTTCTTTTTAAAGAGATCAAAAGATTATTGAAGAACCACCAACATATTAAAATATGTCGTTATAGTAACCATTTTATTTAACTAGACCATTTAACGGTCACTCACATATCGAGATATGATGTTTTCTGTCTCAAAAGATCAAACGACTATTGAAAAACCACTAACATATTTAGATAGGATGTTATACTAACCATTTCAATTCAAAAGAAAATTGAAAGGTCACTTGCAAATTGTAATATATTCTTCTATTTGTAACAATATTTTTTTTCTCTCAAAATATTATTTAAAACCACCACATATTTAGATAGGAAATTATAATAACCATTTCAATTCAATAGCTATTTGAAAGGTCACACTTCTATTCGGATATGACATAGATATCTCTGGATATGATCCTCTTTTTGTAATATTTTTTTATCTCTCAAAATATTATTTAAAACCACCACATATTTAGATACGTTGTTATAGTAACCCATTTATTTAAAAATATCTATAAAATATCACTTATAAATGTATATTGAAATATGCTGTAACAGTTGTGTTTTCTCTCTCAAAATATTACGGAAGAACCACCAACATATTTAAGTACGTTGTTATAGTAACCCTTTTAGTTCAAAAGATCCTATAACTGTCACTGATATATTGAAATATTATGTTACGGTTTCGCTTTTTCTTTTCAAAATATTATTGGAAAAACGCCAACATATTTATAGAATGCATGTATGTTTAAAATTATTTATACTTTATTATATTAACCATTCATATATTTTCTTTATATCAAAATTATCAATGAAATGTCATTAACATTTTGACACGGATATGTTTTCTTTTTTGACAATACACCGTTCCCTAATATACATTTTTGTTTAGATGTCCCTAAATCAGAAAACATCATGCAAGAATAAAGAATTGTCGAAGTCAAGCGTATTTCTCGCTTTCTTTACAATGCGTTTAACACTGTATCAAAATTAAACTTCCTGTTTTACAGACCATAAAGCATATGCTTTCAATTCGAATGATTCGAGAAAGAATATACGTATACAGTTGAGGGTTAAACATCATTCACTGAGGTTTCTGTACCTGTATAGAATTTAGTGACATGGAATATTGAGAAAACAGTAGAAATATATTTAATTTCCAAATTTCTCTGTTGTATTTCATAGTAAAAGGATAGAAAACATTTGAATTTGATAAAAGAAAAGTATATAATAAAAGAAAAATGAGCAGTCCATGATATAACGACGTAATTCCATACGCAAACATTCAATGTTATGTGTTCGTTTATTCATTTCTCTAGATGGTTTTCAGTGTGAAGGACTTAACCCTTTCCAAACATATACACCATCTGATACCTCTGCAACAGACGACTTTAAAAAACAGTGTGACAAACGAGGAAATTGCTCACAATGTTTTCATCTCTATTAAATAATTACGCTTCCATTCAATTAGATATTTCATAGATTTACCTGGGAGTTTTCTGCAGATTTGTTATATGTGAGAAATGGTTTATACATGTACATACATGTTTGGTAGGCAGCCGCTTTGAAAACATCTTGGATAATAAATAATTGTTATATCTGAATATAGTTATCTGATTGAGTATTGAGCTGAAGAAACAGTGGAGGGAAAACATGAAACATTGCTGTTTTAATCAACTTCCCTTTAATCTTACATATACGATCAAGCATTACTGTTTTCAATCTTATCAAATAATGTTTGTGTGTATATTTTGTTTGTATGTTTTGTATATTTTCTCTCTTTTGCAATATATATTTACTTTTACACTTGATTTGTATTGGCCAAAAGTTTAATTGAAATGAATTTATTTTTACAATGTCTTCAAAAAACTTCTCCTGTATGAGGAGACATTAAAAGTATTACAGCGCTTTCTACTTGACGTTCAGAACTGCTGGGATATCATTACTGCGGAAGCATTCGTGTGAGAATAAACAACGTGACATAAATAAATACCGTTGAATGCTATTAGTCTGAAGTCGTGGGTTTTAGTCAATCGGTTGAACAATCTGCAGCAGACAATTTAACAATAATATGGAGAAACAATATACAACATCGCTTCACAGAAAAGAATGGTTTTAGAATATTGTCATTATGAGTCATTTTTCTCTCCTTTTGCCACAATGTTTTCAAAACTCGTCTGCTGCAGGGTCGTCAGAAAACGACTGTCTGTAGGAGAGTGTACAATCATGTCAAAATGTATTTATATTTACCTAAGACGTTTTGCCTCATCAATAAATGGACGTTTTTCCTCCTCCGTCAGCAGTTTCCAGTCGGCACCAAGTCTTTTACTAATCTCAGAATTATGCATTTTCGGATTTTCCTGCGCCATTTTCCTCCTCTGACCCCTGGACCAGACCATGAACGCGTTCATTGGTCGTTTAACGTGGTCGCCATTCAGTTTGGAGTGTCCCATATCGGAGTCGGACAGACTGCTGCCCGGTGATAACTCGTCTGTCATCATTGCTGTCATTGTCTTTTCTTGAAAACAAAACTAATCAAATGAAAGTTGTCCGTTTAACAAAACAATGAATTATAACTGTATAGTTATATATTTATACGGATTGTTCTCAGTCGTTCGATTCTACCTTTTAGCCATTGTCGAAGTGTATGTGTACATACAAACACCAAACAGATTCCTTTTTAAGTTATTAACTTTCTACTTTCTGTAAAATTTAACAATTGTTTTTAGTTAACTACTTCGTTTGTTATCAATCAAATCAACAAGTTTGGTATTCATTCACATTTAAAAAAATATCCAAGTTATTTCTTAAACCACAAAAAAACCAGTCCTTTATTTATATTATCAAATTATTATAGAGCATAAAGTACCATATATAAAAATCCAGTATTATATATGAGGGTACCATCTATATGAAAACTATCACAATAACTGAAATCTCCCACAGTTGTGATCCGATATATTGTGTCACTTTTAACCGTTTCGAACGACCTCCGTGTTAGAGTGATGTCGTACCGGCGCAGGGATACCCCTATTAGACCACGTGTTTTAGATATAAAAACATCCTTTAGCAAATGACAGCTCTTTACCAATAAAGTGTTATGCTCTGCATTCATTAGACACTCAAATCGGGGCCTGTGTTAAACCCGATGTCATTCAAATCCCTCATAAACCAACTGTTTAACTTCTATCGAAATCCAATATCGCCCCGCGATCTCATTGGGCGATGATATTCGCTTCTGTAAATTTGTGATTGGTTCGTGCCCACATCACGTGCTGGTTTTGACTCCGCCTCACAGGGATACGAGGAGGGATCGTTAACCGCGCTGAACTGAGATGTGGAAGAAAGTTCTTGTAAAACGCGGAAGTCAATTCCGAAGAATCGTCTCAGAAAATGTTATCTTGACCCAATCAGGACAAAGGAAAGTCTATCAAATTCGCGTAGATATTGTCGTATGGTAGAATTTTTTAAATATTATGTAGCAAACTACATGTGTTAATGCGTCGTGGGAATGAAGTCTGAATAGGAAAATTCAGAAACGTTTTTCGTGAAAACATTGCAGCAGACTGCTTTTAAAAACAATGTGGCAATAGGATATTCTGTACATAATGAGTATTCTACTCTAATCGCAAATTGTATTTGTCATTTTTAGAGATATTTTCAATAGTTTCCCGAATATGCTTACAATATTTGCTGCTGCAGATTTGTTTCTATGTGAGAAAGAACTACACGAGAACAACATGCAACCATAAATTTGGTGAAATTTAGGCATCTTTATCACAACTATCATATGTTTGTATCAAGAAAATTAACCGTAAACTTATATAACTATATATACCCACGCGATAAACATCTCATTTAGGTTAAGGGCAAAGAAACACAATTATTTCAGATTAAATGAACACCAATATCATTCTTAGAATTAGTGGTGTGTGCTTGTCTTTTGTTTTATTGGAAATAATTTTTGATAAGTGTACTAATTTCAATTCCATCAGGCTTTCAGCCCATGAAGATTGAATAGTATTTACACGTCTGACTGCATTGTAGATTTCAAAAACAAAATATACATGTATACACATTTCTGACGGAGGGCAATGCATATACTGAATTTATTTCGAATGTGTTGCATGTTCGTTCTTTACAGTAATTAGGAATCAGGCGAACAGATACCTGTATACTAATTATGTTAAAGAAACAATGTAGTTAAGACTCGAGATCCTGTTCATGCAGCTTAAATAGAGTCGTGCTCGCGGGGAGGACGGGGACGGGAAGAGGGTGGGGTGCAAGCTAATACCATTAGCGATTAGTGTAGAGACAGACACAGTTTGATCTGGCTCTGCACTGTTCGCTAATTAATCGAAGAAGATCTGAAGAATCTTCCGGCAAACTTTGTCTATTTGTATATCACTGCATGGATGCACAGGCGGGTTCATTTCTGTAATTGTAATAATTACGCTGAGCTTAGTTATACAGCAGCACCGTTCATTACACACAATATGAATCGGGCCCGTATTCACAGAGCTTTCTGTTCGTTCTTATTCTAAATTCGGTTAATATTCTAAATTACAAAGTAACACAATTTAAAAAAACATCAAAAAAACATCCGGCGTTTCTTTGACATTTTTGCATAATAAAATATTTATTTTGTTGTTGTTTCTATTTATATATACAGTGATAAGCTTTGCATAGTTCAATAAAAAGTAAGTAACAATTATTAAAAGACAATGTAACGTTTGCACCGTAAAAGAGAACCTGAGATGCGGAAACAAAATATATAAACTGTTCAACTAAAAACATGCCTGCATATTAAGCTAGCCTTTTAGCTTTTTTTTTTATATATGCAAGCTTAAATTTAAAAAACATTTGAACTAATGTGTGACATTTTCTTCAATTCGTTTGCCCGAAATGCCGTTTGAGAGAGAGTCTGCTAAAGACCATTAGAGGAACGTTGTAAACTATATATAGTACTCGAAGTACAATTCTTACTAATACATTGATATCATTCGTAGTAATCGAAGTATCATTGTTACTATTATATTTATATCATATACATGTATATATAATAATTGCAATCCTAGCATTGACTTGCATTAGGTCATTTTTAAAGAATGTTTTCATTTTTCAAAACTAGTCTGCTGCAGATGCGTACGAAAGATGTCTTCATCACAGAAAGCGTTTATGTATATGTAATATTTTTTGTATTCAGATATCTTTGAATAATGTGCTCTTCTATGGGAATATACACACTACCTAGATCATCGTGTACATCCGTAAAGTCTGATCAAGATCTATAATGCTCTCATAGTACTAACATAAGCCCATTAAAAGCTTAAGTCAAGTTATTGAGTTTCTGACAAGACTGAACATATGGATAGGGTGACTCAGACATTCCAACGTGTACATTTTCCTATGGAAGGGCTTGTATAATTTTGATAAGTTAATGCAGTTACTACTGACATAAATTCCAAATTAAATCTCCCGTAATATCATTCTGCCCATTTCTTAAAATTTAACGGCCACAATATCATTATAACTGATTTATCAAATTATCTTAGATGATGATGTTTATTGATGCTAGATTATTTTCTTCATTGAAACAACCGCAAAATTTTGCTTTTTTTCGAAACGATACACATCGGATACTACTACTACTACTACTACTACTACTACTACTACTACTACTACTACTACTACTACTACTACTACTACTACTACTACTACTACTACTACTACTTCTATTTCTCCTCCTACTAATAATACTACGACTATTTATACTACTACTACTACAACTACTACTACTACTACTACTACTACTACTACTACTACTACTACTACTACTACTACTACTACTACTACTACTACTACTACTACTACTACTACTACTACTACTACTACTACTACTACTACTTCTACTTCTCCTCCTACTACTAGTACTACGACTATTTCTACTACTATTAATAATACTTAATATAATAAGGATCATAGAAATAATGATAATAATGATAGTATATACAATTTTAATGCGTTTCCAATAATCAATATAACATTACATATTATGATAAAATAGCATGGAGGCTTAAATAAAAAATCTTTATCCACACTTATAACAAATTTCTGTTGTTTCAAGATGCTTCTAACAGACATTAAAGAAAGAAAGACAGAAAGAAAAAAACAATTTGCATCAAATGGAAATCCAGTCGACTAGATTAGGGGGAGTGAACTGGTATTTTCCCCATTTCTTTTATGATTCAACCAGTCTATATGATGAGGGTATTCACTTAGACGATTATTTTGAGTACCAACAACATAGGGTTTGTGTATCAAACAAGGGTTTTAGAATTTGACATACACACATTATCCAGAGCCCTGTAACTTCAATACACTAGCTAGAGAAAGTAGACAAAACAATATTACTGCTTCACTGACACACGGGATCATTTTCATTAATACCGAAACAGATACCTTTCGGCAACCTTCTGGTTTAAGGATACGATGCTTTAAATAAGGGATTTCTCGAATTCTCAGAATGGTTATAACTCTGTTTCGAAATGATCGATCATATATCCCTTAACTGGTATCATGATGTTTATTTTTTCAGTTAATTTAAAATCAGATGACCAAGAATATGCAAGTTAAATAACGAATAGAGGAAGATATGTTATTAGACTAAAACAGGACCTTTAATGTAGTTTGAGACATCTGCAGGAGACGACTTTGTGAGCATTTACTCCTTTTGCCACAAAGTTTCCGATTTTGATAGAATGATCATACTTTCATTTAACGAGGTTATTCACAGTGTTATCTAGATGTGTTTAATTTCCTTCTGCTGCTGATTTGTTGTGCTGGTAGCAGAGATGTATGAAAAAAAATGTTGCCAGACTGTTTGATCAGACTCAAATGCCTTTTAACATAAACAACTGTCAAATAACAATGTCACTGGTAAACCGACAAGCGGGACATTGCGATCGGCGAACATCCAGATCAGCATGCACTTCCAAACTGTCCGATCAGACTCTTTTCAGTTCGCCGACTAGTCGTTATCGAGAATGCTCATTAAGAATGGTTAACATCCAACAATTCTGCAGCAGACGATTTTGAAAACATTTATGCCAAAATATGGTTTATCTCAATAAATCAAAATAAAACTCTAAGATAAAGTAGAAAACATTGTGACAAAAAAAAAATTGCTCATTAAGACCAATATCTCCTTTTGCCAAAATGTTTTCAAGTGAATGAGTCTGACTTTAGATGTATGTATAGTCGAACCTGTGCTAAAGACCACCTTGGAATAGCGATTCTCTGTTTATAGCGACCATATGTTTAGTTCCCCAAATTGTTTGTATAAATGACCCTGTAATCAAAGACCACCTGTGAACAAATACCAGCCTGTTCACTTCCCATGGGTGGTATTTAAACACTATAGTTTGATCGGAGTATTGTTTTTAAATTAAAGAATCCGTTGAAGGTCGGTTTTCACGTGACGTGACATTCGCTCGACCTTTGATAAGAGAGAACCGTTATTTGTTCAAGATCAGATAAGTTCATTATGATTCCTTTCCAACGTACAACAAATATACAACAGAAGACTGAACACATCTAGGCAAACATATTTAAAAATAATAATATTTGAAAGTAAAATTATTGAATGTGGTTGAAAATATTGTGACAAAAGGAGAAATCGCTCATTTTGAGCAATTTCTCCCTTTGCAACAATGTTTTCAAAAGTCGTCTGCTGTAGAGGCGCCAGCAATTGTTTGTATGTGGGAAAAGGTTAAAGCATCTAAAATGGATACCTATTAAAAGTCATTGTTACCACTAATTAGGCTTTACTTAGTTTAATTATCACCGGCTTTAGATTTATCGTTCCTTCCTATTAGTCCCTGTAATTGTATATTAAAAGGAGCTTAAAAGCTGCTCCAATTTTCTAGTGTTCAAAATCGTATTCGGAAAATCCTATCTCAAATATGCATTTATAATGCAATTTCTGCTTCATTTACTTGCTTTGAAGACGTTTTTATATCAACAATGATATCAACTAAATCTTTTCCGAAGCCATTTTCCTTGTATAAATATCGAACTACTTCTTCCCGGCGAACAAACAATACCTGAACAAAGGCATTTTTGATATACGCTGACATGGTCATATTTGCCCATCGCGACCTATTCAATTCCTACAAATCTGAACAATTAGAGAATTCATTTGTGAGTTCTTAACGTCAATTGGAAAAACGCTATTCACAAAAAAATATGAAATTATTAACGTTTTTATTTTGACAAACATTCAGATCAACATTACGCTTAATGGATCCTGTACTGTTGTGAACAATGCGGCCCGCTCCATCGTAAAACAGGCCGGGCCCCGCCAACTCCATCGCTAGCGACATGGGGTGTCTATCCAGGGATTGTTAGCTTGAACCCCTGCTCGACCAACATTCTTTCTGACATTTGGCAAAAGTCAATGCGACAAGCGTCATTCGTCTCCCAACAATGGACTTACAGTCTATGTGGAAAAACAGACAGGAAAGACTCTTGTGTGGAGCACTTGTGTGAGTAAGTCAGGGAACAAATAAGTAGGTAAGGTGAGTTGGTTGCCGTGATATGAATGAAAACTATTAAAAACAACGTTCAACCTCAATCAATCAATCAGGAGCCAGGGTATCAGCTTGTGTTTGAATGGAGACTTAAGTAATTTTCAACAGTCTTTAAGTTTATATCACGGTGTTTACTGTGTCATTTACCAGTATTGCCGGTAGTATTTACCAGTATTGCCGGTATTATTTAGCAGTACTGCCGGTATAATTTATCCTGACACCGATGTATCAGTCGCAATGCTATCCCCGCAACCATGAGACCCAGGACGTCATTACCATCTTAAATTTGGTATGACACGACCGGGTGTCAAACCCTGATCTCCTACTCTAATAATATAAATAGGCTAATTCTACTTTCTATTTAAGTATATGCGTTTTATACAGAGTTCTAGATAATGTGTATATTTCACATTCCAAAATACTTATTTGACACTCAAACCCTATGGTGTGGGTACTCAAAATAATCGTCTTAGGGAAACGATTCTTTTGAGAACCCACGGCATACGGTTTTGTTGTGTCATAAAGAATATATTGTTGAGAAAAATACCTGTTTACTCCTTTGCTTTTTAGTTTAGTTGTGTTTAACTGCCAATTATGATTTTAAAGTCATCTTGTTTGATGGCCGTTATGCAAAAGTATAAAATATGGACAATTAGAACTATAATTCAGCATTGATAACATTCGGTGAAAAGTAGAAGAGTGTTCTTATTCATACACATAAACCGTGAACAAATGTTTAGAAGCCTTGCGTGTATTTAATCACCCAACTGGTTTATCAATGTACGTGTATGCAACATATGTACCAAAATAATAAAGGAATACTTAAATAAATATGTATCACTGTTCTAAAAAAAATATACATTGCAGGAGAAATGGTGTTTCGAACTTTCAAATAGATCTACTTTACGGCATTACGACTTGGAACTGATTTCTCTGTGGAGTGACGTCATTTGTCATGTAGTTATTCGATTAATGAGGTTCATCGACAGGGACTTTTGCTCCTCTAAAAATAGATATGACCCTATCAATGCATATGCATATATAGGGTCATATCTATTTTTAGAGGAGCAAGAGTCTTCACGAAAATCGGAGAACGTCTACTATCAATTAGCGAAAAACATCTATGTAGAAAGGAAGCAAATCGAATGGAATGCATTTTTATTTAGTGAGATTAAATCAGACAGGACGTGGGTTGACGGACTAGTCGATATAACTGGCACTCTGTCGAAAGCAGCGTTAAACTCAAGCAAATGTAATCATTTTGACGTCACATTTAACATTTCGTATAAACATTATTATGGTTATGTGAAATATGTTTTTAAATTGAAAACCGAGAAAAATTACTCTAATTTCATATAAAGATATATTATTTTAGAGAGAGGTTAGAATATGACAATCCTGGTCACGGCGCCTTGGAAAGGTTGCGGCTGATCTGGCAATGCGCTGTTTGCATTTGGGACTTTACTTAGGCGACAAATGAATCACGCAAAGTCTATCTGCAAGGGTTATCCGACATCTTAATGAAAACAGATACAAATCAAAATTAATACAGTAGACATTTTAATGTGCTAACAATAAATACATACATATTTAATTATTACTCCGAGTTATTTCATTCATAAACACTTGCAATTTTGTGGCCTGTTTTAAGAAGTTTAAATGTTTTGAAATTCGTTTTTGCAGTATCGCTAACTTTGAAACATTTTGATATTGGAAAAGGATTCTTATATAAACTAAAACCATTTGAACGGGAAGTAGGTAGAGGCTCTAAAGAAAACCTTTGTTAAACCTACATCAACATTCATTATCATCCAAAGAAAGAGCGCCATAGGTCATCCGTGTTTTCAGAAGGGGGACATTTGAAAAATCTAATGAATAATTAAAAGGTCCATTCTTATTTGTCTTATTCCCTTTGATCTCATACTTGATGAACTAGATACACATATACAGGCATCAAAACGAATGGGAAAATGTGGTTTGCTACAGAATGCTAGTCAAAGGTCGACTAAATGATGAATGCCGTTCGTTTACCACAATTATATTTTGGTAAGCATCACAAAGAATGATCATGGCCGACACGGAATTAGAACTCACTACGTGTGGATTGACAACCTTCGTAGTTTGACAACGTTTCCTTAGTAGATGTTCTAGAAAATTGTAATAAGACCATTTTACTGAAAAATGTTAAAATAATCTCTTAGGGAAGTTCAAAGTAACACAATGAATAGCAACTGCAACCAGTAATAAGAGAAATAATGAACAATATTTGAATACGGTCAAGTAGATCATTCTACTACAAAACGTTAACATTATCTTTGATGGAAGTTCTAAGAACATAAGGACTATGGAACAGTGTATTGGCTGTCGAGGTTGTCTTCACATTGGTGTCGAATTACTTTCCCATTGGAATTGGTAATATTGACAGGAGAAGCGCCATTGTTATCGTGTTGTTAACGTCATGGCAATTTAACCCCTTACCCAGATACAACAAATATACAGCAGACGACATTAAAAACATGTAGCCAGATACAACAAATATACAGCAGACGACATTAAAAACATGTAGCCAGATACAACACATATACAGCAGACGACATTAAAAACATGTAGCCAGATACAACAAATATACAGCAGACGACATTAAAAACATGTAGCAAAAACATTATTTCAAATCTCAATAAATGAAGGTATAATTAATGAACAGGGGGGTAGCTTTGCAATAATCAATGTGTAGGCCGTCCCGTGAGAAAATCAACATTATGGACTCTGTGTAAAGTATCGATCCGGATCAGCCTAAGCATGCCACACAGGCCTACCCGGATAGACACGTTTCGCCTCCTGTGGATTTTCTGTTTCAGGAATCACTACTCTATACAACTATCCCCCTAACGGAATGTGTCGGCCGGATCAGTCTGCGCGGACATTGCAGGCTGATCTGGTCGATACATTACGCAGATGTCTATCGCCGCAGCTGTATTTTGGGGGCATTTTGTATGTGAAATGTGTAGGCACGTGCTTACAGTGCCTAAAGGGAGCTACGCCCCTAATGAAGACTGTTGAAAACATAGTGGCTATAGGTGAAACTGCTCTTTTTTAAAACATAGTGGCTATAGGCGAAACCGCTCTTTTTTAAAACATAGTGGCTATACGCGAAACTGCTCTTTTTTAAAACATAGTGGCTATAGGCGAAACTGCTCTTTTTAAAAACATAGTGGCTATAGGTGAAACTGCTCTTTTTTAAAACATAGTGGCTATAGGCGAAACCGCTCTTTTTTAAAACATAGTGGCTATAGGCGAAACTGCTCTTTTTGAAAACATAGTGGCTGTAGGCGAAACCGCTCTTTTTGAAAACATAGTGGCTATACGCGAAACTGCTCTTTTTTAAAACATAGTGGATATAGGCGAAACTGCTCTTTTTGAAAACATAGTGGCTATAGGCGAAACCGCTCTTTTTTAAAACATAGTGGCTATACGCGAAACTGCTCTTTTTTAAAACATAGTGGCTATAGGCGAAACTGCTCTTATTTAAAACATAGTGGCTATAGGCGAAACTGCTCTTTTTGAAAACATAGTGGCTATAGGCGAAACTGTACTTTTTAAAAACATAGTGGCTATAGGCGAAACTGCTCTTTTTTAAAACATAGTGGCTATAGGCGAAACTGCTCTTTTTGAAAACATAGTGGCTATAGGCGAAACTGTACTTTTTGAAATCATATTGGCTATAGGCGAAACTGCTCTTTTTTAAAACATAGTGGGTATAGGCGAAACTGCTCTTTTTTAAATTAATGTCTCCATCAGCCACAGTGTTATTATAAGTCGTCTGCTGCAGAGGCGTTAGAAAGCGTCTGTATGTGTGAAATGGTTAATGGTTAACCCTTTCCCTCATATATACGCTTTCAGACGCCTCTGCAGCAGTCGGCCTTTTGAAAACATAGTGACAAAATAAGAAATTGCTCAAAACGAGCAATTTCTTGTTTTGACACAATGTTTTCCATTTTTAGTCATATGTTATACGTTCAATTATAGAGATTTTCTACCTTTTGACAACATATGTTCAAAGTCGTCTTCTGCAGTATTGTTGTATGAGGGAAGGGTTTATGTAAATTTGATATTCCTATCACAAAGGCTGCGGGGCATTGAATTGGTTCATGCTTTATATGGGTTTAAACCGTTTTCATTGATCGGTATTTATATGACGACGACAGTACACTTATTCGTGCTACCTTGTTGACTAACCAACTACTAGGCTAATATACGAGTTCGTACGTGTGAACAGGTACACGTTGGCTTTTGCTAACAGGGTAGATTTAAATCTGCCTTTTGAGCATCTGCTTCGTCTTATCAAGTTTCAAGTGTGTTTATTCGGCATATTAAATAGCCATAAACATATTTATATAACTGATTAAACACATGAACATATATACTACATTTTCATAAGTTTCGTCTCACATTTACAACATTAAAAAGACAAAATACATATATAAACACGTGGCAAAATGTCAAAGCCACCAATTAACCCATCCTCGGTACCCAGGCTATTCATAAACTATATGATATCCTGGGCAAATTGGCTAGCGAAACTTCGTAAAGCATGCACCACGATTTTCTCCGTTACTATATGCTGTAATTTTCGTGTCGCATGAGGTGTGTGTCATGCGGCCAATCAAGCGACTGCATTTCACCTCATCAATTATTCATGAGTACCAGATCTTTACAGCCAATTTGCCCAGGGTATAACATATTTTATGATTAGCCTGGGTACTGAGTATGCAATTAACCATACACAACGAAACAAACAAACACAGCATATAGAGACAAATGAATAAGTGAATGACAGAGATGAGGACAAATACGTGGTTTCGATAAGGGATTACCTCCCTTTAAAATTGACATTCATCAGACAAGGAATAGAATTGGCATTGATCAGACAAGGTTTGGGAGCCATTTCTGCCGTTTGCATCATTGTTAACTCAACATCAGGGGGAAACGATCCGTCAGTAGATGGCAGGGTTGAAGGTGGACGCAGGGACTAACTTTTTAACATGAGGGAAATGGACCCGTTTGTAGACGACTGGGTTGAGGGAGAACGCGTGCACTTACTTTTCACACAGTATATATCTTCAGGCGAAATCAACCCGTTTGTAGATGGCGGAGTATAAGGTGAACGCAAGAACATACTTTTCACCTGGTATATATCATTTCAGCATCAGGGGAAAACGACCGTTAGTAGATTACGGGGTGGAGGGAGGGGAGAGCGCATGCATTTACTTTTCACACAATGTATATCATGTCTCATTCAACGTAATCAGAAATCAACCCGTTTGCAGATATCGGCTGAACGCGGGGATAGTCAACTGGCGGAATATTTCATGTGAATTCAATTTCAGGGAGAGTGGACCGGTTTGTAGATGGCGGGGTTTAAGGTGAAAGCAGGGACATAGTTTCCACATGGTATATATATATATATATATATATATATATATCTCATGTCAATTCAACATACTCACTGTGGAAATGAATCCTCTTCTTTCGGCAATTATTACTAAATTATCTAAATACGCATTCATCTTTTGTAAAGTGAGTACCTACGGTATTAAAAACGTCTCTTATCTGATCGGCGAGTTTGAAAAATGGCTTCAGATTTAAATCACCATTTCACACTTGACGAACACCG
The DNA here is from genome assembly GCA_031761405.1 of Serripes groenlandicus. Taxonomy (NCBI): domain Eukaryota; kingdom Metazoa; phylum Mollusca; class Bivalvia; order Cardiida; family Cardiidae; genus Serripes; species Serripes groenlandicus. The sequence continues at coordinate 15,490,192 of JASEVX010000008.1, forward strand.
ATAATACAAACTTTGTTAATGTAAAAAGAAATATAAATAAAGAGGAAAAGAGCATCGTGTAATACTTTTAAGGGAGTATAAAAGCCAGAGAAAGAGATAGTATCAACGTTAATTTACAGTGATCATTTCTCGTACCTAGCTGGGGTTGAACTCTTCTCAAAAATGTCATCAAAACTCTCCATCACTCTTTATTTCATTTTAACAACATTCCCATTTTCTTTATAACACAGTTTAATCCCTTATCGCACACTTTTACAGTCTAGTTCTGGTAAGTTGCTCATGGATCATGGATAGTTGTACGTTCTGCATGAAATAAATGAGAAACTGTTAAAGGGAACACTGCTGATTTGTAAGGCAGGATTTAGAATGTCCAAGTGAAATGTTGTGAACATGCAATATTTTACCGTTTCCTGAATAAAGTATGCCGGTATTACAGGGTCATAAATGCACTTATCAAATAATTACCTAGATGAGATGTACCGGTATATACGTCATATATGTACCAAAATGAAGCTTTTCCATGATGAAATATCTCGCTATAACTAAATTATAATGGATTGTATAATATATTTTCCTGGATTAAATGTTTGTTTTATTGGCTTTTACTACAATATTTCAGTTGTATCAGGGGAAATTTCCCTTGAACAAGGGTACTCCGCAATGACAGGCGCGACTTGGGGTCGAACCCGGGACGCCTAGTTACTCATCCCCGACGCCAACCACTCGGCCACGGCAGATTCCTTATATGGAATATACCGGTATAATGGGCTCATATATGTCACATATGTTCTATCCCAATTGAATACGTGTATACCGGTAAAACGAAGTTATATATGACATATGAGCCGTTCCGCGAGAAAACCAACATTATGGACTTTACGTAACGTATCGACCCAGATCAGCCTGCGCAGTCCACGCAGGCTAATCCGGGCCGACACATTCCGTCTCAGGGGGATAGAGGTATAGAGTGATGATTCCTGAAACAGAAAATCCACAGGAGGCTAAGAGTGTCTGTCCGGGGTAGCCTGCGCGGCATACTTAGGCTGATCCGGGTCGATTCTTTACGCAGAGTCCATAATTGTGGTTTCTCGCGGGACGGCTCATATAGTGAATCTTTCCCTGGTATAACTGGGTCATCTATGACAAACATTGACTATTTTACTAGGATAAACATACCGGTATAACTGGGTCATCTATGACAAACATTGACTATTTTACTAGGATAAACATACCGGTATAACTTGGTCATCTATGACAAACATTGACTATTTTACTAGGATAAACCTACCGGTATAACTTGGTCATCTATGACAAACATTGACTATTTTACTAGGATAAACATACCGGTATAACTGGGTCATCTATGACAAACATTGACTATTTTACTAGGATAAACATACCGGTATAACTTGGTCATCTATGACAAACATTGACTATTTTACTAGGATAAACCTACCGGTATAACTTGGTCATCTATGACAAACATTGACTATTTTACTAGGATAAACCTACCGGTATAACTGGGTCATCTATGACAAACATTGACTATTTTACTAGGATAAACATACCGGTATAACTTGGTCATCTATGACAAACATTGACTATTTTACTAGGATAAACCTACCGGTATAACTTGGTCATCTATGACAAACATTGACTATTTTACTAGGATAAACATACCGGTATAACTGGGTCATCTATGACAAACATTGACTATTTTACTAGGATAAACCTGCCGGTATAACTGGGTCATCTATGACAATCATTGACTATTTTACTAGGATAAACCTACCGGTATAACTTGGTCATCTATGACAAACATTGACTATTTTACTAGGATAAACATACCGGTATAACTGGGTCATCTATGACAAACATTGACTATTTTACTAGGATAAACCTGCCGGTATAACTGGGTCATCTATGACAATCATTGACTATTTTACTAGGATAAACCTATCGGTATAACTGGGTCATCTATGGCAAACATTGACTATTTTACTAGGATAAACCTACCGGTATAACTGGGTCATCTATGACAAACATTGACTATTTTACTAGGATAAACCTACCGGTATAACTTGGTCATCTATGACAAACATTGACTATTTTACTAGGATAAACCTGCCGGTATAACTGGGTCATCTATGACAATCATTGACTATTTTACTAGGATAAACCTGCCGGTATAACTGGGTCATCTATGACAAACATTGACTATTTTACTAGGATAAACCTGCCGGTATAACTGGGTCATCTATGACAAACATTGACTATTTTACTAGGATAAACCTACCGGTATAACTTGGTCATCTATGACAAACATTGACTATTTTACTAGGATAAACCTACCGGTATAACGGTGTCATAATTAACACAATTTGAAGCTCTTTTGGATGCACCATACAGGTATATAACTGGGCCATACATTATACTTATTTCAGATTTGAATTATTCCGGTATAACTGGGTCATGAATGATACTGATTGAAACTTTTCCTATAAGAAATAATTCGGAATAACTGTGTCATGAATTATATTTATTAAGACTTTTCCTGGAAGAAACATCCAGGCAAAACTGGATCATAAATAATATTTACTGAAGTTTTTGGTTATGAATGATACACAATGAAGTGTTTCCTAGATGAAAGATGCCGGTTCAGTCAATTTAGTCTATACTTTGTAAAGGGATATTAAGATTACTCGAATAGTTCAGGCGTACGAAGAAGATTCCGACCTGACTGCGCGGGCGTCGAAGGTTGATCTAAGTTTTGATGTACACGTTCGATAGGGTTTGTTTTTGTTCCGGCGTCCCTAATTTTAAAATCCTTTAACATGCGTACATAATGATGGATACATTTTAAAAGTTAATGGATGAGAGTTTAAAACTGTCACGGTTTATTAAACCACAATTACTGTATGACATTAACCGAACGTATCGTATTTTTGTATGTTAATCTGTTCAGTGTTTCAACTTTGTGAAATAGCGATTAGAGGATCCCGGACGTTATCATAGATGGTGGAGAATGGTTCGATCCCTTGCAAGATCCTACCAAATTACTTATAAAATATTTTAACAGTCGTTCTCCTTTCCTTAACAATCAGGGTTGTGGAGATGATGAACATGGTGCATGTATACATATATAGTACATTTTACCTTTAAGTTATAATTGAATTCACTTGTATTGGTTTTTGGCATTGCTTTTTTTAGGATCTCGCTGAATAAGAGTGTTGCTTCTGCTCCGTTTTCCCCAGGAAACACACTAGGAATTGGACGTCGTTTTATATATACATAACTGAAAAGCGTCGTTTAACTTTAAAGAGTGTCGCCCGAGGAGAGTTCTTGTAGAATTTTCATTTTCGTATCACAACAGTGGTAACTAGTGGAGCTGTACTTCCAGATAAAATGAGAAATATCACAAAACCCCCTCGGTTGTGTAGTGGCAGAGTGTCGGCCTCGGATGCAGGCGGTCGCTGGTCCGGTCCCGGCCGGGTCATATGGCTTTCTCTCCTCTGCACTGAGGATTGTTTTGATTGCATTACGAATGACTCGCCGTGATATAGGTGAACACAAGTGTTGAAGGCGGTGTAAAGCACAACACATACTCACGAACAAACGAATCTTCAAAGTGACGTCGAAGAGTGAATGATCATGATTGCTCAGGCTTGCTTGAGATCTCAATGTCAGGAATTGCAACACGATGGTCCCTGCGTAATGTATCGACCCAGATCAGCCTACGCAGTCTGCGCAGGCTGATCCGGGCTGACACATTCCGTCATAGGGGGATAGAGGTATAGAGTAATGATTCCTGAAACAGAAAATACACAGGAGGCGAAAAGTGTCTATCCGGGTAAACCTGCGCGGCATGCTTAGTCTGATCCGGGTCGATATTTTACGCAAAGTGCACACTGTTGGTTTTCTCTCGGGAGCGTTCACTTCTGGCTGCTCGCAACCTCCGCTCGTTACATCCATATACCCCTTAACATGTTCTCACTTGTAAACGCATTTTGATATACCTGCAGTTTTCAATAAGTGAACTTTGAAAGTAAAGAATTTCCATAGGCTTGCATAGTTTCTTTTAAAATCGTCTGCTGCAGATTTGTTTAATGTGGAAAATTGTTAAACATATTTTGGTATCGTACAGTTAAAAAACAAATAACAATTTATTAACTCATAGAAATGAAATATTGAGCATCAATGCTCAATTTAATACAGCTGTAAGATCTGCTACAAACGTTGTTAAATAATGTCTGCGTTAGAAATATCAAAATAGAAACACAAAAACAGGGAGGAGCTGTTAACATTAAAGGGCCAAAACGGGTCGTTTATTAACGCAACTGAAAACTATTAGCGACAATTAGTAATATATTGAAGTCTCGTAATTGTTACATTTGCATTTAAATCGACGTTGTAAAAACATTGGGACAGGAACACAACATCACGTGTACTGACACGTGAGAAAATGGGTCTGACTCGGATTGTAATCTAAACTACTTTGTTGACCCGACTAATTGCATTGTTTCATAAGTAACGGCTGATCAGATTGAGCAATATTAGAAAGTGAAATACAACATTAAAGATGACATCTTTTACGTCTGTAAAGCAATTGATTGATGTTTTACGTCGCTTTCAACACTTTTTCAGTTATATCACGGCGTTTCCTGGGTAAGTAATCAGTTCTTCTCGCCATTTATCCTGACACCACCCAGTCAGTCGTAATGCTAGCCCGCAACCCCGAGCGCCAAGACATTACTACCGTGTACATTCTGATCAGATGACATTACTACCGTGTACATTCTGATCAGATGACATTACTACCGTGTACATTCTGATCAGATGACATTACTACCGTGTACATTCTGATCAGATGACATTACTACCGTGTACATTCTGATCAGATGACATATAACCGTGTACATTCTGATCAGATGACATTACTACCGTGTACATTCTGATCAGATGACATTACTACCGTGTACATTCTGATCAGATGACATTACTCCCGTGTACATTCTGATCAGATGACATTACTCCCGTGTACATTCTGATCAGATGACATTACTACCGTGTACATTCTGATCAGATGACATTACTCCCGTGTACATTCTGATCAGATGACATTACTCCCGTGTACATTCTGATCAGATGACATTACTACCGTGTACATTCTGATCAGATGACATTACTCCCGTGTACATTCTGATCAGATGACATTATAGCAATGGAAAACAATCCTAATGAAGCCTTTTATTAACCCTTTCCCTCATATAGACGATTTATGACGCCTCTGCAGCAGACGGCTTTTTGAAAACATAGTGACAAAAGAAGAAATTGCTCAAAACGAGCAATTTCTCCTTTTGCCACAATGTTTTCCACGTATAGTCATAGGTTATCCATTCAATTATAGAGATTTTCTATTTTTTGACAAAATATGATCAAAGTCGTCTTCTGCAGAATTGTCGTATGAGGGAAAGGGTTAAGCGTATCGAGTTAAATATCTATACAAAACGGTTATAACAATATCTTGGTACTACATGTCGTGTTATCAGTTTTGCTTTAAACAGACGCAACTCACCATTGTTTGATGACGACCCGGTGGTTGAAATGTATTTTACAGAGGTTATGCAGGTTATGCAGGTTTTAAAGGTTTTACAGGAGTTTTTCTTGTAACAATAATAACTCGTAACAGTGCTGCATTGACCAGGCATAGCAGCTGTTTCCAGATGGCTTCTAAATGCTGAACCCGCAGGCAAACGATTGTCTAAGACCGATCGATTCATCTATTCACTGCATTGTTTCATGTTACTATCAAGAATCAAGTATTTTAATTAAATATTCAGGCCACCGGCCCATAATATAAACAGTACATACTTTATACCCCACAAAGTACAATTATTTGTCTTTGCCTCTAGTCGTCATGTCGATTTTAGAAGCTAAGGCAAATTGTGAAACATGGAGAATTTGCTCATAATAAGCAGTTCTTTTGTTATTTTTTATGATGCCACTTTCATTTATAGTGATTTAGCATTGTTATTTTGTCTAGATGTTTTCAAAATTCAAGATTCAAGTATATAGGCCACAGGCATATAATATAAACAATGCATGCATAGGTTTACGCTGTTCGCCATCTAGTCGAACAAGTCTACTGTTAGCATCCCGAGAACGACTATAACTATATACTGACTTAACACGTTTGTTATATAATGGCACATTTTAGATACGATTTATATCAATACCTCGATCCGTCTTCGTGGTGTAATGGTTAGAGCTTACACGACTTTAAAAAATAGTAGTAATGGTTTCCCTCTTTGGAGTTCAAGATTGCGGGAACGACATACACAACTGATATATTACGGTCAGGATAACTAATATCGATAGAACTTAACACGCTGCGATAAAACTAATATAGTGCTGAAATCGGCGGAAAACAATTTGCAATCAAATAATAAACAAGAGAAAGTTGATGCAAGGCATCAATGTCGCCGGAAAAAACGGCATTAATTTATTTTTGAACACACATATATTCTTGACTTTTATTAGACTAAACCAGGGACATTATATACATACACATAATGTTTTCATTTAGGACTTATTCCAGAATTTTGGAATTTTTGTATTTGTCAATAAAACCACAAAAAATACAGTTTGAGATTTAGATATACATGCAATAAAAAGCTATTTACCCCTATCCATGTTTATAGCAATAAACGTTTAAAACATTGAGAAAACGGTTAAATTGCTGGAGACATGAACTTTCTCCTTTTTAATCATAATTATAATAAGTATTTCACAGATATTAAAATTTATCCCCACATGTTTAAAAACTGTAGACCTCATTTGAAATACCATATCAGCTAAATTGTTTTTGAAAAGCGCAGGTCAAATAATAACTTCCATTTTCATATAAATGTCAAAATAAAGAAACTGCACATACTTAAAACATCGGAATATTTATTTCATTTTAGATGTGTCATAACTTAGTGTTTTTAAACAAACGCAATTGTAATATGTTCAAGACATTTAATTTTTTTTTTTAATAATAACCCCCCCTCCCATGTGATTTCCGAAAACCTATTAAAAATAGAAGTCGCGGGCTTCTGCCCGGCGACTAATGAGGAAATTGACGTGGTAGAATCTTTTACATATCTAGGTATGACATTCTCATATACTGGCAATATGTCGTCTGCTGTTAAAGCACTGAATGATCAAGCGCTGAAAGCATATCACAGTCTGTTAAAATGATTTGACATAATTAGTTTAGACGTTAAAACAAACGGCCTTACCAATTATGTTATATGGTAGTGAAGTTTGGGGCGTTTATAACGTCAAAAGTATTGATAAATTGCATCTAAGATTTTGTAAATATATTCTTGGTGTCAAAAATCAGACACCAAACAATGCAGTCCTAGGAGAGCTTGGTCGTTTTCCCCTATATGTTTTATATGGAGAAAGGTCACTTAAATTTTGGTGTAAGATAATGTCAAAAACGGATTCTCTTATTTATTTTATGTATAAAGATCTATGCGACAACGTCAGAAGTAATTGTTGGACATCACGGATTAAGACTATCATAGATCACCTAGGATATAGTCAATTAAGATATAACTTGAATGCCAATTCAAACACTTTTCACAGTATCAAACAGACACTACGAGACCAGTTCTTACAAGATAGTAATACTTACATAAATTCGTTACTTAAACTTGACTATTTTTGTAAATTTAAGGAAAGTTTTGAATTAGAAAATTATTTAAAAGTTATTACTGATGACAACTTCAGAATACACATGAGTCGTTTGCGCTTAAGTTTCCATCGTTTAGAAATTGAGCAGTGTAGATTCAACAATATTAACAGAGAATACAGAATTTGCAAAATATGTAACCAAAATGTAGTGGAAACAGAATTTCATTTTCTTTTAGTATGCACAAAATATAGTTCACTTAGATCTAAATATTTAGGAAAAGTAACTTGACCCTCAATGCAAAAGTTCATAGCCATAATGTCTTTAACAAACAAAAAGAAACTCGACAATCTTGCTAAATATATCAAGGAAGCTATGTCAATTAGAAAAAAATAACCTTGATGATATTGCTGTTTCTTAATGTATATTTACATTGAATTGTTTGTATTTGTATGTAATTTTATGTATTAATGTATTATGTTTGTTTTGCCATATAAATATTTTTAAACGGCCAAAGGCAAAAATATTGTTGATTACCAATGAATATGGATGAAAAAAATGTTTATTTAAATCATTGATGCACATAATTTATGTTTGGCGCATGAGTAATGCCAGTTGCGAGTCCCATTACAATTTCAAAAGAGGCAAGTATGAAATTAATTAGGTGCGAAAGAACCGATGTTCTTTATTTCTAAAATTATGGTTTATCAGAGTTCTTTCGGTTGTTTAATTATGTCGTTATTTCGTTTGTTTGATTTGTGTCGTTCGTTAGTATATTTGAACAATGTCGCTCGTTCGTTTGTTTGAATTATGTCCTTCATTCGTTTGTTTATTTTATGTCGTTCGTTTGTTAGTTTGAGTTGTGTCGATCAATCGTTTGTTTAAATGATGACGTTCGTTCGTTTGTTTGGATTGTGTCGTTTGTTCGATTGCTTGAATTGTGTCGTTCGTTCGTTTGACATATATCGTTCGTTCGTTCGTTCGTATACTTGAATTGTGTTAATCGTGCCGTTTTCAATATCATTGCCATTCATAGGTACAGTAGCAACGATGTACCGTAATAAACATGGCATTGGTAA
>JASEVX010000008.1:15499151-15669424 GCA_031761405.1 Serripes groenlandicus
GTCATCGTAGTTTCGCGTTTTCGTCATCGTGTTTTCGCGTTTTCGTCATCGTACTTTCGTGATTTCGTGTTTTCGCGTTTCAGATTATTTCATTCATAGGCGATGGCCCTAACGGAATTCCGTATGTTTTAGCTGAGAGTAAACACTATTATGAACGTGGTTGTTTATTATCCCTTTCCCTCATACGACAATTCTGTAGCAGACGACTTTGAACATATTTTGTCAAAAAATAGAAAATCTCTATAACTGATTGGATAACCTATGACTAAAAGTGAAAAACATTGTGGCAAAAGGAGGAATTGCTCGTTTTGAGCAATTTCTTCTTTTGACACTATGTTTTCAAAAAGCCGTCTGCGGCAGAGGCGTCAGAAAGCGTCTATATGAGGGAAAGGGATAAATATGTATGCATGATTGAAAGACTTGGATATTCGTTAAAGATTGATTTCTAAAGATTTATTTAAGTAATGTAAACATGTATCTACGTACATATTATAACATAACGCGTTATATAAAGATTAAGTCAAGAATTTAAATTTAAAAAATATGATTGATTGATTTATTTATTGATTGACTGATTGATTGATTGATATGGGTTTAACGGTTTAAACATTTATTTCAGTCATATCACGGCCAGTTCATCTACTCATGTGTTTTCTTGGCTTTCTCAAACCAGTAATCCACGCAACAGTCTTTCTTAGCAACTGGTTGCTTTTTCACATATTATATAAGCCCATTTTATGAAGACGAATGACGCATGTCGCATTGACATTTGTAAATATCGGAAAGAAAGTTGGCCGAACTAGGGTTCAAACTCACACGGTCAGTTTGGACAGCTCGCGGTGCTACCGACTGAGATACCGGGCTCGACTCTATCAAATATGAGGATAAACACATATGGAAAGGCAAGAAGGAAACATCTTGACAGTATAACGTTAAATCTCTATGAAGAGAAATACAATTATTGAATAGAGTTGAAAACATTGCGACGAAAGGAGTGTTTCCTCCTTTAGTATGGAGATACCAGTCACTATCATTGACTTATCGAATCAGGCATACACCAATCATGGTGGCACCCTCTGGGCATTGTCGAACAAGTGAAATGCTAAACCAATGTGTGGACCAAACCGTTTTAACCTTTCTTACTCCGGAAGTAGTTAGCTTAATCATTCATGTATTGGACCAAACATCAAAATGAATTGGTCCAAACATCAAGTTGTATTGATTCAAAACATCACGTTGTATTGGTTCAAACATCAAGTTGTATTGGTCCAAACATCAAGTCTTACTGGTCCAAAAATCAAGTTGTATTGGTCCAAACATCAAGTTGTATTGATTCCAAATATCACGTTGTATTGATTCCAAAAACCAAGTTGTATTGGTACAAACATCAAGTTGTATTGGTACAAACATCAAGTTGTATTGGTACAAACATCAAGTTGTATTGGTACGAACATCAAGTTGTATTGATTCCAAACATCAAGTTGTATTGATTCCGAACAACAAGTTGTATTGGTCCAAACATCAAGATTTATTGGTCAAAAAAATAAAGTTGTATTGATTCCAAATATCAAGTTGTATTGATTCCAAAAACCAAGTTGTATTAGTACAAACATCAAGTTGTATTGGTACAAACATCAAGGTGTATTGGTCCAAACATGAAGTTGCATTGATTCCAAACATCAAGTTGTATTGATTCCAAAAACCAAGTTGTATTGGTCCAAACATCAAGTTGTATTGGTACAAACATCAAATTGTATTGGTCCAAACATCAAGTTGGATGGGTCAAAACATCAAGGTGTATTAGACCAAACATCAAGTTGTATTGGTCCAAACATCAAGGTGTATTGATTCCAAGCATCACGTTGTATTGATTGCAAAAACCAAGTTGTATTGGTCCAAACATCAAGTTGTATTGGTACAAACATCAAGTTGTATTGGTCCAAACATCAAGTGGTTGGGTTCAAACATCAAGGTGGTTTGGTCCAAACATCAAGTTGTATTGGTCCAAACATCAAGTTGTATTGGTCCAAACATCAAGTGGTTGGGTTCAAACATCAAGGTGGTTTGGTCCAAACATCAAGTTGTATTGGTCCAAACATCAAGTTGTATTGTTCCAAACATCAAGTTGTATTGGTACAAACATCAAGTTGGATGGGTCCAAACATCATGTTGTATTGGTACAAACATGAAGTTAGATGGGTCCAACCATCAAGTTGTATTGATTCCGAACATCAAGTTGTATTGGTCCAAACATCAAGTTGTATTGGTACAAACATAAAGTTGTATTCATTCCAAACATCAAGTTGTATTGGTCCAAACATCAAGTTGTATTGGTCCAAACATCAAGTTGGATTGGTACAAACGTGAAGTTGTATTGGTCCAAACATCAAGTTGTATTGATTCCAAACATCAAGTTGTATTGGTCCAAACATCAAGTTGTATTGGTCCAAACATCAAGTTGTATTGGTCCAAACATCAAGTTGTATTGGTCTAAACATCAAGTTGTATTGGTCCAAACATCAAGTTGTATTGGTCTAAACATCAAGTTGTATTGGTCGAAACATCAAGTTGGATTGGTACAAACATCAAGTTGTATTGATTCCAAACATCAAGTTGTATTGATTCCAAACATCAAGTTGTATTGGTCTAAACACCAAGTTGTATCCAAAAAATCAAGTTGTATTGGTCCAAACATTAAATTGTATTGATTCCGATCAACAAATTGTATTGATTCCAAACATCAAGTTGTATTGGTCCAAACATCAAGTTGGATGTGTCCAAACATCAAGTTTGATTGGTCCAAACATCAAGTTGTATTGATTCCAACATCAAGTTGTATTGGTCCAAACATCAAGTTGGATGGGTCCAAACATCAAGTTATATTGGTCCAAACGTCAAGTTTTATTGGTCTAAAACATCAAGTTGTATATATTCTAAACAACAAGTTGTATTGATTCCAAACATCAAGTTGTATTGGTCCAAACATCAAGTTGTATTGGTACAAACATCAAGTTGTATTGGTCCAAACATCAAGATGGATGTGTCCAAACATCAAGTTGGATTGGTCCAAACGTCAAGTTGTATTGATTCCAACATCAAGTTGTATTGGTCTAAACATCAAGTTGGATGTGTCCAAACATCAAGTTATATTGGTCCAAACGTCAAGTTTTATTGGTCTAAACATCAAGTTGTATATATTCTAAACAACAAGTTGTATTGATTCCAAACATCAAGTTAAGCAGGCGTAATTACATCTGGTACGCCTATCAAGAAGAAAATCCCATTACTCCATATGACTCTCGCAGCAGACTGCCTTTGAAAACAACACGAAAAAGAGAGTCTAATCTACGATTCGAAAAACAAGGGGGAAATTTTATCGGAAATTTGATTTTATGAACAATTGTGACGGGGTATTCTCCCGATTCCTCCCTGCTAGATTGAACACTGGTTGTGTTCAACTTTGTTTCAATTTTAAAGTCATGAGTCCAACTTTCCGAACTTTTTTTTTCCCTAGCAAAGCAGACGGCCAACCATTAAAATAAAGGAACTATAACTTAATACATGTAGGATAAGGCAACCGGATGCCTGAAAACCACGTATCTGAAGACAAAGTGAATATAAAAACATAATAACCAATGGTAAAATGGATTTTAACGACACTTTTAGATGTAAATGCTTGAAGTAGAAGAAAGCTATTGGAATTTACGATTTCCGTATTAGCTTTATACATGTACGCTCGGAGATTTCCGACCGAAGTTATATATTATCGGTAATATCGTGCGAATGACGGACATTTCTCACGAACAATGCCGCGTACAGAGGTGTTATACCTGAACCATTTTCCACATACAGACGCTGTCTGACGACGCTGCAGCAGACGACTTTCGAAAACAGTGTTCAAATGTTTCAACAGTTTCAATAATAATAATAATAATAATAATAATAATAATAATAATAATAAAGGCTTTATTTAGAGAGGGCATTCAATTGTATGCAAGTCAATCATGCATGAGGGCCCCAAACATAAACAAAATGAAATGAAACATGAACAAACGTGTGTTATATTTGAACAACTCAATACTACAATTACTTAAAATCGTTATGTCTATTTACTGTATCGTAGAACAGCCACAGATCCAACTATTTTGTATAGTTTCATCAAATAAAGAAAACCCGGCAAATATATTATACCATAGTTATCATCGAATTAAGAGTGGTTTATCCAACGTAAATACTTTCCTTTATAGAGATTTATCATATCCATACGAGTATGTTTTCATAGTCGTCTGCTTCGGATTTGTTGTATGTGGGAAAGGGTTACCAACCCGCCGCGATCGGGGCAATGGTTAGAGCGTCCGCCTCGAGAACGGGAGACCAGAGTTCGAGCCGGTCCGGTATATTTTAAGTAGTGACTTCTCTCCTTAGCGCTCAGGACTGATGCATTGCTGCCGGGACAAACTTGATATGACTGAAGTACTGTTGAAAGAAGTGTTTAACAACATAGAAAAGCACCAACATTAACAAAGAATCGTAAATATGTATATACAGTCCATCCTGTGTTTAAAGACCACCCATGGTAAGTGAACAATATGGTCTTTAATTGCAGGGGTAATTTATACAGAAAACGAGTATTTAGGAAATTAAAAACATGCTCGTTATATACAGGAAATTGCTAGTCAATGTGGTCTTTAGAACTGGTTCGACTATGTACATACATGTTTAAGTAAAGAAGAACCGAGTCATGCCAAGAACGATCGTGTTGCTGCTGCGAAAATTGGAAGAGTCGCGCGAGCCTGTGCATTTGCATATTGATATCAGAGGTTATACTTTGTAAGGTCCATCCAAGAATATAACTACTGACGAAGTACTTCAGTTGAAGCCTCGTTTGTTTAACTCACGTAACATTTTAGTTTTGTACCAAAATAGGGATGCAACAACACGAATTTGCTTAACGCGTTACGAATGTATTTTTGAACCACGTTATACGAAAACCGAACTATGGAGGTGTTTTTGCAACCATAGAAGGTAAAGACCAGTTTGCGCTTCTTCACAGTATGATCGGGATCTTCCATGTTCGTCAGTTAGTCGTACAGGTATTCTAGAGACATCTGAACAATTATTTCGAGGAAAATAAAAGAAAACATTTGATTTTAATTACAAGTGTTTAAAAATACACATCCTAATGTTGGTTTTCGCTTGATGTGACTCGTTCATTGAGCCTTGATGGAAATATTAAATTTCATGTCAATGTAAATTTAGAAATCATAATAGAATACTCAATCTAGTCATTGCATAATTTAGGTTTTCATAATACAAATATACATTTTCGCTACGCGTTACATTTATGACCATTAATTTTAACTGTATCGTTCAAATGAATACAAACACTAGTTCAACGATATAAACTAGAAAATTTACGCCGGACATTATTAAAGTTATTTTCATACACAATGGTCGGTTTTTCAACAGTCCACATAAAGTTCTACATTTCAACATGCGCTTAGAATAGTAACACTTTGTAAAACGGCTTGAACTGTGTCTAGGTTCACTAACAACTTTTCCACATGTTTCACAGCGTTTATTTCCAATTGTGTTGCTGATCTTCGGTTCGTTCACATTATCAATCGTGCCATCATCGTCGGCATGATCATCTGTCTCAAGTCCTTCGCCAGTAGATGTAGATTCTGGGTTGTCAGTTATATCAGTAACTGACATTACAGTCGCTATCGCAGGATTGGGACATACATACATCCTCGTCCTTCACGGATATGTTAGGCTCGTTGGCAACATTGCGCTTTAATACGTTATGTTTATCCACCATTGCATATTTCATTTTGTTGGAATATTTTCCAATTCTTCCGGTTACATTTTCTACCTTATTGGTGATTGCTTTATTTAATTTGTCTTCCAGCACCTCTCTTTGTGAACTTAATTTGTCAATAGTTCCTGAACTGATAATTGTCAAATCGTTTCCATTTTCAGCTTCTCGTGTCTGTGGAAGACTTGTATCTTTTTTCTGTGTTTTGTCTGTTTACCATGAGTATAAAAAAGCAACAACCAGGTTCTGCCATTGTATCATCATTTTCTATTGTATTCTCAGTTTCTGCATTTATATTTGACTCATTGATTTCAGGGGTATTTTCTTTATCGCTAATCTTGCATTTTCCTCTAAGCGTTTTTGTTTTATTTACGGCTTTTGTCATTAATGGCGCCACCCTTTGTTGGCAGCCCCTCAGACACTGAAACACTTTCGTAAAAAGTTTCATATACAAAATAATCTGAAATCCTAGATTTGATATGTTGGCTATCAATGAGTCAAGAGTCTCAACTATTTGAGTCCACCATTCTGTTATTGAAATGTCATTAGTGTGATAAATGATGTTTATAATTGTTTTAGGAATTATCACCAATAAGAAGTTCAATACACTAGTAGCAAGATGGACACCGTCGTTAAAACTTGTATGAAGAGATATGGCAGCCATGCTAAATCTGAGAACGAGTCTATACTCCCACACTTTGTCAGTGATGATCCAATATCAGCAAACAGTTGATAAACTTTCATATAACCAATAGCAACTTGCACCAAAGTAAGGATGATTATGCCGATTTTGAATAATTTGTAACAAATACCCATATTTGGTGATGCTTAATGCCTAAATTTGTGAATTATATAATAATATTATATCATTTACATGTATATTATAATAAAAAAATGTCATTAAATATTTCCTTGAACAACTGCATTTCTGTCATGTTCTGTTTCTTTTGCAATCATTGTATTCCGTCTCAGCACTCCATTCTCTTTACATTTTAGTAAAATACTAACACCCTACATATTGTATAATTAAGTATTGTATCTCTCTACCTGAATATCTTCTTCTAGTATTGTCTCACATAATAATGTGTTCCATACAAATCAAACAAAACTTTTATCTCAAGTCCATATCTATAAAAAAAAAATCAGTATTGCTATCATGTTATCATTTCTGAAAGTAATACTTTTCTGTAATAGTTCACAATTTGTTTAAACTATTCTTTGGTATTCCTTAGTATATAGTATTATATATTCACGAATTAATGTTTATCTGTGCCATACCGTCAACATAACCCTCTGATTGTAAAATCTTACAACTGTTTATTATGACTTATCTATTAATCATTTATCCAAAAATATCACGTACAAAATGCTATGAAAACACAAGGACATGGTGCTCCAGTGATTATGGCATTATCGATACCACGTCAAACGGTTAGCGGTCTGGCCTCATACCCGTAGTGGGATCGCAATAACTGGATATGGTGGCAGCAATCTTAGAACTACAGTACTATGTTTCTCTTGCAAGAAGTTACATCTTGTGTTCTCCATTACATGCAAGCGGACAACGAAGACTCGGGTGAAACTCTCCGTAAGCACCAAGTCTCCCGAGTCTCCCGAGTTTCTCTGAACAGTACGAAGGGACAATAAGACGCCCACTCAGCAGACGCGTTCAATCTGTAATGGTTCATAAATGTACCTCATATGAAATTTTCGAAACGATTGGTTTGAAAACAATTTAGGGAATATTGAACACCCGGAACATTATAAATATTATTTCAATACAGGTTTTATCAGTGTATACACAGAAGAAATTGCTGGTTGTTTAGACAGTCCGTTCTCTTTTCTTTGATGTGCTCTAACTCGTCAGCTGTATCAGGAAGTGAACGTCGTTGGGAAAAGGGTAATGGTCGATATAACTTTTGAAAGGCGATTGATTACTGTGCACCGTAAAGACAGAAAAAAATCCGTCACAATCGTGCTTTTGTCAACAAGTACAGTATTACTTATGAATAAGATTGTATTTTTTGATACATTTCTCAACAGAAACATCTTGTGATGCCTATGCAGACTTAGTTTCCAAACTGTTTGGAAAATAAATTACTCGTTGTTGTGTGAGTCCTTTCTACATTTTCATCATTATATCGAAGGGACGATACATATTCTAATATAGTTATATTGATTTAACGCCCTTTTAAACAATTCTGAGACATATTACGGAGGCCAGTATATACTCCTTTGTTTTCTGGCTTTCCCACAACAGCACTCTACACAACATATTTTCAAAGCAATTTACTGCTTTTCATATAAACTGTTAGCCCATTGGTGGAAGACGAATGTCACATTGACTGTTGTCAAACGTCGGAAAGAATGAAGGGCGAGCTGGGGTTTGAACTACAAACTTCTGGATTGACAGCCCGCGTGTCTACCGACTGAACTATCGGGATTCGGCTCATTTTTCTCTAAATCGTATCGCATTATTGTATAAGCACAGGCGTCCGAATTTCTAAAATGCGAAAAATCACACAATACCTCGTTAAAATACTAAAGAAGTCTCTTTATATTGTCTATACGCAACATAATGATCGTAATGGTAATTTTGGGAATCCCACACGTGTTACTATAAATAGCCCCTCTATACATCCATATAGTGTAATAATAATGACAAGGTGTGCAACGGCATTTTACCCCCTCGCTCGATTCGGGCTATAATTTCCGCAGAAAAACGTCTAAAACGACCTGGTCCCAGGTAGAGCCAGGTTCATAAATGATTTTTCTCATGATCCACCACATCAATATTTGCTCAATATGTGAAAGTTATCCTTTTTCAACACTTATTAATAATTATACTTTGTATGAGTGAATCTATAGCTCAAGCATAGGAATTTGAGGTATTAAATATTCATACCACTTTTTTTGCGAGAAACGACGTCGCTCCATTTGACGTTACGCCTAATGAAGTGTTACAAAAATGACATCACGTCGTTCTTTGGCAATGATACAGTCAATATTTATATTGAGACGACGAATTTCGGTCGTCTATTTCAAAGTTCTATGGGTGGTTTTTTTTCGTAATACTTTCACAATCCTGTAGATGACACATAAAGACTAACACAACCCAGTAACCAAGACATTATTGTTAAAATCTATCTTTACTGATAATACTATCAAAGACCGTTGTGTTGTACATACTATCCTTTTGATTTCTTCGTTGTTAGACGGATATTTTCCTAAAAGGGTTAAGCGAATCTGATATTATAGTGATATACCTACTGATGTTTTATAGAAAATATAGCTGTGCAATGTCAATTCGCCTGATTACATGCGGCAAATATTTTAAAAGAAGGTATTGATCTAAAAATATATAGGAATTCAAAGGTTTATTTAAATCTTTCATTCACAAATTATTATATAGCAATACTCTGTACAATTATAGCATACGTCGATAAACATTTGCATTCAATTTTGAATATGCATATGTAAGAGAGAAAGATATATATATATTATGAGTACAGGTGGTACCTATTTCGGGTAAACATTTATTAACTTTTATTATCGCTATATCATTCTCCGTGACCTGCAATTAGCTCCTTGCTTGTGGTACTATCAGTGATTTGATTATAAACCATTTACGTTTCTTACCTTCCTTAGCAAGCAAACAAACTAAAAATCATCACCTGTTTAGGCATATATTCAACTTCATAAAGTACTTCAAATGAATTATTCTAATATATCTTTAGGTGTTACCTATTTACGAAAAAACGTTAGATGATAACAAAAATTAAAGAACATACTTTGGCCTTAAACAATCATTCATAAGAAATTGACTAGACGGTAATTATGTTAATGTCATGTTTTTTGCATGATCACAACATGTTCGGAATTTGTATTACTGTCGTCTATCATAACGAACAGAAAATAATAAAGTAAAGACTTTTGAAAAATCAGACAGTAGTTTTACAATGAACGATGTTTATACATGGGTCCAAGATGATCTTTAATCGATCACCTGCACTATGGTAAATAAGCAAATATATCAGCCATTTTCTGTTGCCACCTGGCGACAGCCAATATGACTGATTTTTTTTTTATGTAAGGGGTCATATTTCTGCTAAACCCTTTCCCTAAAAGAGACGGTTTCTTCCGCCTTTTCATTATGAGAAAGTTATCCTTTTGCCACAATGTTTGATAAATAATAATACTTTGTATGAGATAATATATATCTCATAAATAGGAATTATGGGTCTTTCATGATGATACCACTTATTCGCGGGAAATGACGTCGCTCCATTTGACGTTACGCCAAGATGACGTGTTACGGAAGTGACGTCACGTCCGTCTTTGGCTACGTTGCAGTCACAATTTAGGTTCGACACAAACTGTATCAAACTAAAATAAGGCGAAATCAAACCGAACATTAAAACCTGCAGATAAAGAGGATCAATCTCTTTTTAACTTCAATAAACTTTCAAAATACTTTTTATTCGAACAAATATATATAAACATTTTGTTTGAAAAATGGAGAAAACCTTATCTGCTTTTTAACAGAAAAGGCTATATTATAAAAAAAAACTTAAAGGCAATTCATAATTAATGTAAGTAATAAGTCACACAGGGACCCCACATAAGTGTTCTGTCCTCTGATATAACTGAAATACCACAGAAATGTATCTGGGTTTTTTGTGTGTAATATATTGTGAATTCCTCTTTTCTGTGTGAAATTGACTAATCTATACATAACAAATAGTAAAAACTGGTTTACATTGTATCAGGAATCTAGAACTTTACTCTACATTCCTGATTGCATCAAATAAATTCGTATACTTTATTTTACATATTGGGTATGAAATTACACATATTTTCAGGAACTGCTGCTAAAAGTTAAAATACAAACTGTAGTTTAATGGTAAAACACCTGGTCTAACAATAGTTTCGAGTTCAAATCTCAGCAGGAACATGTTTTGAAAGAAGCAACGAAACTTAACAATTTATACATGTAACCGTTAGGTTGTGGGGAATCATAAGAGTTGTCTTACTTAACACTTATCACATTATTATCCAGGCTTCTAGCGAAATCATTTTATGAAAACAGTTACCCTTTTCAAAAGCTTTTATAATTGAGCAATAACAATCAGAAAAAAGAACTTGATCAACAATGATGCCTCGGGGAAGCTGCACATTTTCAAAGTCTGATCATATCTTTACTATCCATATTGTCAAACGACATATTTCATATACATGTATATATAATCAGTTGTTGACACTTGTACTTATTAACACATAATCTGATGCTGTTTCATGTTTTACAAATTAAAAAACCATTACACCATTCAGACAAAGTATTCAGAATAGTCACAGACATCAAGTCATTTACCAAGTCCAACATACATCAAATATACATCAAACCTGCAGCAGATGACATTGACAATGTTGAGGTAAAAAAAGGGACAGCCAAAGTTTAATTTATAAATAAAATTGGAAACATTGTGGAAAAAGGAGAAATTGCTTATCATGAGCAAGTGGTCCTTTTCTCCAGTGTTTTCAGAAGTTGTCTGCCACATATGCTTTTTTAACAATTTTAACTCAAAATGCCTTTAACCTTCCTATGTCTTTCCTTGAGTGATTTAACCATTCCCCACATACATCAAATATGCAGCAGACGACTGCGAAAACATCTGGTTTAAAATATGATAAAACTCAATAAATGGATATTTAAGCATGGAAGAGAGTTGAAAACATTGTGGCAAATGGGAAAAGTGCTCATTATGAGCAATTTCTCCTTTTGTTACAATGTTTTTAAAAGTCGTCTGCTGTAGAGGCGTCAGATAGCGTCTACATGAGGGAAATCGTTAAAGCAGCATATCAGATAATAGTTTAAAGAATGATATGGGGAATTTCTATTCATCCTACAGAATTGATCTTATTTCCCTTATATAGACACACACTATTGAAACATCTCATACATGGGAATTTTGAAAAGTATTTGTAAAAAAGTACTGTTTTCTCAGTCTTTATGCATAGTATTTCATCTTTGTCTGAATATAATACATTCAGCCAGATCATGCAAAGGTAGCCAGTTGCCTTGAAAGATTATTGTTTGGAAGTCTTTTTTTCTAAAAACCCAGGGGGAAAATGTTACGTGAATTGAAATACCATTGAAATAATGTTAAGCTCAAGTCAATCAATCCACCATTGTAAGAGTCAGTTTCAAAATTTATTTATTACTACTTTTCAAACAAGAGTACCGCAAACGGTACATAATACGCCCGTCAGGAAAAATGTGACAAATATTCTAAGTCCAAAAAGGGGCATAACTCATTCAAAAATTGACGAAATCCCAGGAAATATGAATTTGATCTGTGACACACATATCACTACAATTCAGCTCAATAGCTCAAAGTATGTAAGAAAGAAATGCGGAAAACCCGAACGGACGGACGGAGGGACGGACGGAGGGACGGAGGGACGGACATGACCATACCATAATACGTACCGTTTTTAAGAATCGGTCGTATAAAAACTGGCATTTGTAAAAAGAAATCAGAACATTCTGCAATGCCTTCTAGTGTTGTTTTCCATCAGCATCCAAGACTAGAACCCTGGAAATCTTACAATCTGTAACACTCCTGACCTTATAAAAAATAAAACAGATATGTACTAATTAAACTAAAATACATGATAAGTTTGCGATTTTTCAATATGTTTTTCAAATTCCTTTTTGTAATTTTCTACAATTTGCCTATTAATTTGTTTAATTAATTGTTCTAGCTTTGCCAATTAACATATTACAAATATACATTTTCGCTACGCGTTACATTTATGATCCTTTTAACCGTATCGTTCAAATGAATACAAACACTAGTTCAACGATATAAACTAGAAAATGAACGCCGGACATTATCAAAGTTATTTTCATACACAAAGGTCGGTTTTCCAACAGTCCACATAAAGTTCTACATTTCAGCATGCGCTTAGAATTGTAACACTTTGTAAAACGACTTGAACTGTGTCTAGGTTCACGAACTACTTTCCCACATGTTTCACAGCGTTTATCTCCAATTGTGTTGCTGATCTTCGGTTCGTTCTCATTACTAATCGTGGCGCCATCGTCGGCATGATCATCTTTCTGAAGTCCTTCGCCAGTCGAGGTAAATTCTGGGTTGTCAGTAATATCAGTAACTGACATTACAGTCGATATCGCAGGATTGGGACATTCACACACATCCTCGTCCGTCATGGGTATGTTAAGCTTGTTGGCAACATTGCGCTTTAATACGTTATGTTTATCTACCGTTGCATTTTTCATTTTGTTGGAATATTTTCCAATTCTTCCGGTTACATTTTCTACCTTATTGGTGATTGCTTGATCTAATTTGGCTTCCATCGCGTCTCTTTGTGCACTTAATTTGTTTATAGTCCCTGAATTGATAATTTTCGAATCGTTTCCATTTTCAGCTTCTTGTGTCTGTGGAGAACTTGTAGCTGTTTCTGTTTTTCCTCTGTTTACCATGGGTATAAAACAGCAACAACCAGGTTCTGCCATTGTATCATCATTGTCTGTTGTATTCTCTGTATCTGCATTTATATTTGACTCTGGGATTTCAGGGGTATTTTCTATATCGCTAATCTCGCCTTTTCCCCTAAGCGCTTTTGTTTTATTTACGGCTTTTGTCATTAATGGCGTCACCCTTTGTTGGCAGCACCTCATACACTGAAACGCTTTCTTAAAAAGTTTCATATACAAAATAATTTGAAATCCTAGATTTGATATGTTGGCTATCAATGAGTCAAGAGTGTCAATTATTTGAGTCCACCATTCTGTTATTGAAATGTCATTCGTGTGATAAATGATGTTTATAACTGTTTTAGGAAAGATCACCAATAAAAAGTTCAATGCTGTGAGAACAAAGCAACACCGGAAGCAGCAGTCATACATAAAATTGTCGTAACACAACTCTCTGGACAGAAAATACACTTGTAGCACGATGAACACCGTCGTGAAAACTTGAATGAAGAGATATGGCAGCCATGCTAAATCTGAGAACGAGTCTACACTCCCACCCTTTGTCAGTGATGATCCAATATCAGCAAACAGTTGATAAACTTTCATATAACCAATAGCAACCTGCACCAAGGTAAGGATGATTATGCCGATTTTGAATAATTTGTAACAAATACCCATGTTTGGTGTTTCATTGCGACTCAGCACTCCGTTATCTTTACCTTTAAGTAAAATACTAACACCTTTAATATTCTTTAACTAAGTACTATATCTCTCTACCTGATTATCTTCTTCTAGTAGTGTCTCACATAATTATGTGTTCCATACAAATTAAACAAAACTGTTATCTCTTGGCCATATCTATAACGTTGTCAGTATTGCTATCAATTTATCGTTTCTGAAAGTAACACTTCTCTGTAATAGTTCACACTTTGTGTTTCTATGGTATTCCTTATTATATAGTATTATATATTCACGAATTAATGTTTATCTGTGACAGAATTCTCTGATTGTAACAACTTTTTATTAAGACTTATTTATTTATCATTTATCCAAAAGTATCACGTGAAAAATGCTATGAACAGGTATGTTGCGTAATTGAATACATAAGTTAAAAAACATGAAAAGGCAAGGACATCGTGCTCCAATGATTATGGCATTATCGATAATCTATATAAAAACCGCGTCCAACGATTAGCGGTCTGGCCTCATACCCGTAGTAGGATCGCAATAACTGGATATGGTGTCAATAATCTTAGAACTACAGTACTATGGTTCTCTTGCGAGAAGTTACATCTGGGTTCTCTATTACATGCAAGCGGACAACGAAGACTCGGGTGAAACTCTCCGTAAGCATCAAGTTTCCCGAGTCTCCCGATTCTCTCCGAACGGTACGAAGGGGCAATAAGACGCCCTCTCAGGAGACGTGGTTAATCTGTAGTGGTTAATAAGATTACCTCATATGAAATTTTCGGAACGATTGCTTTGAATACATTTTAGGAAATATTGAACACCCGGAACATTTTAAATATTATTTCAATACAGGTTTTATTAGTATATAAACAGACAAAATTGCTGGTTATTTAGATAGTCTGTACATTTTTCATTCATATGTTCTAGCTCGTCAGCTGTATCAGGAAATTGACATCGTTAGGGAAAGGGTTATGATCGATATAACTTTTGAACAGCGATTGAATATTGTGCACCGTGAAGTCAGAATACCCCGTCACAATCGTGATTTTGTCAACAAGTACAGTATTACTTATGGATAAGATTGTATTTTTCGATACATTTCTCAACAGAAACATCTTGTGATGCCTCTGCAGACGTAGTTTCCAAACTGTTTGGAAAATAAAATACTCGTTGTTGTGTGAGTCATTTCTACACTTCCATCATTATGCCGAAGGGACGATACCTTTTCTAATAGATTTATATGAGTTTAACGCCCTTTTCAAACAATTTTGAGACATATCACGGAGGCCAATATATACTCATTTGTTTTCTGGACTCTGCACAACATATTTTCTAAGCAATTGGCTACTTTTCATATAGACTGTTAGCCCATTGGTGGATGACGAATGTCACATTGACTTTTGTCAAACGTCGGAAAGAATGTAGAGCGAGCTATGGTTCGAGCTACAAACTTCTGGATTGACAGCCCGCGTCTCTACCGACAAAACTTTCGAGACACTCGGCTTATTTCTTTATTCTCTAAATCGTATCGCCTTATTGTATAAGGATGTTTTTCAATGTATTAACACGTATCCTATTACCCGTGAATAAACAATCCTCAAGTGGACAGAAAAGTTTTAAATTTTCACTTGTGAACAGTATAAATCCAGATCAGCTTGTGCATCCGCTCAGTCTGATGAAGATCTACACTTTTCATACGTTACTTACACAATCTTGGTAGAAACTTCTGTCAATATGAGTACATTATGATAAGACGGCTCAAGTGAACATAATAGAGTGATGTGCGCATAAACTGTACAGAAATGCCAACGTGTACCTCTATTTTCCACAAATGTTTCAACAGTTTCAATAATTATATTTCCCTTTATAGAGATTTTATCTTATCCATGCGAGTATGTTTTCGAAGTCGTCTGCTGCAGATTTGTTGTTTGTGGGAAAGGGTTAACAACTCGCCGCGATGGGGGCGAGCGCGATACCAGAGTTCGAGCCGGTCCGGTTTATCTTAAGTAGTGACTTCCCTCCTTAGTGCTCAGGACTGATGCATTTCTACCGGGATACACTTGATATGACTAAACTACTGTTGAAAGAGGTGTTAAACAACATAGAAACGCACCAGCCTTAACAAAGAATCGTAAATATGTATATACAGTCCATCCTGTGTTTAAAGACCACCCGATGGAAGTGAACAATCTGGTCATTGTTCACAGGTGATCTTTAATTACAGGGTCATTTATACAGAAAATGAGTATTTGGGAAACTAAACGCATGGTCGCTATAGACAGGACATCGCTATTCAATGTGGTCTTTAGCACAGGTTCGACTGTGACATACATGTTTAAGTAAGGAAGAGCCCAGTCAGGCCAAGAGTGATACTCTTGCCGCTGCGAAAATTGGAAGAGTCGCGCGAACCTGTTTCATTTGCATATTAATATCAGAGGTTACTTTGTAAGGCCCATCCATGAATATAACTACTGACGAAGTACTTCAGTTGAAGCCTCGTTTGTTTAACTCACGTGACACTTTAGTTTTATACCAAAATGGGGATGCAACAACACGAATTTGCTTAACGCGTTACGAGTGTATTTTTGAACCACGTTATACGAAAACCGAAGTTTGGAGGTGACTTTGCAACCATAGAAGATAAAGACCAGTTTACGCCTCTACACAGTATGGTCGGGATATTCCATGTCCGTCAGTTAGTCGTACAGATATTCTAGAGACGTCTGAAAAAAATGTTTCGAGGAGAAAAATGAGATATTAAAGAAAACATTTGATTTTAATTGCAAGTGTTTAAAAAAAGGCATTCTTATGTTTGTTTTCACTTGATGTGACTCGTTCATTGAGCCTTGATGGAAATATTAAATTTCATGTCAATGTAAATTTAGAAATCATAATAGAATACTCAATCTAGTCATTGTACATTTTAGGTTTTCGTCATACTAATATACATTTTCGCTACGCGTTACATTTATGACCCTTTTAACTGTTTCGTGCAAATGACCACTAGTTGAACGATATAAACTAGAAAATGAACGCCGGACATTATTAAAGTTATTTTCATACACAAAGGTCGGTTTTCCAACAGTCCACATAAAGTTCTACATTTCAGCATGCGCTTAGAATTGTAACACTTTGTAAAACGGCTTGAACTGTGTCTAGGTTCACGAACTACTTTCCCACATGTTTCACAGCGTTTATCTCCAATTATGTTGCTGATCTTCGGTTCGTTCCCATTACCAATCGTGCCATCATCGTCGGCATGATCATCTTTCTCGGGTCCTTCGCCAGTAGATGTAGATTCTGGGTTGTCAGCAATCTCGATATTAATCCCAGTAACTGACATTACATTTGATATCCCAGGATTGGAACATACACACGCATCCTCGTCCTTCACGGGTATGTTGAGCTTGTTGGCAACATTGCGCTTTAACACGTTATGTTTATCCACCATTTCATTTTTCATTTTGTTGGAATATTTTCCAATTCTTCCGGTTACATTTTCTGCCTTATTGGTGATTGCTTTATTTAATTTGGCTTCCACCACCTCTCTTTGTGAACTTAATTTGTTAATAGTCCCTGAATTGATAATTGTCAAATCCTTTCCATTTTTAGCTTCTCGAGTCTGTGGAAGACTTGTATCTTTTTCTGTTTTTTGTCTGTTTACCATGGGTATAAAAAAGCAACAACCAGGTTCTGCCATTGTATCATCATTTTCTATTGTATTCTCAGTATCTGCATTTATATTTGACTCTTTGATTTCAGGGGTATTTTCTATATTCGAATCGATTCGATTTTCAGCTTCCCGTTTCTGTGGAGGAATTGCATCTGTTTCTGTTTTGTGTCTGTTTACCATGGGTATAAAACAGCAACAAGCAGGTGCTGCCATTGTATCATCATTGTCTTTTGTATTCTCAGCATCTGCATTTATATTTGACTCTTGGATTTCAGGGGTATTTTCTTTATCGCTTATCTTGCCTTTTACTCCAAGCGTTTTTGTTTTATTTACGGCTTTTGTCATTGATGGCGCCACGCTTTGTTGGCAGCCCCTAAGACACTGAAACACTTTCTTAAACAGTTTCATATACAAAATACTTTGAAATCCTAGATTTGATATGTTGGCTATCAATGAGTCAATTTGAGTCCACCATTCTATTTTTGAAATGTCATTTATGTGATCAATGATGTTTACAACTGTTTTAGGAAAGATCACCAATAAGAAGTTCAATGCTGTGAGAACAAAGCAACACCGGAAGCAGCAGTTATACATAAAATTGTCGTAACACAACTCTCTGGACAGGAAATACACTTGTAGCACGATGAACACCGTCGTTAAAACTTGTATGAAGAGATATGGCCCACCCTTTGTAAGTGATGATCCAATATCAGTTAATCGTTTATAAACGCTCATATAACCAATAGCACATTGCACCAAGGTAAGGATGATTATGCCGATTTTGAATAATTTGTAACAAATACCCATTTTTGATGATGCTTAATGCCTAGATTTGTGAATTATATAATAATATTGTATCTTATATATTATAATAACAAATTGTCATTAAATATTTCCTTGATAATCTGCATTTCTACCATATTCTGTTTCTTTTGCAATCATGTATTTCGTCTCAGCACTCTATTCTCTTTACATTTTAGTAAACTACTAACACCCTACATATTCTATAATTAAGTACTGTATCTCTCTACCTGAATATCTTCTTCTAGTATTGTCTCACATAATAATGTGTTCCATACACATCAAACAAAACTTTTATCTCAAGTCCATATCTATAATGATGTCAGTATAGCTATCATGTTATCATTTCTGAAAGTAATACTTTTCTGTAATAGTTTACAATTTGTTTAAACTATTCTTTGGTATTCCTTAGTATATAGTATTATATATTCACGAACTAATGTTTATCTGTGACATACCTTCAACATAACCCTCTGATTGTAAACTATTATAACTTTTGATTATGCCTTATCTATTAATCATTTATCCAAACATATCACGTAAAAAAATGCTATGAAAAGACAAGGACATGGTGCTCCAATGATTATGGCATTATCCATATCCTGTTTACAAAAAACCACGTCATTCGATTAGCGGTCTGGCCTCATACACATAATAAACACCTAGTCTCCCGAGTCTCCAGAGTCTCTCCGAACTGTACGAAGGGGCAATAAGACGCCCACTCAGGTGACGTGGTTAATATGTAGTGGTTAATAAGTTTACCTCATATGAAATTTTCGAAACAATTGTTTTGAAAACATAGTCTGTTCTCTTTTCCTTGATATGCTCTAATTCGTTAGCTGTATCAGGAAGTGAATGTCGTTAGGGAAAGGGTTATGATCTATATATCTTTTGAACGGCGATTGAATATTGTGCACCGTTAAGTCAGAATAACCCGTCACAATCGTGATTGTGTCAACAAGTACAGTATTATTGTATCAATGATACATTTCTCAACAGAAACATCTTGTGATGCCTATGCAGACGTAGTTTCCAAACTGTTTGGAAAATGAAATACTCGTTGTTGTGTGAGTCATTTCTACACTTTCATAATTATGTCGAAGGGACGATACATATTTTAATATAATTATATTGATTTAACGCCCTTTTCAACACTTTTGAGCCATATTACGGAGGCTAGTATATACTCATTTGTTTTCTGGCTTTCCCACAACAGTACTCTACACAACATATTTTCCAAGCAACTTTTGTCAAACGTCAGAAAGAATGAAGGGCGAGCTTGAGTTTGAACTACAAACTTCTGGAATGTCAGCTCGCGTCTCTACCGACTAAACTATCAGGATTCGGCTTATTTTTCTCTAAATCGTATCGCCTTATTGTATAAGGAAGTATTTAAATTTGATTAACACATATCATATTACCCGTAAATAAATAAGCCTGTACGTGCGAAAAGGTTGGCTCTTGTGATCAGTATATACCCAGATCTGCTTGTACATTCACTTAGTCTGATGAAGATCTACACGGTTTACATATTACTTTCACACTCCTGTAGATGACACATCAAGACTAACAAAACCCAGTAACCAAGACATTATTGTTAAAATCTATCTTTACTGATAATACTATCAAAGACCGTCGTGTTGGTACATGCTATCCTATTGATTTCTTCGTTGTTAGAAGGATATTGTCCTAATAGGGTTAAGCGAATATACCCAATGAGGTTTGATAGAAAAAAAAAAGCCGTGCAATGTCAATTCGCCTGATTACATGCGGCAAACATTTCAAATAAGCTATTGATCTTAAAATATATAAGAATTCAAAGGTTTATTTATATCTTTCATTCAAAACATATTATATAGCAATACTCTGTACGTTAATATCATACGTCGATAACCATTTGCAGTTAATTTCGAATTTGCATATGTAAGAGAGAGATAGATATATAATAACACATTCTATAACCAAGACCCTGATACACTCAACTTTTGACGCCTTTACAGCAGGTGTCTAGTGAAAAACATTACGAGAACTTGATTAATGTTCCCACTGAGCAATTAGATTAAAAACCGTCTATAGTTTAAAACATTTAGACAACAAAAGTCTTAAAAAGCATAACTCAGCATAACATAGGTAGAACTTCAGTAAGTTAACAAAAGAAGCAAATCATTGCCAGCATTTTCAATTCCATAAATCAACAAATGTGTACTGGATAAATAAGTTGAAATCGTCATACAAATAATTTATCAGAGACGAACGAAAATCTTTTTTTCTTTAGTGTCATAAATCACTGTAAATAGTTGTCCACAGCATATACAACATTTCTTCTTCGTTTTTGAAATGGTTTTAAGATCATCTTCGCTTTGGTCATTTTTGTCGCCAAAATCGATTTATCGCTTATCATTTTTTGTCATTTTCTAACTGTTGTTCAGGGGCATTTTCATTATCCTCTTCGGAAATAGCTCGTCCAACTTTCTTTCCGACGATTGACAAAAGTCAATGCGACATGTGTCATTCGTCTTCCGCCAATGGGCAAAAGCAGCAAGTTGCTTGGGAAGATTGTTGTGTGGAGTACTGGTGTGAGAAAACCAGGAAATGCATGAGTAGGTGAACTGGCCGCCGTGTTGTAACTGATAAATTGTTAAAAACGGCATTAAACCCCAATCAATCAATCAATCTTCGGAAATAAGTTTTGTATTTACACTTTCGTTATCGGTGTTTTTGTTCGCATTGGTGACTATTTCATATTACTAAATACTGAAGGTATACCGAAACCAGTCATGTACTTTCGGTTTTCGAAAATACACCTTTGTCTTTAGGCCTGCAAATAAGTGAGTATGTGACCATTGTCTTAATGGTAAATTTTGCTTTGCACTAAAGGCGCTAATCAGATGGTCTTTTTTTATTTATTGTCCAATTTATTCCCATGCCTTTAGTTTCTTTAGTGCCCAGTAGTTTTGACATCCATACGCAGTAAGGGTTCTTACGTTTGTCAAAAAAAAGAAATGCAACGTGTTAACGCATACTAAATCCTGGCAAATCGTTTTCGATTGTTTTTAATTTATTTTGATTTATCAAGTGATTGTCTCCGAAAGCTAAATGTTCCTGTCGCATAACTTTAGTTAAACATTTATCCGTCTGCGTGTTATCCTGATGTTCTGCTTCCGGTGTTTAGATCGTGTCTGAACCTTTATTTATTACTAGACCAGTAGGACAACCTGTATCTTCGAGTATTTTCATTTCGTGTGTCAATATGTTAATTTGACTTGATCTTTTGAGAAATTTTGCTCTTATAGATTGATATTTATTCTGAATGTTGGATAATGCGTGTTCAATGGAACATGATCAGATCGAATACCTCTATCGTTCTTTTTTAAAGTTCTTTTTGAAGACTTTCACATTTATGTTGACCGTCAGTGTTTTCATGAGTCATCATTGTTTTGTCGTCAGATTTATCTTGACTGCTTCTGACATCAGCAATTGAATTGAGTTGCCGTATATTTCTAGAAGTAAGCCGTTCATCGTATACAATGATACATTATGCCTGTTGTTCTTAGAATAGTGCAAGCTTAGTGATTCGGCCTTAATATCGGACGCCTTACCCGTCTATTCGCTTACGCAACTGTGTTGCATTGTTTGGTCTGTGTAAAGTATTTGCTTTGATATGTTTATATGTACTCTTAATGTTAGAGGTTATTGCTCTGAAGTAAAATCAATCGCTATTCTCAACGTCTTTGGAAAAGTATTTCCTGGGTTGCATTAATTCAATTCCTTGTGCCTTCTCCGAAATAGTTAATTGAATTGAATAAGTATTATTATGTGATCATTGATCTCCTAACATGTCAGGTGATAGGTAATATTTACCGAGAAAGGCCGACCACATTGGTACACTATTTATTATTTCTTGGTGGTTAGTTTAAATGCCTTCGTATTCATTCTGAATGTTTAAGGATAATTGTCCCACATGACTGCAGTCACGCTTTTTTTAACATTCGAAACAGGTCATCTTTGTTATTTGAGTCATACTCTGCGATATGAATCATATCCGTATATAGTTAATTTCGTTTGAAGAGTACTGTTGTGACCTTCTTTTTGGTGATCTTTCTCTGTATTCGGTGCTGTACTTATATCCAAAGTAGTAACGGACTCCCCATTAGATAATGCATTAGGGAAAACTGTTGTGTTTTTAAACACTCTCACTCCTTGTGGCAATTGTGTTATATGAGTTGATCTTTCAATAACATTTGCTTTCGTACCTTTGCATTTGTTATAAATGGCTGAGGATAAATTTCCAAAACAACTACAATTGCTATTTCTAAAATCATGCATCACTTCATCGTGTTTATTTTATAGTCCCACAGGCTTACTGGTAGATTGGCAATCCCTTTCCTGGTCTCGACTAGACGTTTCTGTCTGAATTGATGTTACTTTATCATTTGAGCATTGTATTGCCATCATCTTTGCGGGAAGTATTGTGTCTCAGTAAATCTAACCCTTGAGAAATATCGGTTTTGTGATTTGGTCTGTGGATCAAACTTTTTTTGATATCTTTCTACTTCCTTTGGGATTGTGAAGATAGGTTAACAAAACATCCGCAATTAATATTTTTAAATTCATGCAGACTTTTGTTTAGCTGTACCTCCGATATATCTTGATAGTAGTTACCGTATGAGTGTGTCTCATAGTCAATAGTAATAGCATGCTCTTTATGTCTGCTAATTAAACCTAGGTTGTGTCGGCCGAATTCGGATAGGCCTTTATACCGAGATGCTTTCGCCCTTCTTCCATTAGCATCAATTTTGTATCACTCCTATCGGATGTGGTTTTTTTACATTTGTCTTTAAGTATTCACTTGCTATTTCATTACCTTCTTCTTTACTTACGTCTTGTATTTAAATTCTAAATCATCAACTCTCTTTTGTTTATAGCTACCTAAAAGTCGATCATCACAAATGTTGTTGGTATTTACTTTCGTATCCATATTGTCTTCCTCTGCCACAAGCATTAAACGTTGGCCTCGTCTCACTGTCGTTACAGGGATGCAATCACTGTGCATTTTGCTACTTTCGTATTGCTTATAGAAGCTTGTAAACAATCTCTCATGTAAGCACTATAATTTGCTTTCATTGATTTGGCCGACTGGGAAGGATTATTTTCATGGGTTTGAAGCCAATCTGGGCACTTAAATCTTTCAAATATATTTCCAGCAATACATACGTTATCGGCAGAGTCCTTGTTCATTTTCTGATTTAGTGATGGTATCGGATTGGCTTGCAATTTTGGTCTTTTGACGTTTGTGTTTCTTGTCAATTCAATGTATTCTGATACATCAGTTCGCAATCCATTTGGCGTCTTTTACTGCGAATTGTGAATGGCGGGTAAATGAATGTAAAATAATCTATAGATGTAGGCATTGGTTGTTTCTTTCCTTAACCACTGGGGTAAGCCCGTTAATCCCAAATTGGAACTAACACTCGATTCGTGCCCCTCCCCAATATCACGTTGAAAACAAGATACGCTATAAAGGCTAATTGACTGGCATTCTGCGCATATATGCTGTTTCGTATACGATTCAAAACATGGAACGCTTGAGATGATATATCCTATTGCCAGAGCTTTCTTTCGTAACACATAATCTCTCGCTTCGTCAAGTGTACGAGCTTTTTGTTTTGTGATAAAGATCTGTAATTTGTGTTGTCCTTCCATGACATGACATAATGGTATTTAGCATCTGCTTTGTCGTAGTAAACAAGCATTTATTTTTCCGGACAAGTTGCAAAGCAATTTCAGACCAGAAGATCTGACGTTAGCTTTGGGTAATAGGTTTTGGATTATACAACACATACCCATGTCTTCATCATCATCATCTGAATCGTCTCTCCATTTTGATCTGGTGCTGTAGAACTTATGCTTTCGACGGAACTATTTTGCTGCTTGTGTCTTGTAAATGGATTTTAAACACATATTTTAATTGCTGAAACTTAAGACGAATGTTTTTCCTCTGCAGCAATATTTACCCTTGAGACAATTGATGACAAATTAACAGTCATAACACTTGCTATATCAACATTGGCAGCAGTAGAGGTTGAGCTTGAAGCTGGCTGCATTTCAACAGTTTTGTCTATCTCCGGCGTTCCTCTTGGAACTGTTCGAGTGCCGTTGCTAGTACTAGGCTGCGCTATGTCTTCATTATTTTCTGCTCCGATTATTTTGTTATTTATGTTCCTGTCAATTTATCAATCTGATCTGACCAAATGAAACGTTAATAGGAGATGATTTTAGTGAGATTGTCAATTTATGTGCTAGATGTTGAAATTAAGTCTGTTTTGATTCTTGGAAGAGAAACACGTGGTTTAAGCAAATATGTATCCTTCCCTGGAAATAAAATATCTTCGACACTCGTCTGAGATACATTTGTGACATTAACCTTATCCAAGAAATCTAATTTTGTTATGAAAGATTTCCGTAAATGTGCAAAATATCCCCTGATCCGTTGTTAAAGTGAGATTCGTCGAGCTGTCAAAAGTTCGTATGTACTTTCCAAGGGGTAACCTACTTTTCCGGACAGAATAAGTTTTTGCAACGAAGATTTGATTAGCTCTCTTAATTCCGACTTTATACAATTTGCAAACATACTTCTTTACATAAGAAGTGAGGCGATATTTGTATTTGATAAGGCAGTTTATTTAAGATTGTGTTTTCTGCTACTGATTCGTCATTCCGAAAACTTGAATAATGTGTATGAACTGTTGAAAAGTTTCTGTCACATGTCATTTTATGAATTTGAACCTTTGTTTCAGAGCTATTGGCCAAGGAAAGGACCCTGTTATGGTCAGCTTTGTTAAAACTGTGTGTTTTCTTTGATATCGAGGGAATTTCATTATCTGTGTGTGGTTTGGCCCACATTTCATTGAATATTGCGTTTTCTGTTATTGATTCCGAATTCCGATACTGTTTACCACATGCATGCCCTCTTGAAAAGCTGCTGTCGAAAATCACTTTATCAATTTGTAGATTTGTTTCGGAGACATTGTCCAGTGGTAGAGCGCTGTCCAGATCGCATTTGCAGAATATGTTCGTTGATCCCAAAGTCGTGGGCATTCCGATATCTGTGTGTCGTAACCTTCTGTCTGATATTTGATTGTGTTGTGCTATATAGGTTCAGCATTTAGAAATGTTGTACCCTTTTCGTTCACTGTTGACAAGCTGTTGATCTATTTGTAAATTTGTTTCAGCAATATTGACCGGTGGTAGTGTCCTGCCCAGCTTGCCATTACAAACACTGTCAGATAGCGAAGTATTAACATTTATTTGTGACTTATTATGTCCTTCTGGTTTCCATGTCGAAATAAGGCGACCTTTAGTTATTCGCGAATTGCTTTTGTTCTTAAATGTTTGAACATGGCGACCGTGTCTAACAAGGTCTATGAAACCAGTAATTTAGAAGGTAGGTTTATTATCATATTTCGATTCGAAGATGTCATGATTTCGAATAGTAATTATCCCCATATTTGTATTTGGAATGTTATGAGTCTCGTCGAGGTCAGTGTTCCTTGTTCCATGAAAGGGTTTTATTCTTCTTGATCTAGTTAAGTAAGAGATGCATACAATCAACGGACAAACTCTCAGCATTGACTGTTTACATTGTGTGTCACTTTTGGTCGAGAGTCAAGTGTCGAGTAAGAAAAGTCGAGTGTCGGGTAAGAAAAGTTGAGTGTCGGGTAAGAAAAGTTGAGTGTCGAGTAAGTAAAGTTGAGTGTCGGGTAAGAAAAGTTGAGTGTCGGGTAAGAAAAGTTGAGTGTCGAGTAAGAAAATTCGAGTGTCGAGTAAGTAAAGTCGAGTGTCGAGTAAGAAAAGTTGAGTGTAGAGTAAGAAAATCCGAGTGTCGAGTAAGTAAAGTCGAGTGTCGAGTAAGAAAAGTCGAGTGTCGAGTAAGAAAAGTTGAGTGTCGAGTAAGAAAGGTTGAGTGTCAGGTAAGAAAAGTTGAGTGTCGAGTAAGAAAAGTCGAGTGTCGAGTAAGAAAAGTCGAGTGTCGAGTAAGAAAAGTCGAGTGTCGAGTAAGGAAAGTTGAGTGTCGGGTAAGAAAAGTTGAGTATCGGGTAAGAAAAGCTGAGTGTCGGGTAAGAAAAGTTGAGTGTCGAGTAAGAAAAGTTGAGTGTCGGGTAAGACAAGTTGAGTGTCGAGTAAGAAAAGTCGAGTGTCGAGTAAGAAAAGTCGAGTGTCGAGTAAGAAAAGTCGAGTGTCGAGTAAGGAAAGTAAAACAAAATATATACATGTAACTATATACAGATGACTATTATAAAAAAAGCAATTATTGGTAGAACATTTCATTCATTTTCATGAGTATAAACTCATACATGTAATATATATATATGTATACCTATTCTGTATGGCATATTCTTATGTTGTCCCACAAAGTGGATTGAAGTAATGTCTTCAAACATCCAAATAAATTGTACATGATCCATGCATGTACCAAAACTATATGCACAGACAAGCAATTAGTACGCCCATGAGACTATTATGTTAAAATTTACTGACATAGTGGAAAACACTGCAGGAAGAGTCCAGATTGCAATCTGAACTCTGCTTAAACTGTTTTTGATGTCCTTCTTTACTGGGTCCAAAGTATTTGACTGTGTTTTTAGTTTTGTGTTTAATCCTTCTTACTCCATAGAAACACATTTTCCTGCTCCCAATACAAAAGGCTTTTGCAGAATTGACCAAATATGTAAGTGTTGAATTAATGCTTCAAATTCATAAGATTTTAAGAAATGTCTTATGGAGGAAATATGTCACCCTTACAGTGCTTAATTATCAAATGGACTCTTCCTGTTTTAGAAAGGTTCAGTGATACTGTACCAAAGATGCAATACTTTGTCCATTATTAGAGTGGAAAAAATGCAAATTTACATATCTCTGCTTCTCAGGAATGAAAATGCCAGTTAGATTATGTTGAAAGTTGCTTATTATAATCTAGAGTTAAAGGATACGACAAAAATATCCTTTATCCTTGATCACTGAGTTAGAAATATTAATATACCAGAAACAAGGTACGAAAGGTGGTATTTTTACAAATAAAACTTGATTTGAGCTTTCAATTCAACACTGGACTTTTAATTTGTTACTCCACACTCGACTATTTCAAAATACCGACTTTACTTGGTCCATTTCTATGTATTACATGGTCATGAGGGAATTAAGAACTCTTCTTGGAAAAGCAATTTGAATTACTATTGCCAGTATGAGATTACCAGTACCCATTACGGACTGATTAAATAGAATCATGCTGTGTTGTACTGCTATCAGAGAGGTTTGACTGTTTGGGTATCAGATTACATAATTTACTAATTTCCCATCTTCAACCCAGTCAGTTACTGTTCTAATTCATTATTTCTTGATTAAACATTAATCAATCGACCTTTTTTACTCGAAACTCAACTTTTCTTACTCGACACTCGACTTTTCTTACTTTCTTACTCGAAACACAACTTTTCTTACTCGACTTCTAACTTTATTTACTCGACACTTGCCAATTAGAAACCCTCGTTTATATTTAGCTACTTTACTTTTTACAAAAACCTTTACATCAGTATATCTGCGAACACTGTCAGTTGCCTTTAACTCATGCAATTCACCTCACTACCAACTGCATCTCTGTTCTCTATGTGTATACCAATTTCCGTTTTAATTGTTGAAACTGTCGATATAATCAATACGTGTTGTGTGGTATTGTTTTTTTCAATTGATATTTGATCAGTTAAAATATTCCCATCATGTCGCATCACTGGCGAGATTATCTTTGTCATCTGAATCCAAAACGACGGTCGATGTAATTTTCTGTTGTGTATTTTTCTTGTTTTCATTCTGGTCATTGTTGAAAACATCACCGTTTTTATTCGTTTTCATTTGTTCCGAATCGGTAGACTCTCTCATGTCTGTTTGGTCTTTATCCATTGCACCAACCCACCTTAACATGAACTTTTTTTCCTCAATCGTCGGAAAAGTCGTTTCATTTCCGTCGTGGTCAGCTGTCAAGACAATACAATTTGGAAGCCAATTGTAGCAAGACTTCCGATCAAGGAATCAAGCGTTTTGAGAAATTCATAAAGAAATGATTTATTTTCTTTGTAAGTGTAAGTAATCATGCGTGAAAATCCCAATAAACGTCTAGATCAGGTACATCTGTATCAAGGATAACAACGCGTAACAAACGTCCACAACCACATATTCCAGAACTAAAAAGACTAGTCGAGGATAATACTGCATCTTTGGCTATGTAAAATATCTTAAGATACTATCGATAGTTGGCAACGATTTGCGCTACCGTCAGAAAGATGACTTGTAATTTGAACAGCTGGAATAAAAACATTGTTACCGGTAGGATTTGTTGACAGGAAAATACTTATCTGAAATATTAGATGAATTGGTTGTCAGAGAAAAAACAATCTAGCAATGTTGATCTATGGCGGTCCAAATCCGGCGTTAGTTTGTTTAAAATGCTTTTTGCGCCAAGTTCACCAGTACATCAGTTACATTTCGGTATTTTAACTACTATACCACTGAGTGAGCATATGATCAGGTTCCATAAAGTGTTATCCCTAACCATATTGAAAGTGTTAAAGGTGCTGAACTCTAGATTATAGATAGCATAGTCAAAAATTATACAACTGTTCAAAAGTTGTCTTGAAATATTAGAATCATAATTCTGGGATAAAATTAGTAATAATTTCACTTTCCTGTACAATTAACATCTAAATATTGATCGTTTATAATGCTTCATTCTTACTTGGAAGCCACATTTTACATTTTCATGACTTTCAAATTGACTGTTTTTCAAAATGTACTGCCAAAATAGTTTTGATCTATTTATTACTTACTTTGTGGTCGCTATTTTAGTAATATTTGCAGAAGTTTCAATGTTTCAAAATGTTGATCTCCATCTTGAGTTCTGCACCCTTAAGGTTATATTATATTAAATTATATCTGCAATCCAAATAATTCAGATTCTTAATATCTTTTGCTAAAAATCGAATTTAAAGTTACGAACAATTTAGACCAATATAAGAATGCATGGGTAGGCATACTGATCTTGGTCTACATTGTGTGCAAGTAATGTAAAAGTTCGTGTATATACACACTGTTGGATTAAGGTGGCCTGGTCTAAATGATGCCTGTTTTAGGTTTACCTATCCAGGGACAGGCTGGCATGACTGAAACAGACATGCGAATATTTTTAAAATGATTGGGTTATATTGGCTGTCTTCCCTTTTCCCTTCCTTCCTTCTAAGGAAGAATCAGTCTATCAACATGCCAATTCCGCCCTCTATCAAAAAGAGTAGACCAAACTTACCAAGTATTAATACAATAATCGAGAAACACGAATTTACATTCGATATGTCACGAGAACATTAAACAAATAAGAAGCATACAAGAATATTTATAACAGCAGTTGTCGAGATGCAATTCATATCGTGATGAGCAAATCACAATACGACAGAAATCTAATCGATTGCAGTAATTTATTAAGACAATTTTAAGTATCTGTTTTAAACACCTGTAGGCAGAAGGTATTAAATGTACGTGCAAGCTACGGCAGCTCTAAAGGGACACACACATTTTTATAAATTACATACGAATTTGTTTTTATCCTGAGCGTACGAGATACTAAGTAAGTCATGCGAACGAGATACTTATCTCGTGCGCACCAGATACTAAGTCGTGCGAACGAGATACTATCTCGTGCGCACGAGATAAAAATAAAATCGTATGTAATTTATAAAAGTGTGTGTGTCGCTTTAAAGCTGCCGTAAACATCTTTACCTAAGACTTTATATTTTAATTATACGGCTGGTTGGTCTTAATCGTATTTCGTCAGTAAGTAAATATTTTATTTTATATATGAGCCGTTCCACGAGAAAACCAACATTATTGGATCTGCGTAACCTATCGACCCAGATCAGCCTGCGCAGTCCGCGCAGGCATATCTTGGCCGATACATTCCGTCTCAGGGCGATAGAGGTAAAGAGTAATGATTCCTAAAACAGAAAATCCACAGGAGTATCTATTCGGGTAAGCCTGCGCGGTATGCTTAGACTGATCCGTGTCGATACATAACGCAGAGTCAATAATGTTGGTTTTCTCGTGGAATGGCTCATATATATTCGAATGTATGAACAAATCAATTTTAATAAATAATTAACCATTTAACTTTTGGGACCAATTGCGTGAAGTGTTTGCCAAGCAGTATAGAGATAGACCAGACTTCAAACACCATACAATGCTCTGAACCTGGAATGGATGTTCAGTAATTGGGAGCTACTATAGAAATGGAGATAAAATATTTTTCCAACGCTGATATTGTCATAATACTTTAACATTAGGGACAGGTTCTAGTCTAAGAGATTTCGGATTGAATCAAGCTTACTTACCCTTCTCCTGCTGAACTCGATTTCAAATGTGTGCGTATCCAATGTGTCATGGATAAAACCGCAACTGCATACAATGCCGACCAAGATCATACTACACGCTCGTGTGTTCTATTCTTGGTCCAGATTGTTCGCTACTCATTTATTTGTTTATGGGCAAATCAATAAATCAATAAAACCTCTAATTGAAGGCAGGATTTATAATGTTTTGGTATAGATATTCGGATGTGACAAGGGTTGGGCTATACTTCGCCAGAGGCCCCTCTTGAACCCATCTTTTGCCCGTTTAGCTCACTGCTCAATGTGAGTTAATGTGATCGACACTATGTTCGTCGTCCGCGCGTCAACATTGTATCGTCTGTAACCAGTGGGTCAACTTGGATGAAAATTCACAGCAAGCACCCTCTCAATGTCTTCTCCAAAACTCCTTCAAACTTTTTGATCTATGCAGAGTTCTGGTTTCCATGGCAACAGAAAGAAAACACTGAAAATATTCTCCTTCAAAACCGGTTGCCGATTTTGTTTAAATGATCCTTTGGATGACCCCTTCTCAGATTCCTTCAAGCCAGGTTGATTGGTCGAACAACATGGCAGCCAGGAGGCGGGACTGTTTTACTTTAAATACATAAGTGAAAACTTTAAAACAGTATCTGGCTAATTTGAAAATCATTTTGTAGAAATGTTCATTAGGTGACCCTCTATCACATTCAATCATGCCATGTTAATTAGTTAAACATATGGCCACAAGGGGTGGGAGTGTTTTACCTTATATGGATATAGTGAAAACTTTAAATTCTTCTTCTGCGAAAGTATCTGGCCGATTTTTTGTAGAAATGTTCATTGGGTGACCCTCTACCAGATTACAAGATTACTTCAAAGCGTGTTGGTCTGTAAAAAAACTAGCTATTAGTGTTGACGTGACACATCACATTGCATAATTCGGGTGAGCGATCCAGGGCCATCATCAGGGGCGTAGCTCCCTTTATGCACTGTAGGCACGTGCCTACACATTTATTCTAAAAATGCCCCAAAATGCAGCTGCGGCGATAGACATCTGCGTAATGTATCGACCAGATCAGCTTGCGCTGTCCGCGCAGACTGACCCGGCCGACACATTCCGTCTAAGGGGGGATAGATAGAGTAGTTAGTCCTGAAACAGAAAATCCACAGGAGGCGAAAAGTGTATATCCGAGTAGGCCTGTGTGGCATGCTTAGGCTGATCCGGGTTGATACTTTACGCAGAGTCCACAATGTTGATTTTCTCACGAGACGGCCTACATATTGATTATTGCCAAGCTACGCCCCTGATCATGACCCTCTTGCTTAAGTATACGACGTTTAAAAAGTTTAAAAATATAATGGAAAGGGGGCATCTGGTTTTATTTACATTTCTTACAGAGTTTTCAAAGAGCTGACTATCACTTCACTGGTCGTGAGTTCGATCCCCGGTTCGACCATTCATTCTTTCACGAATTACCTAAGTCAGTGTTCCGCCAATGATAACCATCTACCTGGGCATGATGCTGTGTGGAGTACAGGTGCGAGAAGGCCAGAAAAGCACGCATTATTTGATTTGTTCACCATGTTATACTGAAATACCGTTGTAAGAGTCGTTAAAGT
The DNA here is from genome assembly GCA_031761405.1 of Serripes groenlandicus. Taxonomy (NCBI): domain Eukaryota; kingdom Metazoa; phylum Mollusca; class Bivalvia; order Cardiida; family Cardiidae; genus Serripes; species Serripes groenlandicus. The sequence goes on from JASEVX010000008.1 coordinate 15,531,680, forward strand.
CTAGTCAATCAAAGATTAGATATAGGCGCATCTAAAGATGGTTCTTCAAAGACAAGACTATTTCTCAAACGAATAAACATTTTAAATATTAACCGCTGTGTCATATTAAATGAAATATAAATAAACCACGAAGATTAATTCTGATAACTACCTACTAATGTTCTCTGCGGGATTCGAGAAATGACTTCAAAGACGTTATAATATCATTAAAGATTTACAATAAGGACTAGCAATAATGTCATTAAGAGAATTTTCAATTACCAATTCGTTCACTTATTTAATTTTACTTTATGAAGTTATCCTTGTATGAGTGTGAAGTTTATTAATATACAAGTCTCTAGGATCAGCCTTTTCATCTGCGTTGTTTACCGACCGAGGCCGCATAATAGAGACATTTCTTTAAACAATGCAGATGAAAAGGTTGATCGTAGAGACCTGTATACATATACGTCCCGCGAGAAAACCAACATTATGGCCTCTGCGTAATGTATCGACACAGATCAGCCTGCGCAGTCCACAATGTTTTCAAAAGTCGTCTGCTGTTATTGCGTCAAAATGCGTGGGGAAGGGTTAACGCATTCAACGCCTAATATTTTATAAAGCAGACTATTCCATGTTCAAAATCGGGCGAGTTTTGACTATGTTCATAACTTAAATGCAAACAATACCGATGAATCAGGTGATGCAGTTCGTTATGACCTCTCACCTGAATCTGTATTATTTGCAAAAAGCACAATCAGATTGCCATTGGCGCTGGGAGAGTTTGACAGAGTTTGATAATTCTTGAAACACCCCTGTATATACAATTGTTCTCTATCGGATTAAGGGTGGTGTATTTTATTGGGTTTTATCGTCCTTGAAATAGTCTGAACCTATTAACCCTTTCCCTCTTACAACAAATCTGAAGCAGACGACTTTGAATACATCTAGACGAAAATAAGGAAATACGTTATAACTTCAGGTAAAATTGCTGAAAAGATTGAAAACATTATGGCAAATGGTGAAATTGCTCGTTTTGAGCAATTTCTTCTTTTGCCACAAAGTGTTCGAAGGTTGTCTGCTTCAGAGGTGTCATAAAGCGTCTATATATGGGACAGGGTTAAAGTAAGGTATAACTCAGATGTTAAGCTTTCGTTTCAAGAAAAAGAATTACAAGGAAAAAATAGTCATCAATGATTTAACTTTCGTGAAATTATCTTGGTAATATGTGCATCTCGTCGACATGGGATTGCGGTTATAGCTGGGGAATGGCCTTTGTGTAATAATAGATGCGAAATTAATGAGATTGTTAGAATAATCAATTACCGTAAAATTGTTATTTCTGATTATTTTACTTAAGACTACAGTAACACTGGCACGAGTATAAAACCCTCTCTAAATGCGAGAAAATACACATGATTAGAAAATATGATAATTACATATGATGAGTTGTCTTTTCAATCTTCATAAAACGCATCTCTAAAAGAGACAAGAAGTATTTGCTATAAGTGGCGAAGAAACCTTAACTATTTCGCTGACAACGGCAATTAAAGGCTTTTGAAAACAATGCAGATTCAGGTGAGACAGTTCGTAACAAGTTGTCTCTCCTAAAATATGCATTGTTTACCACTTAGGCATCACTTTTTTACCAAAGTTCCTGTTGGACGAGAAATGAAGTGGTCCAATTTTCAACATAGAAGAGTCGACTTTGTGAAATTCGGCAGTGAACGAGTTAAAAAGAGTACAAAAAACTCACAAAACTACTCGGAAAAGATCCTCGTGAAACTGTCGATGGGGTCACTTAACTTCCATCCATCACCTTTTGCGTAAAAGGGTCTACTTCTGACGTCTCTGAGGAATCCGCTGTGGTCGAGTGGTTGGCGTCGGGGATTTCGAAACCGGGTGTCCCGGGTACGATTTTCAGTCACGGCACTACGGTCATGGTGGAGTCCCCTTGGGCAAGGCACATTTTCTAGCCTAGTACTGTTTTGTTTACCCAGGGATCATGAAAAAATGAACTGCCGCCGTGATGTAACTGAAGTAATGTTGAAAGCGGCGTAAAACCCAAATAAATAAATTCTGACGTCTCTGTGGCATACGACATGGACATTGCTGTGGGGAACATGATAGTTTTCTCGTTGTTTCCTTTTCCAGTAATGTTTTCAAATACAAACAAACAATAAAGTATGATCAATTTGCCGAACGTGTACGCACAGTCTGTGGTGAGACACTCCGATAGGTGAAGTCATTTCGGTCCCTTTTTTACACGTAGCCACTTAGTTTAAACCATTTGAGTCTGTCCATGGGTAAAGGTACATGTTGGTATTTCTGGCTGGAGTTGGCTCAGACCAGCTAGTACATCTGATCCGTCCTATCATAATCTACACAAGTTGACAGAAGCTTGAAAGAATTTAGTGCAGGTAGTATGTAAACAGTTTAGTTCTTGATCATATTTTGTGGATAAACAGGCTGATCTAGATCTTCAATGTTCTAAAATGTCAACTAGTAGTACCCTTTTCAAATGGATCGGGGATCATTTAGTCACGGTCATATCATGTTACTAAAATACAGATCGCTTATCAGGATTGATTTTTATTACTTGATAATTTATATAATAGAGCGTGGACCATTGAGCAAAATTAACGTAATTTTAACAGATATTTGTGTTGATAGTCTTCCAAATTGAGAAAACCTGGAAAAACAGAATCGTAATAGTTAAGAGCTAAAATAATGACCTTTACTGAGTAGAACATAGTGTTGAAAAGGGACGCATTACAGTTGACAGTTTCGTAATTATTTAGCATTTTTAAAACAATCATGTTACCTTTACATTTGGGTTTCTCTATAAACATTACCCATTTAACAGGATCGTATCTTTCAAATAATTTCAACAGTCTATGTAGGGGGCAGCAAGCCATTTTATTTTCAAAACGGACCCGCTCGTCGTATCCTTCCCACGTCGACCATGTTAACGGATAAACCTGGCTTTTCTTAGTACGCGTTTGTTTGGAAATTAATTTGAGTAGTTAGTCACAGATAATTGACAACATCAAGTAATAATCGGTCACCACTAGATCCAATTAGTATTTTCATATATTTACACTCTAGTACACAACAGGTGAATACGGTGAAAAGCTAATACGCGTGACCTCCTTAACTGATAGGTTCGTGGTTTTCTCTCAAATCATAGGAGCCATCTGAATCTCTGACAAATACCTTATGAATGTATTTGACAATTTGAGTAAGTCATAGAAAAATCAGCCTTCCTGACTCTTCAACTAACGACACCTTAATTGGCCTGACTTCGCTCAAAAGTATTCACGTGAGCCGTGCCCTAAGGCATTTACGTTCAGTGAAGATCCATATCATCCGAAATTGCACTGTTCGCCATCTAGCCACACACACGTTTTTGGAATGTCTGAATATCATCAAGCGCGTAGCTTGGCAATAATCAATGTGTAGGCTGTCTCGTGAGAAAATCAACATTGTGGACTCTGCGTAAAGTATCGACCCGGATCAGCCTAAGCATGCCACACAGGCGTACCCGGATATACATGTACACTTTTCGCCTCCTGTGGATTGTCTGTTTCAGGAATCACTACTCTATCTATCCCCCCTTAAACGGAATGTGTCGGCCGGATCAGTCTGCGCGGACAGCGCAGGCTGATCTGGTCGATACATTACGCAGATGTGTATCGCCGCAGCTGTAATTTGGGGGCATTTTTAGACCAAATGTGTAGGCACGTGCCTACAGTGCCTAAAGGGAGCTACGCCCCTGATCATAACAAACTAGGATGGCATGGCTACATTGACATGCCTTATATACTCCTTTAGCACGAGCAAGATGACCGGTGCTCTGGGAAAACCAACCTTAACGTAATTATTAGGGATGGCAACGGTTACCGATATTAATAACCGGTTACTCGTAAAATTTTGTAAACGGTTACCCGGTTAACCGTATAGACTCACAGACACTAAATATTCACTTCCTTCCGGGTTTTGTTATTGATGTTCATTACCACAAACTGCACTTTACTTTGTTATCCTCAGCACAGCGTTTGAAATACTTCCAGAGAAAGGATGTAGCAGGCGGCATTATGGCAATTATTAATTATAAATCTTGGGATCAAAATCTGCTCATGCTAAAGGATTCATATGGATATTGCTATGCCATCCTTGACAAATCGACGAACGTTGTGGAACCAGATCAGACTGCGCGGATGTGTTAACAAATCTAGATCTACACATGTCGCGAATGCATTCAAAATTATACAAATAATCATCCGTCTTCTGGTGTAGACGTTTCAAACTGAATCCTGAGACATTTCAAAGTAATTGAAGATTTCACATCACTTTTTTTATAGCAGATTTGTTTATAAATGCAACAATGATTAAACTTAAGAAACGATAAAAAGGACAGAACATGGACGCTCATTCTATGTTATTAGTTATTTCTTCAGCTTTATGTCAATGTATCCAGCCGTTAATTGGGCGCCTTGGTCATTTGTTACAATTATTCGAGTAAGATTTCTAATAATACTCTGTAGCGCAGCTATCCATTACCACCCTCTCCTTCTCCGTAATTGAGTTCCTTTTAACCGTTCATTACCATCGTACAAAACTCTACAATAGGTCCCTTTTGGCAACGTATTTGCCATTTCGTTCCTTTAATTGGACGAAAAAAGGTAGCGGCGGATTAATCTTCAATTAAGCTCATTCAGATGCGACCCCTATATCCGGCGAAGCACCGCCCCGAGAGGTTTGACAATATTGTCTGAATAGGATGAGAGATTGTGATGAGTTTCTCGCGGATGTCCTGTTTATCCTCTAATTATACTACATGTATACATATTTGAAGATTGTCGATTTATAAAGAATGTTATCGGTCTATACTTTACCCATGTGTCAAACTGCATTAATTCGCTAAAAAGGTAACTAATGACAAATTTAATACTTTTTTTCAGAAAATAAATAATTTAACAAGAATGATTATTTTAAGGGAAAATAATATTACCGACAATTGTGTATCTTATATTTTTTCCCGTCAATAAACAAGTTTTATACAATAGTTTTAAAACGATAACATCTACATCCTCACAGAATAGAAATTCTGTAAACATCCTATGATATATTTGCTTATTAGTTTAGCGCAAACGAGGAATTATCTATCTACAAAAAAGAACTGAAATAGAAACAGAAAATGAATTAATAATCCAGTGTTTTCAGTCCGGGATTGGGTATAAGAAATTGAAGACTTTTGTCTGAGAAAAAGATAAACCGTGTTATTATCTACATCACTGTTTTAACCGCAAGTTGACGAGATTATGAAAAACAAATTCATATATCTTTCTTTCGTTAATCCTCTGCGTAAAGTATCGACCCGGATCAGCCTAAGCATGCCACACAGGCCTACCCGGATATACACTACTCTATCTATCCCCCCTTAGACGGAATGTGTCGGCAGGATCAGTCTGCGCGGACAGCGCATGCTGATCTGGTCGATACATTACGCAGGTGTGTATCGCCGCAGCTGCATTTTGGGGGCACAACATACGAAAACCAACATTAGTGCACAGTGTAGATACTGATCAGCCCGCCCACCCACGTCTGATATTGGTCCGCACTGTTCACCAATTACTCTTAGAAGGGACTATTTGAGCCGGCCCGCGAGAAAACCATCATTGGGGACTCGTAAAATATCGACCCGGATCAGCCCAGGCTAACCCGAACAGACACTTTTCGCCTCCTGTAGATTTTCTGTTTCAGGACTCATTACTCTATACCTCTATCTCCCAGAGACGGAATCTCTGTCGATCAATAACGCAGAAAACATATTGTTGGTTTTCTCGTGGAACAGCTAATCTGTTTTCACCTTTGAGCATGTAATCACAAGCAGGTCTTTTCCCACATAATTACGTTAAGGTTGGTTTTCGCAAAGCTCCGCTCGTTTAATTCAGCAAGATACACACAGTGCTAATTGAAATTCGTTTAAAGGAGAATTGGCCTTTTGTAAAGAAATATATTTATCTCATCGTGAGAACGGATCCGCGTCTGATGGTTTGGGACCTTAATGACTCTCCGAGTTGGCATCATGTTGGCACTTTTCACAAGTGGGATTACAGCCCCATGTTTTGGCAAGGAGATGCATCTTGGACTAATTTAAATGTAAACGGACAGTGATGGTCCTGATGAAAACGTTCGAATAAATCTATGCGCATTTGTTTAACAATTAATTTGAGAATGCATAACACTTTCAGTGTGTTTGACAAATTTCAAATCGTAAACGTTCTGAAAAGATTTAAAAGATGTTCTAGCTTTCAGGGGTTCAAACGTTCTCCGAGAAGAAGACATTTTTTAAGTTAAAGATGTCAAACGATTTCTAAGGAATCTATTGAACGCCGTAGAAGGATGGCGTTTCGTAGCGGGCGGGTGAAAACGGATTAGTTTGACTTGATTTGTTTGTCCGCTGCGAGTAAACAATACGAAACAAACACGCCAAGACATGACGGATGTGCCAAAATGTCATAAAATGTCAATTTCTCCCCGCGAGCCTGTCAAATCAGAAAAGAACAAGTTTTCTAATCTGCAGACCTTTTTAAACGTTGTTTCATCATTCACAAACCAGAGATAATTATACAAAACTTTTAATCTTCTCTCACAGAAAAGGGTCTTTGTTGGGGAAAAAGGCCATATTTGACGGAAATTGTGTTGCAGTATTCTTCGATGAATGCTCCCCCATTTTCTCGTCTTCTTTGACGAAAGTAAACACGAGTTCTCGCGATATATGACGTTAGTTACATTTACGCGAGATCTTTTGACTTTTGACAGGGGAGGTCTCTTGATCAGAAAATGTAATTATTATCTTTTAAAAACGGAACATAATTTATGACACACGTAACGCTATTCATCAAGAAAGCTGGATTCGTTTTGGAAATTGTATTTATTCAGACAGATTTGTTATTTGAATTATGTGACAAATTGGGCAAAATTTGAATGCGTCTCTATCCTCATTTTGCGGAAATATTTACTTTTGCATATCATGAATAATTTTGAGTATTGTGTGCCAGTCAAGGTGATAGTCTCGCCATAAATCTCGTCCTCGCGAGAAGGAACAATCGATGCTTAAAATTTGCTTATGACAACATTTAGCGATAACAAATAGCGTTCACCATTTATCTATCCGTCTTTTTGTATAATTGTATTTACTTTGTTGCTAATTTTGTAGACGGTATCTTACGGGAAGTATTAGTTAAACACATTTCGTCGCCTAGTCCGCAATATTAACATGAAAATCTCGTAAATCCATGAGTAGTAGATTATTTAACTCTTATCCTTTAAAGAGCAAAATCTTATTTTATCGCATACAACAAATCTACAAAAGCAAGGCAATACTGTAGATGATTCTAAAAAATGAAAGAAAAAATAATGAATGTAGAGTTGGAAACTTTGTGACAAAAGAGAGAAATTGCTCATCATTTTTCAACAATGTTTTCAAAAGTCGTCTGCTGTAGATACATTAAAATGCGATTAGAAGTGGGAAATGGTTTAATTCAACCCCTCTTCTGCTGTTTTCGTCCGATGAGGGAATCGGAAATGGTCTAGTTGTAAGTATCGGGGGATTTGGAAACGGGCGTCCCGGGTTTAATCCCCAGTCGCAAGGATCATGTTGTAGTGTCCTTGAACAAGGCACAATTTCTAGCCTAGTGCTGGTTTGTTTACCCAGGTATCATAAATAAGTGAACTTTCACCGTGATAGGACTAAATTAATGTTGAAAACTGCTTAAAACCCAAATATACACAACAAATCAACTCGTCAGATGGGAAAGGGGAGTTAACCCTTTCCCTCATACGACAATTCTGCAGCAGACGACTTTGAACGTATTTTCTCAAAACATAGAAAATCTCCATAATTGAATGGATAACCTATGACTAAAAGTGGAAAACATTGTGGAAAAAGGAGAAATTGCACATTTATCCAATTTCTTCTTTTGTCACTATGTTTTCAAAAAGCCGTCTGCTGCAGAGGCGTCAGAAAGCGTCTATATGAGGGAAAGGGTTAATTAAGCTACAATTACGAACATGTAGACACAGACAAACATTCATGTTCCAGGAGTCTAATGTGTTCGCTACTCAGAAATGTGTACCCTTTCGCACATGTAGACGCTTTCTGACACCTCTGCAGCAGACTACTTTTGTGATGCAACGTTATTCAAAATTATTCAATAATGACTCTTTCATATATATATACAGAATTTCCATATTTCGGACCAGATATTTTAAAAGTCATCTGCTGCAGTTTTGTTGTATGTGGGAAAGGGTTAAGAAAATCATTGTTCCATAAAAGTGGAAGAACTTCTCAAAAATCGGGGAATATTATCACGTTTGCATGAATTCAACGGGAGAAAAGTAAATCAAAACAGTTGAGTATTTGACACACTTCATTTTCAGATGTGTGTTGGATGTTTTTAATCGATTTCACGAGACATTTTTAGAACCTTCAACATTGAAAATATCTACCCAGAAGTTTAGCGACACAATTTTCTTAATAATTTCTTACATAAAGACGCTTTTTGACGCCTCTGCCGCAGACGACTTTTAAAAACACTGTGACAAAAGAAGGAGAAATCGCTCAAAATGAGCAATTTCTCCTTTAGCCAAAATATGTACATAATAAAACCCTTATCTATGATGGTTTTTCAAGTTTTTGTCAACATATCTTCGAAGTCATGTGCTGCATATTTGTTGTAAAGGGTTAATAATTTGATTCACTTTATCATTTAGTGTCACACCGTTAATAATGTTTTCATTTTAATGATAGTAATATACAAAGTGTCCCTTGTTCAAACCCAAAATAAGATCATATGAATTCTCCCGTTGTGTAGGCTGCCTTATGTTATTCTCTCTATGTATATTTCTTTCTTTTTATTTTATTTTAAATTTCGTTCTGTTATTATTTTCACCATTATGCATTTCGTTGCGCTCTGATCACGATATAATCGTTTAACTATGGAAGTCCTGGAGGGACTTCTTACTTCAATACTTCTGACTTCCATACTTCCAACTTCCACATTTCTAACTTCATCACTATTTACTTCAAACTTCTTTACTTCTAACTTCCATACTTCTAACTTCCTTACTTCTAACATAATATGGAAGCCCTGGAGGGACTTCTTACTTCAATACTTCTGACTTCCATACTTCCAACTTCCACATTTCTAACTTTATCACTATTAACTTCAAACTTCCTTACTTCTAACTTCCATACTTCTAACTTCCTTACTTCTAACATAATATGGAAACCCGGGAGGGACTTCTTACTTCAATACTTCTGACTTCCATACTTTCAATCTCAACATTTCTAACTTCATCACTTTTAACTTCCAACTTCCTTACTTCTAACTTCCATACTTCTAACTTCATCATTTATTACTTCATCACTTTTAACTTCCAACTTCCTTACTTCTAACTTCCATACTTCTAACTTCCTTACTTCTAACTTCATTACATTTAACTTCTAAGGTCCAAATAGTATTGTTTTCATTCAAAGAAGCACGTGGGTGGAATTACTCCACTATCGACAATATTTTTAGTTTAAAAGTACATTTCACGTCAACGTGGTAGATTTTATGTTTTCTATATAGACTTCTAAAAAGCATTTGATAGTTGCCCACATGAAAAGCTCATACATTGCTTATCAAGAAATGGTGTAAACGGAACATTCTTGTTAATGTTTCAGTCTATTTATGAACTATTGCAATCATGTATTTAAGTAAATGGTGAATTAACAGACTTTTTCCAGTGTAAGAGCGGAACCAAACAAGGATGCTCATCGTCTTCTCACCGTTTATCAATGATTTGATTGGATAATTCCATCCACGTGCTTCTTGAATGAAAACAAAACTATTTGGACCTTGGAAGTTAAATGTAATGCAGTTAGATGTAAGGAAGTTAGAAGTATGAAAGTTGGAAGTTAAAAGTGATGAAGTTAGAAGTGTTGAAGTTAGAAGTAAGGAAGTTAGAAGTATGGAAGTTAGAAGTAAGGAAGTTGGAAGTTAAAAGTGATGAAGTTAAAAATGTTTAAGTTAGAAGTATGGAAGTCAGAAGTATTGAAGTAAAAAGTCCCTCCATGGCTTCCATATTATGTTAGAAGTAAGGAAGTTAGAAGTATGGAAGTTAGAAGTAAGGAAGTTACATGTTAAAAGTGATGAAGTTAGAAGTTAAAAGTGATGAAGTTAGAAATGTTGAAGTTAGAAGTATGGAAGTCAGAAGTCAGAAGTATTGAAGTCAGAAAATATTGAAGTAAGAAGTCCCTCCAGAGCTTCCATATTTAACGGTCATATTGCAGAGCTGTCATGTATGGATTTTGTACAAACTCAGCATCGAAATAAAACTTTGTATTTTAGAACCAACTCAGACATGAGACATTGATGAATCTTCTAGATGGTTGTTATTTTTGTTTAACCCTTTCCCTCATATAGACGCTTTCTGACGCCTCTGCAGCAGACGCCTTTTTGAAAACATAGTGACAAAAGAAGAAATTGCTCAAAACGAGCAATTTCTCCTTTTGCCACAATGTTTTCCACTTTAAGTCATAGTCATTGAATTATAGAGATTTTCTATTTTTTGTCAAAATATGTTCAAATTCGTCTGCTGCAGAATTGTCGTATGAGGGAAAGGGTTAAAAAGAATACGCTGGTCGGACTATAGGAACGTGTAGAATAATCCTAAACTACATGATAGGATAAATGTCCAGAACCCCAATTATCTCGCTAGTTCAGTCGGTAGCGACACGAGCTGTCAATCCAGGATATCGAACCACAGCCCGGCCAACATTCATTCCGACTTTTGGAAACATATGGAGGCCATGTTATGACTTAACCCTTTCCCTCATACGACAATACTGCAGCAGACGACTTTGAACATATTTTGTCAAAATATAGAAAATCTCTTTAATTGAATGGATAACCTATGACTAAAAGGGGAAAACATTGTGGCAAAAGGAGAAATTGCTCGTTTTGAGCAATTTCTTCTTTTGTCACTATGTTTTCCAAAAAGCCGTCTGCTGCAGAGGCGTCAGAAAGCGTCTGTATGAGGGAAAGGGTTAACATTGTTGAAACAACATTGAACCCCAATCAACCAATCAACGTATAACATTATATTACCTGACAGGAATGTTGAGGCTCTTAAAAATGATTATTTTTAAAGTAAAGAAGGAAAGTTAGTTACAAAGAGGGTTCTTAATTTTCCAAGACAGAAAACATGTTAAGAAACTTAGAAATAGTCCACCATAACAAAAGAAGTTCCTCGTTATAAAGCAATTCCTTCAAAGCAGCATTGATGAAATCAAATGAGCCGTTCCACGAGAAAACCAACAGTGTTGAGTCTGCGTAAAGTATCGACCCGGATCAGCCTCGCAGGTTAACCCGGAAAGACACTTTTTGCCTCCTGTGAATTTTCTGTTTCTTGACTCATTAATCTATACCTCTATCCCACTGCGACGGAATGTGTCGGTCCGCATGAGCCTGCGCGGACTGATCTGGATCGATATATTACGCAGAGTCCATAATGTTGGTTTTCTCGTGAAACGACTCAAATAATTAGCTTTACTGAAACCCCGATCATATCCGCGTAATCTAATCCGAATATTGACTGTTGAGAGATCCGTCACAAAATCATTATAAATATATATACATGTATATATATATTATTTCTTTTACACTTTATTTGCAACGTCCGTGGGTATGGAGAGGTCGTGGCCATCCGCCCTCATACCTTACACCAATTGTTAGTAGATTTATATAAGTAGTCTAAGACAATTTTATGAATAACCTTTAAGGAATCTGGGCAGTTTCTATTCATTACGTAGCGTAAGAGGTTTTGAAAACATTGTGGGGGAAAGGGGAGAAAATTGACCATTGATCAAAGTCTTCTTTTACCACAATGTTTTATTTAATAGGTTTTTGAATTTCATTTACATATTACATATAGTTTTTGTCAGTTAGAAAAACAATATGTGTACATACTACAAAGAATTTGCGAAAAACATAGTTACTGCAAAAATGTAACCAGACTGTGCGGATGCACCGTTATAAATAGGTTATCCTTCTGTTTATATTATTAACTATTACACATATGCCGACCGACAAATTTTAAAAACATTGTGACACACTGAGAAATTTCTCCACAATGTCTTTAACTGTGCCAAATAATAATAATTTCAATTTAAGAGATTTTCCATATAATTGCCTTCATTCTTTCAAAGTGGTAAGGTGTATATTTCCTGAGGCATATGTGGGACAGCGTAAATGAGTATTCGAGATAAAACATGCAATGCCCAGAATTATGTCCAGAGAAATAAAAAAAACTTTCATGCAAAGCACATATTATTTATTGAAAACGACAATTTGCCCGATTTAGAAATTTCTCCATTTTCCTCAATAAACTTTCGTATTTTTTTTATAGTAACATATATCGTGAATACACGTTTAACTCTTTCATCGCTGAATTTTTTAAAGTAGACTCTTCCGTGTTCAAAATCGGGCGTCTCCATTTCTCATATAATACAATTTTGGACTATTTTGATAACTAAAAGGCAAACAATGCTGATTTCAGGTGAGACAGCTCGTTACGAGCTGACTCGCCTGAATCAGTATTGTTTGCAAAAACCTGAATATTGCCTTTGGCGCTGAAAGAGTTAATGATTACAAACTACATGGAAAGAGTATTTTTGTTCGATAAAAGACAAATAACCATTTTACGGAATAACTGCTAAAAGACATTTCAGATTATGTTTCAAGGATGTTCATTTTGTTTCTACGCGTGACTCAAAGAAACGCGTTTAAACGAGTGAAAACATTAAAATTATCATTCTCGTCTTACATGAGTTACTTCCCTTTGAATGCACAGTCATTGACCTCAGACATCAAACACGCCATCTATTCCCTATCTGTTTGTGACATCACCGTTCAGAAAATACGATGCACCAGTTGCTTAATATGCATGTATTTCATCTATAATTCAATAGCGTCTATGCATAATAAGACATTGAAACCGAACGAAGAAAGTGACCTTCCCAAACCGGGTCAGTACCCAAATTTGAATATTAATATCATAAAACGGAATTAACTACTTTTATAGTTACCAGACCCTTTATCGTGTCAAACACATCTCAATGCGCTAGTTTCATGTCAACAAATCTGATGACATCACATTGGACACAATATCCCTGCGGTCATCGGAAGATATATCATCTAACCGTGACATGTACGTGTCATCAACTGGAATAGCATCGTCATCTGACTCACCTTTGCGGTCAGATTTGCCATTCATTCGGTCGACCTTTAACACGTGTACTCACGAAAAGTGTTAAATTGTTTCTTAACGAAATGAATACCTTTTTAATTACTTTTGTTTTGTTTCGGTTATTCCCCTAACACATGTTGCCAGCTCCTTTTCCAGCCTGCTTGGTTTGCATTGTTTGGGGATTTTTTTCTTTAAATATGACATGTTTATGTCATATGATTCTCGGCGTGGATACAGACATAACAACCATCTTAACTCTTTCCCACCTACAGACACATTTTGACGCAATAGCAGCAAAAGACTTTTGAAAACAGTGTGACCAAAGGTAAAATTGCTCATGATTAGCAATTTCTCCTTTGGCCACATTGTTTTCAACTTTATCTAACCAATTAAGCTTACTTTAATGGAGAATTTTCAGGTTTTTGTCACTATGTTTTCAAAGTCGTCTGCTGCAAATTTGCTGTAAGTTGGAAAGTGTTAACTCTTTCCCAAATAAAACAGCTCTGTAACAGACGACTTTGAGAACATCTGAGCACACGTTTACATATATGTAAAATGTCTATAAATGTAAGTATAATTATTGAATAGAGTTGAAAACAGTTTGGTAAAAAAGGGAAATTGCTCATTATTAGCAATTTCACCTTTTGCCTAAATGTGTCACAAAAGTCTCTGCTGCAAAAACACCTGCAAGTGGTAACAGGTTAATAATTTATTATATTAATTGTTGACGGATGTTTTATTATAATCATGGAAATTAATCTTGTTTACGTGGATAACAGCTGATGAAGCTATGACAGCCACATGTTAAACGGTCAATTCTCTGTTATATCATTATATTACATAATGCACGAATTTGAGCGTATTCTCACGTGTATTACTTAGTATGCATATGCCATGTTTAAGTACCGGCTGCTGGAAACGGCATCTCAGTATGCATGTTACATCTGGAAGGTTTTATTGAACAAATGATAAATTGCTGAGCGTTTTTATACGATTGCGCTCAAAGCAAGTTCTTCATTATTACCCACTTATCAAAAACGTTTTGCTGCAGAACATGTAACAGGTTAAAAAAACGTATATGCAGCCAGTAAAGCTGCACTTTTGAGGATAAGACCAATGTGACAAATCTTTTGTAACAGTTATCAGTGAAACGTCGGTAGAGACAGGATGTCGACTTATTCCAAATCAATAATTCTAAACTGGTACACTACCAAATTTCATTTCAACAGAACACGAAATTGAAGGAAAGAGAGCGATTAAATAAAAACATGGTGCAACCCTTTTCCCCGCACAGTCGCATGTTCACTTCTTTAAATAAGACGAATTTTGAAAACATTTTGACAAAATATGAAATCGCTTTCTCCTTTTGTCACAATGCTTTCAACTCTTATTTAATGGTTTATACTTTCATTTAAAGATGGGGCGTTTTCGACAGTATTGCCACTATGTTATCAGAGTTGCCTGTTGCTGACTTGCTGTGTGTGGGAAAGGGTGAAAGATTTCGAATTTGAAATAGGTCTTCTCGACCCATTAACGAAAACAATAAAAAAAAGATAATAACAAAACGTTCGGCAAGATGCGTCAATTCTACTGTGAAGATCCATATCATCGCACGTCGCGTATTGTTTTGTAATGTTAATACAGTTGATGTCAAAACGTTTATAGTTCATCTGCACTATAAAGATATGAAACAAGCCTTGTTTCAACTTTATTCAATATTTTTTTCAAATCATATGTACAGAGAGCTCTGCAGAGTTGTAGTATGTGAGAAATGGTTAAATTGGATACTTGAGTATTCGGTTAGTAACATGGCTTGAGTATAGACATGCGTATTGCTACTAGGAACATGTGTACCAAGTTGCAAACTGTTGAACGGTTTTGGGTAAACGTTGTGGGACGCAAACGCAGCCGTAAACGACGCCGACGCCAAGGGTATCACAATACTTCGAAACACAGACGAGCTAAATACGTTTAATTTTGCAGACAGTATTTAGCATTTAATTCGCCCTACATACGTGTGAGCTTAACCCTTTCCCTCGTACGACAATTCTGCAGCAGACGACTTTGAACATATTTTGTCAAATAATGGAAAATCTTTATAATTGAATGGATAACCTATGACTAAAAGTGGAAAACATTGTGACAAAAGGAGAAATTGCACGTTTTGTGCAATTTCTTCTTTTGTTACTATGTTTTCAAAAAGCAATCTGCTGAAGAGGCGTCAGAAAGCGTCTATATGAGGGAAAGGGTTAATACACACCATCATTTCAATATACAGGAGAATACACCGGTTTATCTCGTTTTCATAGTCGTCTGCTATGAAAAATTCAACTTGAAAATTATGATACCATCTAGACAACTGGACATCGAAGTCTTTAATAAAAATGAAAAACAATTTTGAAAAAAAAGGAGCATCTTCTGCAGAGATATCAAATTTGTTCTTTATAAAAGAATCGGGTACTAATAAAACTAATACACATTTGATCTCCATTGCTCATACCAAGGAGTACTTTATAGTCAAGGCTCGTCAGCCTCAACATTTTATATTTTTCTACTTTGTAACTTTATTTATGTTTAGTTTGTGCCAAACATTGGTAGCAGAATTGTAAATAGTATGTTCCTGCGTTTAAAATATATTAAGGTTAAATTTATTTTTGATTGCTTTAAGCTTGTACTGGAATGTTCATAACTTTCAGAGTTGAAAAATTGAATCATTGAAAGAGTGACTTCCCTTTGTTATATTCTTACAAACAGCAAATGTCAACAAATGAAATGATGTGCATTTCACGAACATTGAGCTGTATATTTCACAAACAAATCCTAGTTAGGTGAGGATATGTATTTTCCATGTCACTCTTCAATTAGAAAATAATTATATTGAGTATAATTATGTATTGTTATTGATTTTAGTTAATATTCGGATAGTGCAAATTCGGCTGTTTCTGTGAGTTACTGTGATAGTTAATCACATTAATCTTTTAGTGGATGTTGCCACATTATTTTCTGTATAAATACAACATTTTTATATCCAAATGTTATCAAATTAACAGAAATAACCAACAGCATAGGTATGATGCAGGATGGCATAACACTAAAATCTATTGAAACACGATATTGGTGAAACCAGGGACGTCTTATCTACGTCCCTGGTGAAACCGATGGATGATCCCCGAAGTATAACGAGGATACAGAAATTGTGATGACATGTACATATCCTCACTGCATTCAAATCAGTAGTTGCTTATAAAATTGCCTGGACAAAGGCGAGGACGGGCAGCCGAATGGACGAACGGTCGGACAAACAAAGCGGCGAATATATGCGCGTACCGAAAAGAAAAATCGGGGAGTATAATAAAGGAACCGTTGAGTTCTCCTTTTTTTTAAATCTTTATGTTTCATACCCTTTATTTTCGCATTCTACTTTTACTTATCCGTTTTCAATATTTCTCCGATTCCTTAAATTAAGAAGATCCTTAACCCTTTTTTCCACATATAGATGCTTTCTGACGCCTCTGCAGCAGACGGCTTTTTGAAAACATAGTGACAAAAGAAGAAATTGCTCAAAACGAGCAATTTCTCCTTTTGCAACAATGTTTTCCACTTTAAGTCATAGGTTATCCATTTAATTAGAGATTTTCTATTTTGTTACAAAATATGTTCAAAGTCGTCTGCTACAGAATTGCGTATGAGGGAAAGGGTTAACCCTTTTCCCCACATATAGATGCTTTTGCAGTAGAGGACTTAATTAGTAGTTTACCTCTTTGTCAAAATGTTTTATTTATGGAGTGTTCAAATGTGTTCGACTGCCGGAGATTTGTTTCATGCAAGAAAAAGGGTTAAATAACACATAAAGTTATAATTTACCACATATGTTGTACTCTGTTTTGATAATATCTGACATCAAAATGGAAAGTTTACTTGTTTTGCAGAATTGAAAGAGTTGTGTGAAAGGGAGGTATTACTCCCTATGAAAACATTTTACAATGTTGTTCCCTGCAGCAGCATCTAATGCTTTATATTAGAGATGGAAGATTAAATGAGAGGACGAAACATGTGTAGAATTTCCTGATTTATTAAAGAAATACAATAATGTATGAAATAGTAACAAGCAAGACAAAGCATGGGAATGATAGGGTACACACACCTGTAGTTAACCCTTTCTCACATACAGATGCTTTATGATGCCTCTGCGGCAGACAAATTGTGAATACATTCTGGAAAATGGAAAACTTGCTCATAATAAGGAAATCTTTCCGTTTGCCACACAGTCTTTAATTCTATTTTTATTTTAGCTTTCATTTAAAAAGAATTTCAACATTAGGTCGTCTGATGAAGATTTGATGTATGTGGGAAAGTGTTTACACTGTCGTTATCCTTTTCCAACACACAACAAATATGCAGCAGACAACTTTGAAAACATTTTGGCAAAAACCTGAAAATCACTGAGACTTTATTTCGTCTAAATCATTGTGGCAAATAGAGCAAGTATATAGAATGATTTCAAAAGTCGACTGCTTCAGATGCGTCTGTAAGTGGGAAAGAGTAAAGTAACTGGTCAACAGAACAAGAACCATAACAAGAGGCCTTTGATAGTCTGAATCACTCGTCTATATCTTAGACTTGAACATTCTGACTAACTTTCTAGAAAGTTCATTTAAGTACATGTACAATTCAGTTTTTACCGAAAAGAATTCTTAATAGCACACCAGGCAATGGCTTTAGCTTTCAGTTTAAAGCAAGAACATCAGTAAACGGATCGATGCTCCGATGCTCCCTGAATGGGTAATAATATATAAGGGCCTATGTATTTAGGTGTATTCAAAGATAAAATAAAATTATAAATTTTAATTGTTTAGTCTTTTCTTTATACAAGTAACCTACATCTAAGATAAATGGCAACCATATATATACTAAATACTTAAAGTAATTATCATCTGTGACTGAATTATTACTACTCTGCATTTTCAACCATATGGGTTTTGGCTACCCTGTTTTTTCTATTGTATGGGTTTTGACTACCCTGCATTTTCTATGGTATGGGTTTTGACTACCCTGTTTTTTTTACCATATGGGTTTTGACTACTATGACAACTGGAACTATCACTGAAGATTATAAATACCCCCATAAACAGCACCTTGACCTACACCATAACTTAATAAGTAAAAGGGCCATAACTATGTGAAATAACATGCAATTGTAACCCCTTTAAAATATGCACATCTCCTCCTGGTATAGAAGCTTCATGTAAAATGTTATTGAATTCCACCTAGTGGTTTGTAAGAAATAGGCTGGACAAGATATGGCTTCCAGCCGACCGACAGACAGACTGCCCGACACAGTGACTCCTATATACCCCCTCTTCTTCGAAGGGGGTATAAAAAGGAACCATATGGGTTTTGACATACACTCGGCCTCAACATAGGAATTTGTAACTGAATATGCTTATATATGCCGTTTCAGGAGAATACCAACATTCACCAGGATCAGCCTAAATATTCCGTACAGGCTAACCCGGACAGACACTTTTTGCCTCCTGTAGATTTTCTGTTTCAGGAATCATTACTCTATACCTCTATACCCCTTAGAATGTGTCTGCCCGCGTGGAGTGCACAGGCTGATCTGGGTCGATACATAACGCAGAGTCAATAATGTTGGTTTTTTAGTGGAATGGCTCATATGTACTGAAGCTTCCAATTAGAGTATCAATAAATTGCAGCCCTAGTCACAGAGGAATAGCTTCCCGCACAAGAAAAGGAGTGGCAAAATATCAAAGGACATGAAACTTATATGTGAAGAAGCAGCTTTTAAGCACATCTTCTCGTAGAATATCTACTGAAGTTTCTTATATCTCTTTCTCACTTGTAACACACCTGCAGCAGACAACTTTGAAAAACATTTAGTGCAGAATATTGAATCTATTTAAAAGAAAAAGCAATTATTGAAAAAACAAGAAACCACTGAAGATGGTAAGGCCAGGTAAAGCCAGATTGTCGGCAATTTGATCTTGAAAATTGACAAACCAAGGACAAGGTCAAAGTAACCATAGAAATCAATAGAACTTATTATTGGTTACCTTCAGGCAAAGTTTCAAGTTTGTAACCCTTTCCAGTGCTGATATTTTGCCTCAACCTGAAACTTTAATCCAAATGTTGACGGACATCGCCAATCTTTAGACTGGAATTGCTAGAGCAATCCGGCTAAAAATATGGAAAACATTGTTGCTGAAGGAGAAATTGCTCGTTCAGCTGTTGCTACAAAATAGTGTTTATAAAAGCACTGTCAATGCAGTGACAACATGCTTCATATGATATATTTCGTTGAACATAATTAATAAGTCTATAATACGTAAACACAATACATCATCCTTACATTCATGTATCATTAACACAAAAAACTTTCTGTTAATATCTAAGCAAGTGTTGCTTTCATACTTTTCATCATGTCAGCAGCTTCCATATATCCCATATTGAAGGATCCGTCCCGTTTACTGAGGAAATTATCATATCTACAAGCAAAAGAAATTTGAAATTATCCCAACAATGACATATCTATTAATTAACCCTTTCCCTCATATAGACGCTTTCTGACGCCTCTGCAGCAGACGGCTTTTTGAAACATAGTGACAAAAGAAGAAATTGCACAAAACGTGCATTTTCTCCTTTTGCCACAATGTTTACCACTTTTTGTCATAGGTTATCCATTCAATTATGGAGATTTTCTATTTTTTTACAAAATACGTTCAAAATCGTCTGCTGCAGAATTGTCGTATGAGGGAAAGAGTTAATAACATAAAGTGGACATTTTCTCATATTCTCTTATCTACTTGCTCATTACTGCATACAACTCTGCAGCAGATGAATTGAAAACATCTAGGCAAAAATGTTGAAAATCTTTATATATATGAAAGTATAATTATTGGGCAGAGTTGGAAGCATTGTGGCAAATAAAAGGCGATAAATCTTAATATGAGATTTCTTCATTTGCCAGAGTGTTTTTAAAAGGTGTCTGTTGCAGAGGTGTCAGAAAGCATCTATATGTGGGAGAGGACTAAGGTAAAACACTCCTTATGGTGTCCGTGAATTTTGTACAGTATTTCACTAAAAGTATCTGATCTAGGCATTTTCTGTCGGAATCTGCATGTGTGTCAAAATGCTTCTGCATGTGGGAAAGGGATAACTGATACATTAGCCCATGCATGGGAAAAGGTACAAGTTGGCTTTTGGCCACAATGTTTCAACTCTATCCAATATTGTATCCCCGTAGATTTCTATGTTTTCAATGTCATCTGCTGCTGATTTTCTGTATGTGGTAATGGGTTCAATGTTCAAAGCTTCTAGAAGGAGACATACCGACGGTTTGGCGTGAAACGGTTATAATTAAAAACCTATTTTGAAAACCCTGGTTTAGGAGCAATTTTGACCCCTTTGTAAACAATGCAAATTTAGGTGCCATTGCTCAGAACAAGCAATGGCACCTAAATTTCCATTGTCTACCAAGAACAATGATTTAACACTTATAAAGACTTTATGGTGAGGTGATTATCCTTGGTAAAAAAATACCAATTTTAGTTACAACCGTTTCATGCCAAGCCCTCAATACAGTATCAGGTAGACTTTGAACACATTGTTGGAAAATAATAATGAACAATTTTTATTAACGATTTTCCATATTTTTCTAAGGTTGTTTACAAAATCTTCTGTTTGGGTTTTGTTGTCTGTGGGAAAGAGTTAAACATTAATACTTACATCCTCATGTACTTCAGTTTTTCATCCCCAGTCACTGACGGCCGCATTTTGCAGACTGCCGACATCATATGTTTGTTATATACAGTGATTAACTTTGTGGGCAAGTATGGCGAGTCTGGCATATCGTCACCAGGTATGTGTTCTGACGATCGTCTCTCACGCAGTCTTATCTGGGACACCTGTCAAAAAAGTAAACATGAAGTAAGTAAGTAAAATAAACCACAACCTTGATACTGGCAGCATTAGACATTTTAGTAGCAGAAAACTTTTGGAAATATTGTGGAAAAAGGAATAATTGTTCAAAATTTGATATCAATCATACAACCAATTTTGGATGCATAGCAGATTTTACTGGTTTTTGTTTCATGTTAACCCTTTCCCTCATATAGACGCTTTCTGACGCCTCTGCAGCAGACAGCTATTTGAAAACATAGTGACAAAAGAAGAAATTGCACAAAACGTGCAATTTCTCCTTTTGCCACAATGTTTTCCACTTTTTGTCATAGGTTATCCATTCAATTATGGAGATTTTCTATGTTTTGACAAAACACGTTCAAAGTCGTCTGCTGCAGAATCGTCGTATGAGGGAAAGGGTTAAGCTTTTCAGTTTTTCAGTTGTTTTGCAGGGTTTCCTGGGTAAGTTACTATACTAGTACTACTGGTCCATTTATTATAACACCTTATCGTCATGGTAACCCCATAAAGCTGAGTGCCAAGGAGGGAAGCCATTTCTATAATTTTAAAGCTTTGGTATGATCTGGTCAGGGATTGAACCCGCGAGCTGGATGATCCAACACTACATCTCTGAGGCAGAAGTTTTCCTCAACAGGTTTCCAAAGAAATTGACTTTTAAAATAGCACATAACGTAAGTTATCACACACACTTAATCTGTAGCAGAAGCCTTGGAAAGCATACAGGCAAAATCATGAAAAAATCTACATATGTTTTATTTTTGATAAAGAAATGTGTCATAAGGAGAAATTGCCCATAATGGGCAAATTCCCCTATTGTCACAATATTTTCAAATGTAGTCTACATGTGGGAAAGAGATAAAGAATAAAATCTTGTAAATGGTTATAAAGAGATATTCACTCAATGTAACTTCCCCTATGGATGGCATCAAATATGAAAAGTGCTTTATATTTGAATCAAAGTTGAATAAAAATAAAAGTAAACATATCCAGGGACACTATATTACATGTAATATAGTGTCCCTGACATATCCAAATGATATAAAACATGCAACATGCATTATTAATGATAAAAACGTAATGTCCCGGTCTATGTAAATTGAACTTTAAGATGAATATATAACAAGGTGAATTTACTGTACTTTTCTAACTAAACTGACCTAGCAATTTAATATGTACCTGCACATTTTCCAGTGCAAATACAAGCAGATTGTCATGCGCAAAAGATGAAATCAAACACTACAGATTAAATTTCATATTTGACTAGTACCAAATATGTTAGTGGTACGTCACTGGAAAATGTTGCGATAGTGGGGTGTAATTCAAACACCATTCATAAATTTCAATTCATGTGTTATTTGAGTTTTTACACTATTGAAAATATCGAAATTTGTATAATTTTGTCTTTATTCTGTCTTAGAAATATAGTCCTCGGTAGACTTCTTTGAAAATCTCTATAATTGAATTAATACTTATTAACTCTTTCCCTCATACGACAATTCTGCAGCAGATGACTTTGAACATAATTTGACAAACAATAGAAAATCTCTATATTTGAATGGATAACCTATGACTTAGGGTGGAAAACATTGTGTCAAAAGGGGAAATTGCTCGTTTTGAGCAATTTCTTCTATTGTCACTATGTTTTCAAAAAAGGCGACTGCTGCAGAGGCGTCAGAAAGCGTCTATATGAGGGAAAGGGTTAAACAAGGTTGATAACATTATGAGCAACTTCTCCAAATGCCAAAATGTTTTCAAATGTCATCTGCTGCATCAGAATTCTTTTTCAATGATAAATGGTTGTCAAACTCAAATTTCTTTGTTTTTCATATATGTTCATTTGAGTTTCATATTGGGCACATACTTTTTTTAATATACACAACTCTATTATGGCATATCCATTTTGCCAATTGAAATTGCCACCAAAGGAGGTAACTAGTGTAGATGTCACTACATTTTTAAATGGACTATAAGTAAATTACGTTTGTAAGTATCCACACATGGACTATATATTCATATCAACAACAAAATACCACTACCCAGTAGGCTACCTCCACATTGAAAACATTATAAATATAAACCCTTTCCCAAATACAGCAAATCTGCAGCAGACGACTTTAACAACATCTTGTCAAAAAATGTGTTTGTTTGTTTGTTTTGTTGGGGTTTTACGCTGTTTTCAACATTATTTCAGTTATATTGCAGGGACAATTCCTGATCCCTGGGTAAACAAACCAGTACTAGGCTAGAAAGTGTGCCTTGACTAAAGGGCACTCCAACATGACCACAGCACAGCAACTAGGGATCGAATGTAATGAAAATGAAACTAATAATGAAGAATATAAAAACTCGTCATTAACCCTTTCCCTCATATAGACGCTTTCTGACGCCTCTGCAGCAGACGGCTTTTTGAAAACATAGTGACAAAAGAAGAAATTGCACAAACGTGAAATTTCACCTTTTGTCACAATGTTTTCCACTTTTCGTCATAGGTTATCCATTCAATTATAGAGATTTTCCATTATTTGTCAAAATATGTTCAAAGTCTCTGCTGCAGAATTGTTGTATGAGGAAAAGGGTTAAAAGGCCAGTCAGCAGCAGACATGACAGAAGACATCTGTAAATGGTAAAAGAATAAAGTTGTCAACCTATTCAAATACTCCATAAGAATACATATAAACAAATATGTACCTGTTGTGAAATAAAAACTTAAAGGCAACAACATGTGAAAAAGATAGGCATGCAATAAAACTATCCCAGATATGATATTAAAGCTAGAACAATTATTTTTCTTCACTTTTTTTTATCTTAGATTTTCAAAAAGTAGATAGAAAAAAATATCATTTAAGATGAACATTTAAAATGAAGAGTAAATTGTTTGTATTTGACAATTTTGGATAACCAGTCAATGTAGACACTGTTATTTCCCCTTAGTTGGTAAAGCATACCTTGGCCTAACCCCTAAGCTTATTTGGCCTTGTAGGTCTAAACAATAAGGTGTATTTTAAAAAAGAAAGTGACGTAACTTTAATAGGGAGGTAACTTACCATTTTTAATCCTTTCCCTCATATAGACGCTTTCTGACGCCTCTGCAGCAGACGGCTTTTTGAAAACATAGTGACAAAAGAAGAAATTGCACAAAACGTGCAATTTCTCCTTTTGCCACAATGTTTTCCCCTTTTTGTCATAGTTTATCCATTCAATTATGGAGATTTTCTATGTTTTGACAAAAATACGTTCAAATTCGTCTGCTGCAGAATTGTCGCATGAGGGAAAGGATTAAGTGAAAATTTGTGTCAAAATTTAAAAATAAAATTCTGGCATTATTATTCCACTTTGTTGGGTCTATTAAATACATATTCAGATTTGTTGAACCCTTTCCCTCATGCAAACACATTCTGAAAGATTTGCAGTAGACCACTTTTGACAAAAGGTTTAACCTGTCTTCAATAAATATCCTTGTTAATCAAACTTTTCCAAATTTCCAAATTTTATCTATATGCTTTCAAAGTTGTTTGCTATTTCTTTTATCCATTTCTCCAATTTCCACAATGTTTTCAAATGTCTGTTGTAGAGTTGTCAACAGACTGCTGCAGAGGCGTCAGAAAGCATCTATATGAGGGAAAGTGTTACTTAAAAGACTTATTATTTGGTAGTCCAGTGGTTAACACACTTTGGTTCAAATTCTCAGTCTGGGTTCTGGAAATTTAAGGTGTGCTTTTAATTATCTCCCACTCAATTAGAGGTCAAGTACTGGTCCTTTCCAGAAAAAATAGCCTTGCATGTATCGGCGCTATACACCGGGCATATAAAAAGAACCAAGGGGTCTTTTCTGAAAGAGCTAAGGTATCGCACCCGGACTCCCTTGTATCTAACTTTGTCTGCCCACCAAATAGTTAATTCTAAACGGCGAGGGTAAATAAAAACAAACAAAAGCCACTATTCTACACTCTAGTGACAAGTTCAAATGTGTGACATTGTAGTACTAAACATCTCAACTACATATCTTGACAGAACGACCCAAATTCCTCCTCTGCAAACTTATTTATTCATTCCCACAGACAACAATTTTACAGCAGACGACTTTGATAAGATCCTTGCACAAATGTGGGAAATCCTTATAAATCAAAATATAACAATTGGATAGAGTAAATAAAAAAAAAAATATGGCAAAAGGAGAAATTGCTTATTTTGAGCAAATTCTCCTTTTATTATAATTTTTTTAAATAGTTGTCTACCGTAGAGGCATCAGAAAGCGTCTGTATGAGGGAAGGGGTTAATTCAGACACCTTTTGACGGCTTTGCAGCAGACGAGTTATGAGATTGTGGCAATGTTTTCAACTCTATACAATAATTTAAATTTCAACTAGAACTATCACTGAATGTGATTAATACCCCCGAACGCCGCCCTGATAGGAAAGGTTGTGAAATATGTAGAAACCCCACCTTAAAAGGACAATGTTATGGATCGGGTTATTCTTGTTTTGTTCATTTTTGGATAACAAAGGGCAATAACTCTGTAATTATGTAAATTAGAGTTGTGGTTCTTATACACTGCACTTCCTCTGATTATGCTCTACCGTTGTATGTAGTTTTATTAGATTCCACCGGTTAGTTATTAAGTAATTCTCTGGACAAGAAAAAGTAACAAAGGGCAATAACTCTGTATTTAGGTAAAATAGAGTTATGGTTCTTGTACACCACACTTCCTCTCAATGTGTTGTATCATCCTATGAAGTTTTATTAAATTCCAACAATTAGTTTTAAAGTTATGCTTCGGACAAGACTCTACGAACAAGAAAAAGTAACAAAGGGCAATAACTCTGTAATTATGTAAAGTAGAGTTATGGTTCTTGTACACTGCACTCCTCTGATTATGCTCTACCATTGTATGTAGGTTTATTAGATTCCATCTGTTAGTTATTAGGTAATTTTCCGAACAAGAAAAAGTAACAAAGGGCAATAACTCTGTATTTAGGTAAAATAGAGTTATGGTTCCTGTACACCGCACTTCTTCTCAATGTGTTGTATCATCCTATGATGTTTTATTAAATTCCAACAATTAGTTTTAAAGTTATGCTCCGGACAAGACTCTACGAACAAGAAAAAGTAACAAAGGGCAATAACTCTGTAATTATGTAAATTAGAGTTATGGTTCGTGTACACTGCACTTCCTCTCATTATGCTCTACCATTGTATGCAGTCTTATTATATTCCATCTGTTAGTAATTAAGTAATTCTCCGGACAAGAAAAAGTAACAAAGGGCAATAACTCTGTATTTAGGTAAAATAGAGTTATGGTTCCTGTACACCGCACTTCCTCTCAATGTGTTGTATCATCCTATGAAGTTTTATTTAATTCCAACAATTAGTTTTAAAGTTATGCTCCGGACAAGACTCTACGAACAAGAAAAATTAACAAAGGGCAATAACTCTGTAATTATGTAAATTAGAGTTATGGTTCGTGTACACTGCACTTCCTCTGATTATGCTCTACCATTGTATGCAGTCTTATGAGATTCCATCTGTTAGTTATTAAGTAATTCTCCTGATAAGAAAAAGTAACAAAGGGCAATAACTCTGTATTTAGATAAAATAGAGTTATGGTTCTTGTACACCGCACTTCCTCTCAATGTGTTGTATCATCCTATGAAGTTTTATTAAATTTCAACAATTAGTTTTAAAGTTATGCTCCGGACAAGACTCAACGAACAAGAAAAAGTAACAAAGGGCAATAACTCTGTAATTATGTAAAGTAGAGTTATGGTTCTTGTACACTGCACTTCCTCTGATTATGCTCTACCATTGTATGTAGTTTTATTAGATTCCATCTGTTAGTTATTCAGTAATTTTCCGGACAAGAAAAAGTAACAAAGGGCAATAACTCTGTATTTAGGTAAAATAGAGTTATGGTTCTTGTACACCGCACTTCCTCTCAATGTGTTGTATCATCCTATGAAGTTTTATTAAATTCCAACAATTTGTTTTAAAGTTATGCTCTGGACAAGACTCTACAAACATGAAAAAGTAACAAAGGGCAATAACTCTGTAATTATGTAAATTAGAGTTATTGTTCTTGTACACTGCACTTCCTCACATTATGCTCTACCATTGTATGTAGTTTTATTAGATTCCATCTGTTAGTTATTAAGTAATTCTCCGGACAAGAAAAAGTAACAAAGGGCAATAACTCTGTATTTAGATAAAATAGAGTTATGGTTCCTGTACACCACACTTCGTCTCAATGTGTTGTATCATCCTATGAAGTTTTATTAAATTTCAACAATTTGTTTTAAAGTTATGCTCCGGACAAGACTCTACGAATAAGAAAAAGTAACAAAGGGCAATAACTCTGTAATTATGTAAATTAGAGTTATGGTTCTTGTATACTGCACTTCCTCTGATTATGCTCTACCATTGTATGTAGTTTTATTAGATTCCATCTGTTAGTTATTAAGTAATTCTCCGGACAAGAAAAAGTAACAAAGGGCAATAACTCTGTATTTAGGTAAAATAGAGTTATGGTTCCTGTACACCGCACTTCCTCTCAATGTGTTGTATCATCCTATGAAGTTTTATTAAATTCCAACAATTAGTTTTAAAGTTATGATCCGGACAAGGAAAATCGCAACGGACCAACCGACCGACCGACCGACCGACCGACCAACCACAAGGTGACTCCAATATACCCCCCCTAAACTTCGTTTATCGGGGGTATAATTATAGAGATTTTCAATAGTTTTGGTTTAAATGCTTCTAAAGTCTTCTGCTGCAGATTTGCTATATTTGGAAAACAGTTCTAAACTAAATTCTTGTAACTTAATTTGAAAGAGTAATAAAGTAGCTCTTGAGAAAATGGGCCAACATTTCTCTTTAATGATATACTCTGAGAGAAA
Organism: Serripes groenlandicus; assembly: GCA_031761405.1. Classification (NCBI taxonomy): domain Eukaryota; kingdom Metazoa; phylum Mollusca; class Bivalvia; order Cardiida; family Cardiidae; genus Serripes; species Serripes groenlandicus. The sequence continues at coordinate 15,559,795 of JASEVX010000008.1, forward strand.
ATGAATGATACATTTATAAAGCTTCACTATATTGGTAATGTTTTGTTATAAGTTAGAAATAATTATTTTCTTTTTTAAATCTGTGGTTGGGTAAGGGTTAATACATTTCAATGTTGAAAAATATATCAGTTAATGAGATGGAATTGAAAACCCTACACAATACTAAGATTTGCGAGTGTTTCATATTAAAAATCACAATATTACGACAAGAACACGGACAACACAAACTCACTGAATCCTCAGTTTCATATTCTGAGACTTCCTGAAAATTACAGGTCACGATAAACAGAAAATATAACAAAAAACAAAAACAAATAACATAAGACATATGAATACAAAACAAGTTTTGATTTAATTTGTATAAATGAGCCATCCCGCGAGAAAATCAACATCGTGGACTCGGCGTAAATATCAAGCATGGCTGATCTGGTTTACGTTATGCGGAGTCCATAATGTTGGTTTTTCCCAGGATGGCTCAAATCCCAGTGACCATGGGTCATTTTATAATGACTATCCCAGGTCCTATCAAACAATAGTATAATCTGTTTGTCTGTTTCTTTGTTTGCTTATGTGTATTGGCCCTATCCCACATACAACAAATCTGCAGCAGACGACTTTGAAATTATCAAGTTCAAATTATAGAAATCTCTATAGATGATTGTTGATTTGTTGAAAAGTCATCTGCTGCAGAGGTGTCAGAAAGCGTCTATATGTGGGGAAGGGTTAATTATATCATGGTGTTTCCTTGGTAAATTACCAGTACTGCTGGTAAGCTCATCCACACACCAGCATATCTATCAGCCATAATGGTATCCCCTCAACCCACCAAGGAGGGAAACCTTTACTAAACAGTGATTTGCCGCTCTCGAGGTAACAAGGCGGTGATATTAATTTAGAAATTATCAGTGAAATATTATTATATTTTCTGCATAAAATCATGGAAATTTTACTTTCTACTGCTACAGATTACTTTTCAAACTTCAAACTTAATATTTCTTGCAAAACAGGACATAAAATTAATAAACTTATTGAAACGCACCTAAAACAAACACATTCATTTTTGAAGATTTTCAACATGATTGGCATTTTCATGATTGATGTTTTTGAAACATCAAAACATGCAAAAAAATAAAGAAAAGCATGAACAAAATGTAGGTTAAAAACTTCAAGCAAGATGAGATTTATGTAATTAAGTATCTATCACTTTTGCCTTCGTTTATAGAAACCAAACAAGGAAAGAAATCACTTTTCAATGAATATATAATTTCTGTGAACACATTGAAAAACAAATTCAAACACTTCAAACTATAAAAATTTGGAAACTAAAGACATAATGACATTTGACCAGACTGAGTGATGTGAGACAAGGAATCAGCGCTTGAAAAGAAGTCATGCACTTGACATGGCAAGAGGAGAAGTGAAATTTTTAAAACAAGAGGGCCATTACTGCTCACCTGAATTATGCAATGTAATTGGGATGCCTAACACAATAAAAAAAATTACCATCCAACATGCCTACAAGATATCTGATATCACTCTAGGAACATTTCTACAAAATTATTGGATATCGGCCAGATACTTTTGGAGAAGAAGACTTTGAAAGTTTTCACTAAAGCCACAATAGGCAAAATGGCCCACCCCCTGGTGGCCATGTTTATTGATCAATCAACATGGCTTGAAGGAATCTGAGAGATCTTCGAGTCACTCAAGGAACATTTTACAAAATTATTTTAAAAATAGACCATTTAGTTTGTGAAAAAAAGAATTTTAAAGTTCTTTTTATTTGGTTGCCATGGAAACCAGAATTATGTATAGATTAAAAAAAATTGAAGAAATTCTGAATAGTACAATGAGAGGATGGTGGCTGTGAGGTTTCATACCAATTGACTCACTGGTTACTGGGGAGAAGATGTTGACAGACGCACACCAGACATAGGGCAATCACAATAACTCACCTTGAGCACTTAGTGCTCAAGTGAGCTAAAAAGTATTAACCTAAACATCTTTATTGAATATATCAGACCAAGATAGTAGTCTTTGGAAGGTTTTTGTTAAAAGTGAATTAGGCCGTAAGTGCAACAGTATTGAACAACAGAGGGCTTCATATTATTGTCATACTATATTGAAGTCCCCACAAAATAGTTTTTCCTAAGAAAAGCAGGACTCTAAAATTAAATGATGGAACCTTGACTGGCAAAAATGCAGGACAGTGTTTGTAGCTTGGTTGAAATAAAATTGGATCTTTTTAATTTAAATTTCATTGGTTCTTTTCTTACAAATAGGGTCTTTACTTCAAACCATCCCATTCCCACATACAACAAATCTGCAAGCAGATGCTTTTAGAAACATCCATATTGAAATATGGAAAATCTCTATTAAATAATGCATAATTATTGAACTGTCAAAAAAGCATTATAGCAAGAGGAGAAATTGCTCATCATGAACAACTTTTCCTTCTGCCACAACGTTTTCAAGAGTCGTCTCCAGCGAAAAGCGTCTACAAGTAGGAAAGGGCTAAAATCTAGCATGTTAAATGAAATAGTAAGTCTAAACATATGTTGTCTCCGTACCTGTGTGCTTAACTTTTCCCCGATATCAGCTGTGATATTTACAATACCTTCTTCTAGACTCGGAATATAAGCATAGGTTCCAGAAAATGACTTTCTTCGTTGTCTCTGTCAAATAGACCCAAGAATCAATTAACCCTCTGACTGCTGGAAACAAGCCCATTTAAAAAAATTACTTGAAAGGGTTAGCCGTAGGTACATGTATTACTTAAAGCATCAGTTAAGCATTACTTAAAGTATCAGTTAAGCATTACTTAAAGCATCAGTTAAGCAGAGTTCATTCAATCCACTGTATCATGTTATGGTGCAGAGTTCATTCGATCCAATGTAATGGTAAATATGAGAGAAAGTATGTTATCTCAACGGCTTAACCCTTTCCCTCATACGACAATTCTGCAGCAGACAATTTTTAACTTATTTTGTCAAAACATAGAAAATCTCCATAGTTGAATGGATAACCTATGACAAAAAGTGGAAAACATTGTGGCAAAAGGAGAATATGCACGTTTTGTGCAATTTTTTCTTTTGTCACTATGTTTTCAAAAAGCTGTCTGCTGCAGAGGCGTCAGAAAGCGTCTATATGAGGGAAAGGGTTAAGCATTCAGAGATTAATTATTTTAACACTTTCCAACATACAGATTCTTTCAGAAAAATGTCTATTTCTTATATTCAGAAAACATTTGTAATGAATTAAGAAAACATTGAGGTAAAAGAATTCATCCCTTTCTCACATTGTTTCCTACTCTTAAATTCTTACTATATTTTACACTATTTTTTTCATCAGATATTCTCAATTAAGACGCATCAAAGAATCACAATATCATTTCACGATTAGGTTTACATTTTCCCACATACAACAAATCTGTAGCAGATGGGTATTTCATAAATTGTCTGCTATTGATGTGTTAACCCTTTCCCTGATACGAAAATTTTGCATCAGACGACTTTGAACGTATTTTGTCCAAACATAGAAAATCTCATTCAATTATAGAGATTTTCTATTTTTTTACAAAATATATTCAAAGTCGTCTGCTGCAGAATTGTCGCATGAGGGAAAGGGTTAACCATGTATATGCAGATTCATCTGCAATAGCTTTTTTTTTAAAAATATTGTTGCAAAATGAGAAATTGTTCATAATGGCTGTTTTCGAATGTACTTACATTTGTATCAGTAATAAGATTTTTCTTTGATCGACTTTTAAATCTTGCTCCCGCATTTCTCTTCATTCCAAACTGATTTGAGCTCGGGTCTGTGACCGTCTGAGCTGTGAACTCATGAATAGCCTCTAACTGAGCATTGTATAACAGAGCTTTGAAATCGGCACCGGTAAAATCTTCACATGAATCGGCATAATGTTTGAAATCAACTTCGTCTGATAGATTCATCTTCCGTGACAAGGCTTTCAGGATTTTCAACCTTTCTTCCTGTACACAAATATTAGTTACAATAAATATTTTACACTTTTAACAAATTAACCTTTTCCTTAACCCTTTCCCACATACAACAATTCTGCAGCAGACGACTCTGAACATATTTTGTCAAAACATCTCTATTATTGAATGGACTATCTATGTCTAAAAGTGGAAAACATTGTGGCAAGTGGAAAACATTGTGGCAACTATGTTTTCAAAAAGCTGTCTGCATGCTGCAGAGGCGTCAGACAATCTCATTAAAATCATCTCCTATTAACGCTACGCATAGGATCTGAGGACAACCGATAGAGGGTCACGTTCAGACGACCTTTCCGCTAGCCAATCAGAACCTTGCTTTTACATTTTTTTTTACTTTGAAAGTAAGTCTATATTTACCAAAAAAATCTATATTTAGCATGGAATCCAAATTTTCGAATAGTGATTTACACGCGTGTATAGTTCTTATGACGACCGCATCATGGCTACAAATGCGGAGATAAGGCAAAACACCGATACAGTCTTTCCCTGACCATACAGCATTGAAAAGTGTTCTTTGCAAAGACTTAGCCCACATGTTTATAATTTTTTTTTTTTTTATATATATATATTTAGCATTAACTCCTACATCTTTTAAGGAAAAAAAAGAGGCATGAACTTTAAAAGAGAAAATGGACAAGGTCTTTCCAAAATTAATTTTATCTTGAATTGTTAAGCACTTTGAATCATTTTACAAGTACCTGATTAGGCATTTTACAGTGTAGACATTTATCCAGTCGGCCTGGCCTCAACAAAGCAGGATCAATCAGGTCTGGTCTACTTGTTGCAGCAAGGACATACACACCTGGAAGAGAAGTAAAGTGAAAACTCTGTGGCATTGCAATCCGTGAAGGCAATTAACCCTTTCCCACCTATCTGCAGCAGACGACTTTCGAAAATATTTTGACAAAAGGAGAAATTGCTCAAAACAAGCAATTTCTCCTTTTGCCACAATGTTTTCAACTTTTTCCAGTAATTATACCTTTAATTAAAGAGATTTTTCCATATTTTTTAGTAGACTTTTTCAAAGTCATCTGCTGCAGATTTGTTGTATGTGGGAAAGTGTTATATATCATACAGGATTGTTTGAAGGAACACACGTGTCTTTTCCAGACAATGGAGACACTTGTTTGGAAATGAGTTGTGTTGTGTTGAGTGCTGGTGTGAGAAAGCCAGCAAACACATTGGTAGGTGAACTGGATAATTGTTGAAAACAGCGTAAAACCACAATCAATCATTCAATAAATCCAGACAATTGATAGATGACACAAACATCAGCAGACACTGGTCCCAGTCAAGATAATGATCAGGGGAAAGCATTGCTACTAATGCATTTTGTGTAAGGATAGACATGCCAGTAAAACCTGGGAATTTAATTACTCCAGATATGACCAAAATACTGGTGAAAGTTGCAATAACTATTCATGCAGTGTAACAAACCTTCATCTACTTTGTCCACTTCTTTTCTTTTTAACGCTCCCTTTCCAGATCTGCAGCAGACCGCTTTGAAAACATTGTGGCAAAAATATGGAAAGTTTAAAAAATAATTGAATAGAGTTAAATATATTGAGGCAAAGAAAAGAAATTGCTCATTAAGAGCAGATGTTTATTTTCCTAAAAAGTTTTAAAAAGTTTTCGGCTGCAGGTGCATCAAAATGCATCTCTATATGGCAAAGAGTTAATAAAATGACGCTAAAACTTGAAGATTTGTTCAGTTTAGTAGCATCTTCTTATAAATTTCCAAGGTCTGTCATGGCCATGCTAATTGTGATAAACTCTTTCCCACATACAACAAATCTGCAGCAGACAACCTGACTTTGGTTATGTCCTGGCAAGACTCTACACATGCAATTTCTATAATGTTTTGTTAGAAATTGTGTTAACAAATCTTTCCACATGTAGACATATTTTGAAGCATCTGTAGCAGACGACTTTAGAAATCATTGTGACAAATGTCATCAGCTTCAAATGCTTCAAAATGCGTCTACATGTGGGAAATGGTTTAACAGTCCATGACCCTTTCCCACATACAACAAAACAACAGCACATTACTTTGAAAACACTTAGGCAAAATCATGGAAAATCTCGACAAGTGAAAGTTTAATTATTGAAAACAGTTGAAAACATTGTGGCAAAAGGAGAAATTGCTCATTTTGAATAATTTCTTCTTTTGGCATAATATTCTGTAATGTTGTCTGCTGGTGTCAGAAAGCGTCTGTTAAATACTAACCGTCAAGACCCTCCACACCGTCTAGTTGTGTCAACAACTGGTTTACTACTCTGTCTGTTACACCAGTATTATCATGACCTCGCCTGTAATTATAAAATGAAGTGCTCTGCTTTATATGGGTTAAATTCCCTTTTCAAGATTTCTTTAGTTATATCTTTGTGAAAAAACACCTGAATGACAAAAGCCATCTGGCTAAGAATTGATCTTGGTCGCAATAAGCTTATTAAGTTATCAACTGCAAGATTCATGAAATCAGATAAAAACTATTAAAGTTAGAGAGAGGAAACTGCAAAATCAGTCAAATTTTGCAAATCCCTTTCCAACATAGAACAAATCTTTATCAGATGACTGAAATTATTCAGGCAAATATATGGAAAATATCTATAAATGAAAGAACAAATATTGAAAAAATTGTGGCAAAAGGAGAAATTGGTCATTATCAGCAATTTCTGCTTTGCAACAATATATTCAAAAGTGGTCTGCTGCAGAGGTGTCAAATGAGTAAAAGGTTCAACCAAAAGTGTTCTAACGAGCACATGTGTCACTGACCCATTCAGTCCAAGTGAGAACAAGGAAAAGAGATTCACAAGTGTCTCACTGACAATCCTGGCAAAACAGAAACAGAGTATAAGTGATGTGATCTAACATTACTTTCTTAAGCCTATCACACCTATATATGCATTTTGACGCATCTGTAACCGACGACTTTTGAAAACATTGTGACAAAAGGAGAAATTGCTCAATACGAGCAATTACTCCTTTTGACACAATATTTTCAACTTTTTTTCAGTAACTATACCTTCATTTCTAGAGATTTTTTATATCTTGAGTAGATTTTTTCAATGTTGTCTGCTGTAGATTTGTTGTATATAGGGAAGGATTAAACCATTTCCAACATTAAACAAATCCACATAGATGACATTGAAAACAATGTATTTTTAGATGTAAATAGAGGATATTACATGAGTGGTCATTCAATACGGAATTTATTAAACGAGTTTAATAAATTTCGTATTGAATGACCACGAATGTTATGTTCTTTTTATATCATAAATACTACGTAGCATTGTTATTACACTAGTTGAATACGCAATTTATTCAATGGCTTTATTACACTCCCGGCGACGTCATTTATGATATAATTTAAATTATTTAATAGAGTTGAAAACATTGTGGCAAAAAGGAGAAACTGTCATAATGAGCAATTTCTCTTTGTGCAGCAATTTTTTCAAAAATTATCTGCTGCATTTGCATCATAATGTGTTAACAGGTGGGAAAGTGTTTAGTGAAATATAGAAAGACTGTGGAAGATAGATTCCTTAGTGCAAAATCAGCATATCGGTGAAGGGGGCTAAATAATTTTCCATTATTTAACCCTTTTTAGCGCTTCTGCAGCAGACAACTTTTGAAAATATTGTGGCAAATGAAGAATTTGCTCATAATGAGCAATTTCTCCATTTGTCACAGTTCTCAACTCTATCTAATAGTTTTGATTACCCTTTATAGAGACTTGCAATAGTTTTGCCTAGATGTTCTCAAAGTCTTCAGCTGAAGATTTGTTGTATGGAGGAAAGGGTTAACCCTTTCCCTCATATGATAATTCTGCAGCAGACGACTTTTAACATATTTTGTCAAAATACAGAAAATCTCTATAATTGAACGGATAACCTATGACTTCAAGTGGAAAACATTGTGGCAAAAGGAGAAATTGCTCGTTTTGAGCAATTTCTTCTTTTGTCACTATGTTTTTTAAAAAGCCGTCTGCTGCAGAGGCGTCAGAAAGCGTCTATATGAGGGATAGGGTTCAACAAGATCAGCAATGATTATCTGGTACTTACCGTGGGGCTATAGAGTCAAACTCATCAAAGAAAAGGATACAGGGTTTGGCACTCTGAGCTCTGTAATAAAAAGTAAAATGTTAATGCAACAATTCTCGGAAATAAACCTTAGCCCACATGCAGATGGGTTTTGATATTTTGATGATGCACCTATGCAAAATCTGTCACAGACAACTTTGTAAAGATTAACCCTTTCCCTCATATAGACGCTTTCTGACGCCTCTGCAGAAGACAGCTTTTTGAAAACATTGTGACAAAAGAAGAAATTGCTCAAAAGAAGCAATTTCTCCTTTTGCCACAATATTTTCCACTTTTAGTCATAGGTTATCCATTCAATTATAGAGATTTTCTATTTTTTGACAAAATATGTTCAAAGTCGTCTGCTGCAGAATTGTTGTATGAGGGAAAGGGTTAAGGCAAAAAAAAGCACCAAAAATCTCCATAAAATGAAAGTTCCATTATAAAATAGAGTGGAACTCATTGTGGGAAGTGGAGACATTTATCATGAAGAGCAATCTCTCCTTTTCCCATTATGTTTCCAAAAGTGTTTTCCTGAATTTGCAGGCAAAATGCACCTGCATGAAGAAATAGTTAGTGGAAAGCCATAATAACATTTTTAAGAAGCTTTAAATGAGATATATTTTAGTGTTAAACCCTTTCCCTTTGCAAATACATTTGAAGAAGACAACTTTTTTAAAATATTGTGGCAAAGAAGAAATATCTAATAATGAGCAAATTCTCCTTTTGTCACAATATTTCAATAATTCAAATTTTATTTATAGAGATTTTCAATATTTTTGTCCAGATGTTTTCAACGTGTTCTCAAAGCACTGCCAACACTCTTTCCCATGTTTGACACAAGTCGATGAGACAAGCCTCATTTGTCTTCCAGCAATTTGCTTGCAGTCTTTGTGGAAATGCAGCAAGTGACTTGGAAAAGACTATTGAATAGGTTATGAGTGTGAAAACGCAAGGAAACTACATGTGTAGGTAAACTAGCTGCAGCTGTATGACTGAAAGTTTTTAGACAATGGAGTTAACCCTTTCCCTCATATAGACACTTTCTGACACCTCTGCAGCAGACTGCTTTTTGAAAACATAGAGACAAAAGAAGAAATTGATCAAAACAAGCAATTACTCCTTTTGCCACAATATTTTCCACTTTTAGTCATAGGTTATCCATTCAATTATAGATTTTTTTCTATTCTTTGACAAAATATGTTCAAAGTCATCTGCTGCAGAATTGTCATATAAGGGAAAGGTTTAAACCCCAATCAAACAATCAATATCTAACCCTAACCCTAAGAAGTCTGCTGCAGATTTGTTGCATTCGAGGTTAATGTAGGGTTAATGTTGGTTCTCAACACTATGTCATAGTATGGAAAACTTTTGTAGCATATAAACAGGTCTCATCTGAATGAATGAATGTATATTGTTTTATGGCGCATCGACAGCTAAGGTCATTTAGCGCGCAATTAAATTTAATTATTCATGATCCCTGGGTAAACAAACCAGTACTAGGCTAGAAAATGTGCCTTGCCCAAGGGCACTCCACCATGACCGTAGTGCCGCGACTGGGGATCGAACCCGGGACACCGGGTTTCGAAATCCCCGACGCTAACCACTAGACTACAGCGGATTCCTAGGTCTCATCTGAAGATGGGCATATATATATATTTTCAACCCTTTCCCACAGACACATACAGTACTTTCTGACACCTCCTCAGCAGACAACTTTTGAAAACATTGTGACAAAAGGAGAAATTGATCATAATGAACAATTTCCCCTTTTGCCACATGTCTTCAACTCGATCATAAATTTCAGTCATACAGATTCTTCCTATTTTTGCCTAGATATTTTCAAAGTCGATTGCTCCAGCTTTGTTGTTTGCAAGAAAGGATTAAAAAGCTAACAACAGTACCAACAATAACAAATAACAATAGAACTGTCTATATCTAGATAAGTAGAAATAACATGGTGTTTATCCTATCTATCTTATTATTCCCAACAATATATATATTGTTTTAATTCAACCCTATGTTGTAGCTTCTCAAAAGAATCTTCTCTGGGCTTGAAGGTCAAATAAGTACATAAAAACAGATAATCCCAATGATATCTCTCTTTTTAATCAACTCAACCCTATGTTGTAGCTACTCAAAAGAATCTACTCTGGGCTTGAAGGTCAAATAAGGTCAAATAAGGATATGAAAAGCATGAAAAAAGCCTCTAATCTTGAACTCTGGTTTTACCTTACAAATGTGTCTCTGACAGCCTGTTCACTAGCACCAATATATTTGCTGAGTAGTTCTGGTCCTTTGATGCTGATAAAGTTGAGCCCGCATTCCTTGGCTACGACCCCGGCCAGTAGGGTTTTACCCGTCCCTGGGGCTCCATACAGTAACAGCCCTGATCGCAGTCGGAGGGGACAGTTCGAGAATAATATTGGGTACTGTAATTACACAGATAAAGGTATGTCTGAGATATGGGTAATATCCATGTTATCCCTTTCCCACATACAGCAAATCTGCAGCAGGAACTTTTAAAACATATTGACAAAAACCTGAAAAATCTCCATAAAAGATAGCTAAATTGTTAAATAAAGTTGAAAACATTGTGGCCAAAGGAGAAATTGATCATCATGAGCAATTTCACCTTTGACAACAATGTTTTCAAAAGTCATCTGCTGCTATTGCGTCAGAAATGCTTCTGCAGGTGGGAAAAGATTAATTGAACTGTAGCATGATGAATACTTGATTGATGTATCTATTCATTTGGGGTTTACTCCATTTGTAACAGTGTTGCAGCTATATCATGGCAACAGAACACTAATTCATGATACCAAGGTGACACACCAGTACTGGTCTGCAGCCACAAGCAGGGATTGAACTCAAGGGCAACCAGTTCTAAATCCCCCATGCAAGCCAGTCAGAATTCCTCATCATGAATAAATGACATGGGCAATATATACACAGAAAATTACAGCACACTAACCTTTGGATGTTTTCACCATGTGACAGTTCAATGTACACAAACAAAAATAGACTTATTAACCCTTCCCTTATATAGACGCTTTCTGACGCCTCTGCAGCAGACAGCTTTTTGAAAACATAGAGACAAAAGAAGAAATTGATCAAAACTTTTAGTCATAGGTTATCCATTCAATTATAGAGACTTTCTATTTTGTCAAAATATGTTCAAAGTCGTCTGCTGCAGAATTGTTGCATGAGGAAAAGGGTTAACCCTTTCCCACATGCAGACAACTTTTAAAGACATTGTGACAAGAGGGGAAATTGCTCATAATGCAACAAGTGTGATAGAAACAAGGACAGAACAAGAGGGCCGCATCAATGCTTGTCTGTATTTTTCTAAGTTGAAAACGGGGCATAACTGAATAATTATTAAAGCAAAGGTTATGCGACATGGTACAGACATGCATACTGCTCCTAGGAACATGTGTACTAAGTTTCATTTGAAAATGTTGAACGGTTTTATGAATAATGAGGTAAGGTTAAAGTTTTGTGACTACTACGACACCTAGGGTATCACAATAGCCTGACAGACGACAAAGAAGTCGGTCTCTTTGTGTCTCCTAACACAACTAGAACTATCACTGAAGATGATAAATACCCCTTAAACAGCACCTTTACCTACATCATAACTTAATAAATAAAAGGGCCATAACTTTGTAAAATAACATGCAATTGTAACCCCTTAGTATAGAAGCTTCATGTAAAATGTTATTGAATTCCACCCAGTGGTTTGTAAGAAATAGGCCAGACAAAATATGGCTTCCGACCGACGGACAGACAGACAGACAGACAGACAGATAGCCCGACACAGTGACTCCTATATACCCCTTCTTCTTCGAAGGGGGTATAATAAAGGTAGAAGGGAGAAAAATCTATATAGTGGTAGACAATAAAATTAACCCTTTCCCATATAAAGACCCATTTTGACACTTCTGCAGCAGAAGACTCACAAAACAAGAGGCCCATGAGGGCCTATGCTCTACTGGCATTGATCTGGCTTGTTTCAAAAGGAACCAATATGTCATCAATATTCAAATACCATCTAAGTTTGGTGAAGATCAGATAGTAAATGGAAGCTCTATTGTGTTCACAAGCTGTATTATAGCAATTTTGACAATTTCAAGGGCCATAATCCAGCCATGCATGGGTAGATCTGGCCGTTTTTTAGAAATGAACCAAACTCTCATGGATATCTAACTACTGTATAAGTTTGATTGAGATACAATAAACAAGAGGCCCATGAGGGCCTATGCTCTACTGGTATGGTTCTTTGGTCATTTTCAATCCAGAGCATGTATGTATGGTGAAGATCGGATAGTAAATGGAGGCTCTTTTGTGTTCACAAGCTGTATTATAGCAATTTTTACAATTTCATGGGCCATAATCCAGTCTTGCATGGGGGGATCTAGCTGGTTTTCAAAAGGAACCAAGCTCTCATCAATATTTAACTACTATCTAAGTTTGGTGAAGATCAGATAGTAAATGGAGCCTCTATTGTGTTCACATGCTCAATTATAGCAATTTGGACAATTTCAAGGGCCATAATCCAGTCTTGCATGGGCGGATCTGGCTGGTTTAGGAAAGGAACCGAGCTCTCATGGATATCTTACTACTGTATAAGTTTGGTTGAGATACAATCAAAAGTGAAGACTGTATCGTGTTAAAAAGTTCTTTTATAGCAATTTTGACCATTTCAAGGGCCATAATCCAGTCATGCATGGGCGGATCTGGCTCGTTTTCGAAAGGAAACGAGCTCTCATGGATATCTAACTACTGTATAAGTTTGGTTGAGATACAATCAAACGTGAAGACTGTATCGTGTTAACAAGCTCTTTTATAGCAATTTTGACCATTTCAAGGGCCATAATCCAGTCTTGCATGGGCGGATCTGGCTGGTTTTCGAAAGGAACCGAGCTCTCATGAATATCTAACTACTGTATAAGTTTGGTTGAGATACAATTAAAAGTGAAGACTGTATCGTGTTAACAAGCTCTTTTATAGCAATTTTGACCATTTCAAGGGCCATAATCCAGTCATGCATGGGCGGATCTGGCTGGTTTTCGAAAGGAACCGAGCTCTCATGGATATCTAACTACTGTATAAGTTTGGTTGAGATACAATCAAACGTGAAGACTGTATCGTGTTAACAAGCTCTTTTATAGCAATTTTGACCATTTCAAGGGCCATAATCCAGTCATGCATGGGCGGATCTGGCTGGTTTTCGAAAGGAACCGAGCTCTCATGGATATCTAACTACTGTATTAGTTTGGTTGAGATACAATCAAAAGTGAAGACTGTATCGTGTTAACAAGAAATTGTTTACGGACGGACGCACGCACGCACGGACGACGGACACATCGCCACGACATAAGCCCTTCTGGCCTCTGGCCAGTAGAGCTAAAAATAAGGACTGTATCATGTTAACAAGCCCTATTATAGCAATTTTGACAATTTCAAGGGCCATAATTCAGTCATACATGGGGCGGATCTGGCTTGTTTTCGAAAGGAATCAAGCTCTCATGAATATCTAACTACTGTATAAGTTTGGTTGAGATACAATAAAAAATAAAGATTGTATCGTGTTAACAAGCTCTATTATAGCAATTTTGACCATTTCAAGGGCCATAATCCAGTCATGCATGGGCAGATCTGGCTGGTTTTCGAAAGGAACCGAGCTCTCATGGATATCTAACTACTGTATTAGTTTGGTTGAGATACAATCAAAAGTGAAGACTATCATGTTAACAAGCTCTTTTATAGCAATTTTGAGCATTTCAAGGGCAATAATCCAGTCATGCATGGGCGGTTCTGTGGCTGGTTTTCAAAAGGAACCGAGCTCTCATGGATATCTAACTACTGTATAAGTTTGGTTGAGATACAATCAAAAGTGAAGACTGTATCGTGTTAACAAGCTCTTTTATAGCAATTTTGACCATTTCAAGGGCCATAATCCAGCCATGCATGGGTAGATCTGGCCGTTTTTTTAGAAATGAACCAAACTCTCATGGATATCTAACTACTGTATAAGTTTGATTGAGATACAATCAAAAATAAGGACTGTATCATGTTAACAAGCCCTATTATAGCAATTTTGACAATTTCAAGGGCCATAATTCAGTCATACATGGGGCGGATCTGGCTCGTTTTCAAAAGGACGAGCTCTCATGGATATCTAACTACTGTATAAGTTTGGTTGAGATACAATAAAAAATAAAGATTGTATCGTGTTAACAAGCTCTATTATAGCAATTTTGACCATTTTAAGGGCCATAATCCAGTCATGCATGGGCAGATCTGGCTGGTTTTCGAAAGGAACCGAGCTCTCATGGATATCTAACTACTGTATAAGTTTGGTTGAGATACAATCAAAAGTGAAGACTATCATGTTAACAAGCTCTTTTATAGCAATTTTGAGCATTTCAAGGGCCATAATCCAGTCATGCATGGGCGGATCTGTGGCTGGTTTTCAAAAGGAACCGAGCTCTCATGGATATCTAACTACTGTATAAGTTTGGTTGAGAATACAATCAAAAGTGAAGACTGTATCGTGTTAACAAGAAATTGTTTACGGACGGACGCACGCACGCACAGACAAATCGCCACGACATAAGCCCTTCTGGCCTTTGGCCAGTAGAGCTAAAAACTTGTTGTATGTGGGAAAAGGTTAAAATTGCTTGCTGTACGAGGGTTATTCGATACGTTTGTATACTTTCTCTATAGTTTTCTAATGAGGACATATAATTGGTTAATTTGCTATTTTATTTGAATAAAAATATGTTTCGAGTAAATAAATGAATAAAAACAAACAATTTTTTTATTAAGGTAAGCAATATTGGCTTCCATAGCAACGCATGTATCGCTACCCGGAACACGCCATTTAAATGATTTGATTATATAACCTAACACATCGATCCAATTTAAATATTAAGCTCAAACGTCTTCAAAATTTGCCGCAATTTCGTCTGCCGCGTAACTGACATTGTGACGTCATTTCCTGAAAGTTTTACGTGATTACAAAAAACAAGCGCGAAGATAAAGGAAAAAGTCGGAAATGACGTCAACTGACCCGAGCGGTTATCAAAGTTTGTGTTGGTTGAGGGAAGACTCCAACACAGACAATAAACCTAATAGAAAATGCGGGAATGAAGCATAAATGCAGCCGAGCGTTAGTATTCAACTTTTGGAAATTGACCTGCTTGGGTTTGAATTAGTAAATCACCCAACATACAGTCCGGATTTAGCGCCGATGGACTTTAGGGTATTTCCCAAGCTGAAACGGCAACTGAGAGGAAAAAAGTTTGATTCTGTGACTGAACTTAAGCTGGAAAGTCAACGAATTGTATCATCATTTGACCAATCTTGGTATACAGACCCTTTTAACAAATGGGTTTCACGTTATTGGAAGTGTATACGGGTAAACGGAGAGTATCTGGAGAAAGAGTAAGAAACAATGTTTTGCTGTGAAATGAGGAACGTCGTGCGCAACGTCGCAAAAAACAACGCCGTGCCCCGGGTACCCACACCTGACGTTGCTACATTTGGTATATCTTTTTTATTGTAAAATATTTTTAACTATATTTCTTTTTATTCTATAGAAAATTGAATACACATTCCAGAGATATATAATTGTGTTAATTTTATTTTTCTAATTGACTTTTATAATAAAAGTCTATGAACTTATCGAACAACCCTCGTATATACACATTTGCTGTATGTGGGAAAAGGTAAAGGAATATCCTCAGTAAGTAAAACAATCACCTTTGTGGGCCACTGTAAGGTCTCTATCAATGTTTCCTTCACATCTATCAAACCTCCAATATCATCCCAGCCGAGTTCACCAGCCTCATGTAGAGGCACATTACGAATAGATGCAGGCGTGAACCCCTTCATGGCATTATTGAAATCCTCTTGGTTGATGTCTACTTCAGAATCTCTGTGCATGGCTTTATAAAATACAAATAATGCAGTTATCAATTTCATGCAATTATTCACTAGCATGTAAATTAACCCTTTCTCATTGCAACTAAAAGCATCTACAGCAGAAAACACTGTGGAAAAAGGATACACTATTTATAATGAGAGATTTCCCTATTTGCCACAATGATTTAAACTCAATTAAAGAATTTGACTTGCATTTGTCGAGATAATTCATACCTCTCCATAGATGTTTTCTAAGTCACCTGTAAGGGAGCCATTGCATATTGGAAAGGATGAATGTAAATTCGATATTTCCCTTCATATTCCCTCAACACACTCGCATGGCTAACCTCAACTGAGAAAATAATTAATCCTTTCCCTCATATAGACGCTTTCTGATGCCTCTGCAGCAGACGGCTTTTTGAAAACATAGTGACAAAAGAAGAAATTGCTCAAAATGAGCAATTTCTTCTTTTGCCACAATGTTTTCCACTTTTATTCATAGGTTATCCATAATATTATAGAGATGTTTTGACAAAATATGTTCAAATTCGTCTGCTTAATAATTGTTGTATTAGGGAAAGGTTTAATACCTATGACATAACATTCAAAATTTCCTAGTTGTCCGGCTTGCATCAGATATCATATTTGTATTTTCCCTTGAGAGACAAGTCGACCATTCTCTATAAGCTTCTAAGATCAATTGCTGAACTGCAGAAAATAGATTTTATACAGTGAACTTGACAGTTCTGGGTCATCGACAATTCCGGGTCACATTTGAAAAAAAAAAAAGTTTTTTTTCGAGAATGATACAGTATGACAATTTGATAATCAAGTCATACATGTATTTCCCATTAGCTTGGCTAGTTACACTTCGATTTCGGACGTTGTCATTTCAAGAACGGATGTCATTATCTCGAAACGCTCGACTACATTGGTTACCGCAAAATCAAAATCTCAATATTTTTGTTTACCTGTCAGTGAAAATTGCTGATTGCAGCCATAATTTTAGTAATACAGTGCACATAAATGTGTAGGTTATTTACCACTGACCAAGATTTATGATATTGATTGACTTGACAAGGTTGTTTATGCCAAACAAGCAGATCATTTTTGACCTAGTTCACATACAACACTTTCGGTTCAGCCAAAGGGAATTTCTCGAAATTATCAATTTATTATCATTTTATTAGTAAAACTATTTTAGTAATTTTTTAAGGATAATTTAAGGCTTATGGTGATAAATTAATATTAAAAATGTGTTATTAAAATTTACATTTTTTGTCAAACATGACTTATTAGTTGGTTGAAATGCAAGGGTGTTGTCAAATTTACAGCTTGCAATTACAAACACTAAAGAAACATTTTAACAAATTTATATATTTGTTGAATTATATCATGGTGGGGAGGAAGTAGTTGTGGAACATTTTATGTTGTTTTGTTTCTCTCAACTTTCCTTTCAAAGAGACAAGATTCGTTAATTTTGTTGTTGACCCGGAACTGTTGAGTTCACTGTAGTCAAAGTTCTAAAACTGTTCAAAAGTTGTCTTGAAATATAAGAAACATAATTTTGGTATAAAATTAGAGTACTCATTTCACATCTAAATATTGATTGTTTATGCTTCATTTTTACTTGGTAGACATAACCAGTAAGCCAAATTTTGTACATTTCATGACTTTCAATTGATAGTTTTTTCAACATTTAGTGCCAAAATAGTTTTGAACCACTTCTTATTTACTTTGTTGTCACTATTAGCAATATTTGAAAATAGTGGAAAACATTGTGGCAAAAGGAGTCATTGCTATGAGTGAGCTAATTTTCCATTCGCCCAGTATTTTCAAAAGTTTTTTGCAAGATTGAATTCAAAATTTGAAGAATATTCTAAATTTCAAAGAAACCACAGTTCTGTTAGGATAAACCATTATGGTTTAGTCAATCAGAAATGTGGTACTTTGTCAATTCAGAACAAGACTAACAAGAGTGCTGAAAGCGAACGCCAATGCTTTTTTGCTTAGTCGAAAAAGGGTTACTTTTGAATAATTATTAAAGCCAGAGTTATGTGACTTGGTATAGACGTGCATATTACATGGGTACTAAGTTTTATTGGAAAATATTGAAAGGTTTCCGAGTTTTTTTTTTTGTGATGTCGCAGCAGATGCAGACGACCCTGAAGTCAATGGTATCACAGACTTTTATTCTTCAAAAAACTGACAACCTTACAAGAGCAATCGTGAGATAATGTTCTAAACAAAAGTGAATTTGCAAAGAATTTCACATCTGGTGTTTTCTATGGTGAAGAATGCTCCACACTAAATGATCTAGATAGCCTAATGTGTACTAAAAATGGAGTTAAATGATTTTTCTCTGGTTTCCTGTACTGAACCTATGTTTTTATATGTTAGGTTGGTTTTTCAAGGAAATTATCCAGACCGAATTTGGTTCAGATACTTCACAATCACGAAAACTGTACCATTTATCTTTTTCCAATATTTTTTGTTAGAATTAAAACAAACTGAATCAGGAGCTGGGTAAGAGTGTCCATGTATTTGCTTGCTAACCTCTTCCCTGGTTGAGAATATGTGCATGAACGGCTCTGTTTACAATACTCTCCAAATCTCTTGCAACGAATCCCTGCATCCTCTGTGACAAGGCAGAAAGGTCAAGGTTATCCATGGAGTCTTCTGAGATGGCCGTCTTCTTCAACATCAGTGTTCTTAACATATCTTCTCTTTGTTCCTGTATGTAGTTACATAATTTATTAACACTTTCCCTCATATAGACGTTTTCTGACACCTCTGCAGCAGATGGCTTCTTGAAAACATGTCGACAAAAGAAGAAATTACTCAAAACAAGCAACTTCTCCTTTTGTCACCATGTTTTAACCCTTTCCCTCATATAGACGCTTTCTGACGCCTCTGCAGCAGACGGCATTTTGAAAACATAGTGACAAAAAAAGAAATTGCACAAAACGTGCAATTTCTCCTTTTGCCATAATGTTTTCCACTTTTTGTCATAGGTTATCCATTCAATTATGGAGATTTTCTATGTTTTGACAAAATACGTTCAAAGTCGTCTGCTGCAGAATTGTAATGTGAGGGAAAGGGAAACTCTATGCAATTATTGTTCCTTTCTTTACAGGGATTTTCTGTGCTTATGCCTAGATCATTTCAAAGTCGTGTGCTGCAGATTTGTTGTATGTGGGTTAAATGAAAGTATAACTAGAGAACTGATTGTTAAGAACAAAGGCAGAAATTTGTGCAATTTCTTCTTTTGTCACTATGTTTTCCAAAAGCCGTCTGCTGCAGAGGCATCAGAAAGCGTCTATATGAGGGAAAGGGTTAAGCTTATTCTAGTTTAGTCAAGGGCCTTAATTCTAATGAAACTGGGCTTCAATGGAATCACAACCTCAGGTGCACATCATTAAACGTTCACAAACATTCCTGTAGAGTTTCTAATACTTTTTTATTAAGGTTGAAAACATTGTTGCAAAAGTAGAAACTGTTCTTTCATTTGCAGATGCATCAAAATGTGTCTGCACTTGGGTCAGGACTGGGTCAGGGCTAACTCACTTGATTTGGAGGTAGAATAGTCATGACCTCCTGGACAAGATGAGCACCTCTCGACGAAACGAGTATTGAATGCAGGGATGACCTCGACTGGCTGGTTGCGAGGACGGCGACCTGCGTCATGTTTCTGATATCCTTTCGTAACAAGTCTTTGACAACTGCAAAACAATCAAATATTTCCCACTTACAGTCTACTTTTGATTACAGGTACTTTACTGAAGACAAATACAAACCTGAGTGTTTGAACACATGTAGCCAGCAAATATGTCAGGAAGTGGAAAGACATGTGGATATGAAAAGTGATCCCTTTGTACCTTCCTGCCTAAACAGGCTACACAAATACAGAGGAATGAGGAGAAATTCCTTTGAAATACGGAAGATAATTATCCGTTCCCAACAATATTTTTCACTCTGTCCAAAAATTCAGAATTCCATCTTTACAAAGTTTTTTTATTTCCAACTTAAAATTAAAACAAGAGGACCAGGAAAACAAGCAACACTCCCTTGTGGTCACATTTTCATCGTTAGTTTTCAAAATATATATATAAGGGAAAAAAGCCCTGCCCCCCCTGGCAGCCATCTTTTTTAACGGAGGAACGTTTGTGCAAAATTATTTTAAAATCTGCCTAGTACTTTTGAACAAGAAGATATTTTAGTTTTCACTAAACACATTTAAGTAAGTTTAAACTTATTTATTTTACATCGATTGCGAAACAAGCTTTAAGCTTATATTAATCACGCTTGATGTCTGCTTCCTGGAAACTTAACCAGTACTCGCGCCGTTTGTGTGGAAAAATCCCAAAGAAAACAGGCTCACCCACCTGACGACCATGTTTTTTCAACATATCAAAATAATTTGAACTATCTTTGTAGAGGGTCATCTAAGAAACATTTATGCAAAGTAATTTTCAAAATGGGCTAGTACTTTTGGACAAGAAGATTTTTAAAGATACAACAGCAACCAAAGTTCTGCATGGAATTAAATTCTTGAAACATCTTTAAAAGAGAACCGCCTAAGCATTATTCCTGTGTAATTATTTAGAATTTGGTTCATTGGTTTAGGCGAAGTTGTTTGTAGGAAAATGTGAAAGGACGATGATGATGACGGATGATTACAATATGTTACCCTGCACTTGGAGCTCAGGTGAGATAAAACTAGAACTGTGAGTGAACTCACAAAGGATACCCCCCATCTCGCGCTTACAAGACAAATGGACAGACAGACGGACGGACGGACAGATATACTTCCGACTGGGATAATCTTAATTCATGCACATCCTCAAGTTGTGTACTGCAACTGTGTAAAGTTTCATAAGAATCCGTCCAGCCGTTAAGGAGGAGTTGCGCTTACAAGACATATGGACAGACAGACGGACAGACAGGGATAATCTTACTTCATGCACATCCTCAGGTTGTGTACTGCAACTGTGTAAAGTTTCATAAGAATCCGTCCAGCCGTTAAGGAGCAGTTGCGCTTACAAGACATATGGACAGACAGACATGCCTACGAATGGACACTTGTTGGGTATTTTCCTTTGATGTTTCCTTGTTGGGTAGTACCCAACAAGGGTACGGTTTATTCCGTAATTATCACCCTTTTACAGAATAAATAGCATTAATATGTTAATTAGGTACCCATTAGAAAATTATAAAAAAAAAATACTTATCAAAGTGTATTATAAGGCTGGTGGCTGGTGGCTGGTGGGTGGGCTTTAGGATATGGACAGTACCCAACAAGTATCCATTTTTCGAGCTCAGACGGACGGACAGGGTGATTCCTATATACCCCCCCAAAACTTGTTTGTGGGCGGTATAAACATATCAAATAATCCTTTTACACTTGCAAATGCATTTTGACTTATCCGCAGTAGCAACGATGAATGAGTCAGTATGTTGGAAAGAGTAAATATAGTTCTGGAGCAGAAACAAACCCTGGACCCTCTACACTCGTCAACCATGTTTGACGGATCAAACTATAAGATCACCGTTCTAATAACTACATTACAACTTAGTTGGAAACCTGGTTCAAAGAAGTACCAAACTTATTCCCTGGTGTGTTATTTAGAACTTCAGTTATAAGGACAAATGTCAGGCAAACTTTACTGAAAATCATAAAACATTGTTGGAGAAAAGAGAAGTTGTTCATTCATTATGTTTGTCTGGAACAGATTCCACAAATTATAGTTCTATCAGGAAAATGATTTCATCTATAACAGAGGACTACATAATGGGTAATAAGCCGGTCCTTTTACTACAATATCTCTACAATTACTTAATCAAACTCCATGTTGTGGGTACTCAAAACAATTGTTTCACCGAAATGATCCTTTTGAGTACCCACAACATAGGGTTTTGCATGTCAAATGAGAGTTTCAGTACATGAATAATGCCCCTTATTTAGAGCTCATCAGTTCTATAATTATGAATATCTACCATTGCAGTGACCTACCTTCCGCTATTCTTGCGGCATACAAGGCTTCCCCCGACATCTCAACCTCTGGGCCCGCAGGGGCTCCTGATAAGTGGTCAAGGTCATCAAACACAATCAGAGCCGGCTGCCTCCAAGCAGCTTCTTCAAACTGGATTTCAAAAATCTTCTGTATTGTATCGACCTTTTTACCTGATGTACAAGACCATTATCACTTAACCCTTTCCCACATACAGACGTATTCTAACACCTCTAACTACTTTTGAAATCAATGTGGCAAAAGGAAAAATTGCTCATAATGAGCAATTTTTGCTTTTGCCACAATGTTTTCAACTCTATTCAATGATTAAACGTTTATTCATAGAGGTTTACCATATTTTTAACCAGATGTATTAAAAGTCGTCTGCTGCAGATTTGTTGTAAAGGGTTAATAAAAGAGATAACAAATTAAAAACTTATCTTTAGAATGAACGTATTACCCTTTCTCATATGCAGGTCTACTATGCATTTTGAAACATCTGCAGCAGAAATCCTTTGAAAACATGAAAAGCAATTTCTCCATTAGTCACAATGTGTTTTTTTAATGCATTCAATAATTTTTCTACCATTTATATAGATTTTCATAAATTTACATAGGCATTTTCTCCTGAAGATTTGTTGTATTTGGGAAAGGGTTCAATTCTCAATATGTGGTAAGTTTCAAAAGTTGACTTAGATATTTAACAAGAGGGCCATAATTGCCCTGGATCGCTCTCCGGACATACAATGTGATTTGACAGGCCAACAGCACAATAATTCATTTTGCAATCAGGTAAGCTAATAAAAAGAGATTCCTTCAAATTGGACTACATGTAGTGACCTAGTTTTTGGCCATACATGATCCTTATTAAAACTTAGCCAAGTTATCATTAAAAAAAAAAATTGCAAGTTGCTGAAGCAATATTTGTGGTCTGTAGGGTTTACAAGATTTTTCTAAAACTTGGCATTGTGACCTACTTTTTGACCGGACATAACCAATATTTCAGACTTAGTCTAGATATCGTTAAGACAATTATTCTGGCCAAGATTTCATGGAGATATATGTTCTGATAAACTTTCATGAGGATTGAATGCAATGTTAACAAGGCAATTGTTGACACGCATGTCGGACAAAATGTGATCACAATAGCTCACCTTAAGCACTTTGTGCACAGGTGAGCTTAATTTTTTTTACCTCTCAATGGTTTACAGTCCACAACACTAGTATAGGCCAGGTTAGGTAACTGTAATAACTCTCTACACAATGCTTTCACAAGAGTTGTCTTTCCTGATCCCTTTGGTCCAGTTAAAAGGAGCATTCCATTCAGCAATCCAGGGGTTGTAAGAAACACTTCTTTATATAGCGGCCTGGACCCAAGACAGATTTCAATGTTAGATAAAGCTAGCTGAATTAAATCTGAAATACCACTGAAATTAAGAAAAAAACACATACATGTACATTTACTTAGTTATCTTAAATCAATATCTAGGCAAAAATAAGGAAATTCTGCAAACATTTTAATGTAAATTTTCTAAAAAGAGTTGTAAACATAATAAACAATATCTCTCTTTTAGTCACATTGTTTTCAAAACAGACTTTCAATGTAAGATACAGCTAGCTGAACTAAATCTGAAATGCCCATGAAACACAGAAAGAGAAACACAAACCTAGTTATATCAGGTCTAGATTCAATATCTTTGATTCAATATTTGACCTCCAATCCCTATGCTGTGGTACTCAAAGAATTTTTTTCTCACTGAGACAATACATTTAAGTGCCCACAACATAGAAACATGTGAACCAAGTTTCATTTGAAAATATTGAACCTTTTTTTAGTTATGTGGAAAGGTTTAAGTTATGTGACGAAGCAGAATATGACACCAAGGGTATCACAAGAAACCGATTTTTTCTTCTTCGAAAAACAGACGAGGTTATAATGATCACTCATTTCTTCCATCTCTGTACCTTCCAGAACTGAAATCCCTCATGAAGACGCTTTTTGACGTCTTTGGAATATCCAAATAATTGAAAACACTGTGGCAAAAGCAAATATATGTTTTCAACTGAAATAAATGAATTTTTTTTGTTTAAAGACAATTTACAAATTTTTGTTTTGATGTCTTCAAAGTCTTTTACTGCAGATTTATTGTATGTAGAAAAGGATTTATAGAAACTAAACTTTGTCCCTCGTAAAATATATAAATAGATCATACCCAAGCATGCTGATACTAGTCTGTGGAACGATCGGATCAATACTCTGTATGTTTGTGTACGCCAACATCGGCTGAACGGACGGATGGGTCAATTCTGCAGTTCGACTCGCACTCACGACACTAAGAGCTGCACCATGAAGCATTCCCGGATGTAACATGGTATGGTAACTCTTTGACGGATTGTTTTTATCGTTGTATGTCAGTTGAACTTCCGCATAGGTTTCTGCAATGATGATAATATTAATAACCCATTCCAACATTCCACCATCTGCAGCAGACTTGAACCCTTTCCCACATACAACAATTCTGCAGCATTCGACATTAAAATCATAGTGACAAAAACATGAAAAATCTCAAAAAAATGAGAGTTCAACCCTTTCCCCTCATACGACAATTCTGCAGCAGACGACGTTGAACATATTTTGTCAAAAACATGGAAAATCTCTATAATTGAACGGATAACCTATGACTAAAAGGGGAAAACATTGTGGCAAAAGGAGAAATTGCACGTTTTGTGCAATTTCTTCTTTTGTCACTATGTTTTCAAAAAGCCGTCTGCTGCAGAGGCGTCAGAAAGCGTCTATATGAGGGAAAGGGTTAACTATTGGATACAATAAAACTGAAGCAGATGACAATGAAAACATCTAGACAGATATAAGATTTTTTTTTATTAAGCATTAACCCTTTCCCTCATATACACGCTTTCTGACGCCTCTGCAGCAGACGGCTTTTTAATCTCTTTAATTGAATGGATTATGTAACTAAGACTAAAAGTGGAAAACATTTTGGCAAAAGGACAAATTGCTCGTTTTGAGCAATTTCTTCTTTTGTCACTATGTTTTCAAAAAGCCGTCTGCTGCAGAGGAGCCAAAAAGCGTCTATATCAGGGAAAGTGTTAATGAATAACCACATAAAATACACCCACCTTCAAAGACTTGAAATCGCAGAAACAATCCCTGATAAACGACAAGTGGGTATTCCTCGCAAGTCACATAGTCTAACCATCTCTTAAACGCTTGTATAACATTGTCACTGGTGATCTTCTTTGCTGTCTATGAATAAAACAGATCAAAAATAACCTTTCATCGGTTTTTTTTAAAAATTGACTTGTCCATCTTTGCAGTTAAACCTGTCCAACAAATAGATGCTTTCCGACATCTCTGCGGCAGACGACTTTTGAAAACATCATGACAAAAGAAGAAATAGCTCATTATGAGCAATTTCTCCCTTTTCCACAATGTTTTCAACTTTATTTAATAATTATACTTTGATTCATAAAGATTTACTACATTTTTTCACAAATATTTTAAAGCCGTCTGCTGCAGATTGACATTTTATCTTGATTTTCCTAGAATTGGCTATGAACTCGTTTAACCCTTTGCCACTTACAATAAGAGTCCATATCCAATTCTAGGAAAATTAAGATAAAATGTTGATCTGCAGCAGACAACAGTATATATAACCTGGTCCGATTGCAAGGACGCGTCAGCTAGCCTGGCTCTATACTGGTGGCACAGGCTTCACAGAACCGGTTCCAGTAGTCAAAGGATTAACCCTTTCCCTCATACGGCAATTCTGCAGCAGACGACTTTGAACATATTTTGTCAAAATCTCTATAATTGAATGGATAACCTATGACTTAAAGTGGAAAACATTGTGGCAAAAGGAAAAATTGCTCATTTTGAGCAATTTCTTCTTTTTGTCACTATGTTTTCAAAATGCTGTCTGCTGCAGAGGCATCAGAAAGCGTCTATATGAGGGAAAGGGTTAAGCGAGCTTTACATTTAGCACTTTATCATCTTCATTCTACTTTTAACCCTTTCCCACATATAGACATGCAATTTCTCCTTTTGCCAAAGTGTTTTAAACAATTATTATGCTATTATTTATAGAGATTTTTCACATTTTTGCCAAGATGTTTTCAATGTTGTCTGCTGCAGATTTGCTGTATGTGGGAAAGGGTTAACGCAATGAGAAGATACTCTGTCTAAAGATCATAGTGTTTCTATAACAGGAGATCGATAACTTATTACATCATACATAAAGATTGCATGATGTGAAAAGTCAACTTTTACAATATTTTCCTTCAATTCTGAATTAACCATTTTCTGATGCCTCTGCAGCAAACCACTTATGAAAACATTTTGCAACACTGTTTTTAACTTTATTCAGTAGAATTTCTTCTTCTTTTATTGAAAATGTTCATATTTGTTGTAAGTGGGAAATATTTAAAGGGGGGGTAACCCTCTCCCACATACAACAAATCTGCAAGAAATGACTTTGAGATCACCTCAACAAAACAATGGAAAGTCTCTGTAAATGAAAGTTATATTACTTAAAAAAGTTGAAAACATTGTCACAAAAGGAGAAATTACTCATTATGAGCAATTTCTCCTTTTGCCACTGTGTTTTTAAAAGTTGTCTGCTGCAGAGGGTCAGAAAGGGTCTACATGTGGGGGGTAACCCTCTCCCACATACAACAAATCTGCAAGAAATGACTTTGAGATCACCTCAACAAAACAATGGAAAGTCTCTGTAAATGAAAGTTATATTACTTAAAAAAGTTGAAAACATTGTCACAAAAGGAGAAATTACTCATTATGAGCAATTTCTCCTTTTGCCACTGTGTTTTTAAAAGTTGTCTGCTGCAGAGGGTCAGAAAGGGTCTACATGTGGGGGGTAACCCTCTCCCACATACAACAAATCTGCAAGAAATGACTTTGAGATCACCTCAACAAAACAATGGAAAGTCTCTGTAAATGAAAGTTATATTACTTAAAAAAGTTGAAAACATTGTCACAAAAGGAGAAATTACTCATTATGAGCAATTTCTCCTTTTGCCACTGTGTTTTTAAAAGTTGTCTGCTGCAGAGGGTCAGAAAGGGTCTACATGTGGGAAAGGGTTTAATTATTTGTTCACACAAGAGTGCATGTGGCACCTTCCATTATGTTCGTACATGAAACAGTAAGAAAAGGTCCCTGAGCAGGCAACAAAACTAGTCACTCACCAAGTTTCCAAGTGGGTATAGCGTAAATGCATCTGTTGGAGATGGTATCGCCTTATAAGTCTGTATCCACACACGACTAGTGACATCCAGCTTCAACATTCGTCGAATCATATCCGGAACTATCACATGACCTCGTAACAATGGCTGCTCCTCTAATATTCGTTTTACAATATCTGAATATAAGTCATTACTTAACTGCCGTCGACGATCTATCACAACTACACGGACTATACAAGGAAATTCTGTCTCTTTTGTCGGAGTAATTTGCGGGGAAGTGGGTGATTCTGGTGTATTGAAGGAACTGAACGATGGACTTATCTTGCTATCACTTTTAATGTCCTTTTTTGGATTATTTTTAGCACCTGCAAATGCCTGATTAGCTTTTTCAAAATGTTGGTCTTTCGGGGACAAAAGTTTTCTAATTTGCGCGTAAAATACAGGTGGTATGTCATTTCTATTTATCTTTAGCTGTCTTTCTATATCTGACTTATCTATATAAACATTACTAGGCTGGTGTGGAAAATAATTCACACGAAAATTTGATTGCGTAGGATTAGAAAGAGTCCTATTAGACCTAGATGGGGATTCCCTGCTAGCCTTTCTTGGTGACTGGCTGCCAGTTTTCTTAGGCGACTGACTTCCCCGTCTTGCTTCAACTTGCTTAGAATCAGCATCTCGTTCCTTGTAATTTAGAGACTGAACGCGCAAGACAAGATTTAATCCAGGCTGCAGTGAATTCTCGGGTTGATCAATATCATCTGCTTCGTCAAAATGGTCTACATCATAATCTTCATCATCAGAAACAAGGACCTGACTTGCTCTCTTCGTGTTTAAACCAAATACATTATTTATTTGGGAAAATAAATTTCTCCAGTGGCCAGATATTCCTGAATTTATTAATTCATATGGGGACTTTTCCCTCTTTCTTTCGTTCCTTCCACCATCAAGACGATTTTCTAAAACAAGTACATGTAATAACCTTTAATTTAACCCTTTCCCTCATATAAATGCTTTCCGACGCCTCTGCAGCAGACAGCTTTTTGTAAACATAGTGACAAAAGAAGAAATTGCACAAAACGTGCAATTTCTCCTTTTGCCACAATGTTTTCCACTCCTCGTCGCTCAGGGTTTCGGAGTTAGCATATTAACCCTTTCCCTCATACGACAATTCTGCAGCAGACGTCTTTGAACATATTTTGTCAAAAAGTAGAAAATCTCTATAATTGAATGGATAACCTATGACTAAAAGTGGAAAACATTGTGGCAAAAGGAGAAATTGCTCGTTTTGAGCAATTTCTTCTTTTGTTACTATGTTTTCAAAAAGCCGTCTGCTGTAGAGGTGTCAGAAAGCGTCTATATAAGGGAAAGGGTTAACCTTTACGAATAAACAAAACATCTACTGCAGACAACTTTCAAATCATTTAGACAAAGTTAATAACAAATATCTTCAAATCAGGGATAAATTATTGAAAAGATATGAAAAATTGTGGTAGAGGCCTGATGGAGATAATTATATTTATAGGAGGAACTTCAGTTAACCCTTTCCCACATACAGTAAATCTGCAGCAGACGACTTTGAAATCATCTGGACAAAACTAGAAATATCACTGAAGGTGATAAATACCCCCAAAACAGCACCTTGACTCAAAATATGGCTTTCGACTGACCAACAAAAGGGACATAACTCTGTAAAGGAACATGCAATTGTAAAATCTTAATGATATGCACATCTCCTCTTGGTATAGAAGCTTCATGTAAAATGTTATTGAATTCCACAAAGTGGTTTGTAAGAAATAGGCCGGGCAAAATATGACCAACAACTTAATAAGTAAAAGGGCCATAACTCTGTAAAATATCATGCAATTGTTACCCCTTTAGGATACGCACATGATATGCACATCTCCTCTTGGTATAGAAGCTTCATGTAAAATTGTATTGAATTCCACCCAGTGGTTTGTAAGAAATAGGCTAGACAAAATATGACTCAATAACTTAATAAGTAAAAGGGCCATAACTCTGTAAAATATCATGCAATTGTAACATCTTTAGGATATGCACATCTCCTCTTGGTATAGAAGCTTCATGTACAATTTTATTGAATTCCACCCAGTGGTTTGTAAGAAATAGGCCGGACAAAATATGGCTTCCGACCGACCGACCGACCGACCGACCGACCGACACAGTCACTCCTATATACCCCCCCAAAACTTTGTTTTTTGGGGGTATAAATATGGAATATCTTTATAAATGAAAGTTTAAAATTATTAAGTATAGTTGAAAATATTGTGGCGAAAGGAGAAATTACCCGTTATGAGCAATTTCTCCTTTAGTCATCATGTTTTCAAAAAGTCGTCTGCTGCAGAGGCGTTCGAAAGCATCTATATGTGAGAAAGGGTAACAGAGCCAGCATAATTATGCACAGATTGATCCGGATCTCCACTTGTTGCTTAAACTGAAGGTCTAATGTTCTGCATTGAAGCATACAGACAACCCTATTTTGACCCTTTCTCAGCTGCAGACGCATTTTGACGCAATAGCAGCAGACGACTTTTGAAAACATTGTGGCCAAAAGTGAAATTGCTCATGATGAGCAATTTCTCCTTAGGCAACATTGTTTTCAACTTTATTTAACAATTCAGCTATCTTTTATGGAGATTTTTTTTCAGGCTTTTGTCGCTATGTTTTCAAAGTCTTCTACTGCAGATTTGTTGTATGTGGGAAAGGGAGGGTTAAGATATGGCCATTTAGAAAACCATAAGAGTCTGCTTAAACTGGTAAATTTCCACAGGAATACCTTAACCCTTTCACGGATACAGTATCTTTCTGACACCTCTGCAGCAGATGACTTTTGTTACAATGTTTTCAACTCTATTAAAAAATTCTGCTTTTCATAAGTTTTATGTAGGAAAGTGTCAACAGAAACCTAAAATCACACCCTTCAAGACATGTGATTGCTAATAAGAGGTGGTCTTTGAAATAGATTTAACCCTTTCCCACATATAGACACTTTCTGACGCCTTTGCAGCAGTTGACTTTTGAAAACAATGTGACAATAGAAAAAATTCCTCAAAACAAGCAATTTCTACTTTTGACACAATGTTTCAACTTTTTTCAGTACTTATATGTTCATTTATGGTTTTTTTTTTTACATTTTTGTCTAGATGTTTTCGTAGTCATCTGCTGCAGATTTGATGTAAGTGGGAAAGGGTTAATGTAAATATACCTTTGAGGTTAAAATCAGAATCAATAGAATGAAACTTTGTATCAAACTGCTCTTCATCAGTATATGTTGAACTGATTGTGTTTATGTATGGCACTTCTTGATTGGCTGCTTCAGCTTTTTTCATTGGTTCCTCTATCACTGGGAGGCCAATCGCTGACTCTCTTCTTTTAGGGGCAACAATTACTTCTGTTTCATTTACAAGCAGACAGCAATCTGTATCTGGAGTTGTTGAACCTAAAAATAGATATAAATTGGTAGTGAAAAAGTTGTTATTACAAGGGCAGCAGATATGATCTCCCTGCACCTTCTATGACTAATAATTGGCAAAAAGGAAGGATTCTGATCTAGTGATGCTGATGTGCATGCTGATCTGGATCTATGATGGTTGCAAATACCCTAAGGTTGGTATTTGGAGAGCCCCGCTCAAAGAATACCGGTAATTGCTTATATATAACTAGATATATAATGGTCAAGGTATCTGCTTCAGGAGGGTGGGTTTAACCCTTTCCCTCATAAAGACGCTATCTGACGCCTCTGCAGCAGACAGCTTTTTGAAAACATGGCGACAAAAGAAGAAATTGCTCAAAACAAGCAATTTGTCCTTTTTTCACCATGTTTTACTCTATTCAATTATTCTTTCATTTAAAGGGATTTTCTGTGCTTTTGCCCAAACATTTTCAAAGTGGTCTGCTGCAGATTTGTTGTATATAGGAAAAGATTCAGTCCAAGTCCTGATGGCAACATTGAGATACTTTGACCACTCACCTGTTTAATATGATTCTCTTGAGAGATGTTTAAAAAGAAATCTGAGTAAAAGCTGTTTATAAAAGAATAATTCAAACACAAAATTTAAAAGGAGATATTTTACATCTTAATTAACCCACTACTTCACACAGACGACATTTGACACCTGCTGATGCAGACGACTTTTGAAAACATTGCAATAAAATATGAAATTGCTCAAAACGAGCAATTTCATCTTTTATTGCAATGTTTTTAACTCTTTATCAATATAAATCTTTCAGTTTTCTAGATTGGTGAAATTGTTCATCTGATGATTGTCAAGCAGACGACCTATAAAAAGTCATGTGAAGTAATGGGTTAAGCAATTCATGAATCCGAGAATGTTTTTTAAGCCATTGTCATGCATCACAAAAGAACCAACAACTAATAGTTCAAAACTACCCAGTTCTCATGCATCACATGGCTTTTTTGTGTGAAGCGATCGCGTTCTGCAATCAAGTGTGCCGGACAAAACATTAGTCATTTTTTTTAATTTGCATTTCGGATCTATGAATTTCTCCTTTTCTCATGGTGATTTCAAAAGTTGTTTGCTCTTATGGCATCAAATGTAGTAAAGACAAGCACTTTTAACCCGGACGCCTCTGCGGCAGACGACTTTTGAAAACTTTGTGACAAAAAAATTGCTTGAAACAAGCAATTTCTCCTTTTGACTCAATGTTTTCAACTCTATTCAATAAGTATGTCTTCATTTAAGGAGATTTTCAATATTATTATTGAGATGTTTTCAAAGTCGTCTGCTGCAGATTTCCTGTATGTGGGAGAGGGTTAAACCTTTGCCACATACAGACTGATGTATCTTGATGCATCTGCAAAAGTCTACTTTTGAAATGATTTACACAATCTTTTCAACTCGATTAAATGATTATACATGTACATGGAAATGTTATCTATGGAGATTTTCCATATTTTAGCAATTGAGGCCTGGTTTTTAACCCTTTTCCACATATAGCTGCATTTTAAGGCCTATGCAGCAGATGACTTTTGAAAACATTGTGATAAAAGAAGAAATTGCTCCTTTTGGCACAATAGGTTCAAACCGATTCAATAATAACATTATTATTTATGGTTTCTTTTTCTTCTTGCCAAAAAGTTTTCAAAGGCCTCTTCTCCAGATTTGTGTATGTTGGAAAGGGTAAAAAATGTCAGCTACATATTTTATGTAAGTTGGAATTTGTGAAAGATTGCAACAGATAAGATGTTTGTTGGAAAGGGTGAAAGCAGTCTACTGTAATTTGATGTACTAGTATGTTGGAAAGGGGAGAATATACTTGACCTTGACCTTACCTATTTTGATGAACACACAAGTTGACCTCTCCACCCATATCGGATAAACCATGCCTGTTTGTATGACCCTGACCTTATCTAATAAATGACCTTCAATGAATGACGCATGTCTGTCCTGTAAAATATCAAATAACACATATATTTCAGACATTGTGAGAAGGGGAGACATAATTTAAACCACCAATTTCTTCATTGCACTACTAACTTTGCCCCCAAAAAATGTTTTAACCCTTTCCCACACACAACACATCTACTGCAGTCTACATTGAAGACATCTTGCTAAAAAAATATGAAAAATCTCTATAAAAGTAGTAGAAACTAGAAATATCACTGAAGGTGATGAATACCCCCAGCTGGTGCCTGATAATATACATATGTATGAGAAATTCAAGGGGCCATAACTCATTTAAAAATAATTTCAGTGCAACACGCCGACAATATGCACAACTAGGCTTGGTATCAATCATTCTTGTGAAGTTATATTGAATTCTGACCAAGGCTTGCTGAGAAATAGTGTTCACAAGAAATGGCTACAGACCAACTATGTATAAGAAATGCAAGGGGCCATAACTCATTTAAAAATAATTCCAGTGCAACACGCTACAAAGGCATCAGGAAGCCTCTATAAGTGGGAAAGTGTTTATTCTTTTATCTCCCAGTCCAGGGAAGTTGCCTCCCTAACTCCTAATTTTGAGAAAAGGGCTTATACCCCTATCTCACCATCGCAGGATCGCTCGCGGAGACTCGCGGTGTGAGAACCGCAGCGAACCGCTGGGGACCGTGTAGACACCGCCGACGCTCCGCCACCATCCGCCACAAACCGTACGCACCGCGAGAAGCTGCGAAATTAGCAAACATGTTCAATTTTTTCGCAGGTTTTCTGCGGAGCGCTTTGAACCGTACAGACACCGTGAACACCGTGTAGGCACCGTACGCTCCGTAGTGGCACCGTATGCTCCGTACTGACTCCGCAGCGATCCGTACTCATTTGCTCCTGCGTTGCTGGCGTTGAGTACACGGTACCACTACGGTGTCTACACGGTTGCAGTACGTTGAGTACGGAGCTACTGGCGGTGTGTGTACGGTGCCACTACGGAGTCGACGGTGCCAGCGGAGCCACCACGGAGTATACGGTGCCAGGACGGAGTATACGGTGCCAGGACGGAGTCTACGGTGCCAACACGGTATCCGCACGGTGTCAGTACGGAGTGTTCGTTGCCTGGCGGAATATAAAAGGCGGCCGCCTTGTTTGTCGCATCATTTCACATCAGACCATTGGCAGAACAACACCTCCTTGCAGCATCTCATCGCATCTCATTTCATAATATCACATCATCACAACTTCACCTCATATGAACTTTAACTTGCCTTGGAACTTTTACAGTGCAAGATGCCAAAAGGAAGAGGGAGAGGAGGAGCGAGAGGAAAGTCCAACAAGAGGAAGCCTTCTCCTCCTACATCTGATGAACATGAAGAAGCACCAGCCAATCCTACCTCCTCTGTGTCCTCCACAGAGAGCACAGCTCAGGAAATTGCACCACCAAGTCAATCACAAGAGCCAGGTCATGCTGCAAAGGCCAAGAAAGTCAAAGCTCAGGTACTAGTTTTGAGTTCGTCCAAAGAACAGGATGTGGCAGACTGGTACAAAGGGCATGAGTTCCTGTATAACTACAGGCTACAAGACTACAAGAACAAGGAAAAGAAATTGAGAGTGCAACAAGAAAAGGCAGATGAACTTGGAGCCACTTCAACGCAGTTGGGAACGTGGATCAAGTCGATGAGGGACCGGGCTGGAAAAATCACCAAGGAGCTACCTTCTGGCTCTGGAGCAGGTCCTTCTTTAAGTGACAGGGATCAATGGATCAAGGATAACTTCGGTTACATCCGCCACTTCATGAAACGCGTGGGAGAGGGCAAAAGGAAGAAAGGTGGTGACCTGGCTAAGAACTTGGCTGCTGCATCAGGTCATGACCCTCCTTCTGGCTATGACTCTGTCAGTTCAGACACGTCGGCAATTCAGTCGGGACCTCCCACAAGGCCACCATCCAGGACACAAGAGAGGCCACTTTCTAGGGCACTTTCCAGGGCACCTTCCACGGCACCTTCCTCGGCATCTTCCAGGGCACAAGTGAGGCCACCTTCCCGGGGACCTTCCAGGGCAACTTCCACGGCTGTATCAGACGTAAGTACCCTGCATTGCATTTCTGTGGTTTCTAATAGAGGTAATGAGAGTGATACAAGAAAAGGCAGATGCACTTGAGATGCACTTCACAATGTTTTCTTCTTATGTTGTTATTATTATGCTTCTTTGGATTTTCACAAGCAGGCGAGCTCTTTAGCTCATGTCAACTTACTTTAAGACTGGTGCTTACTTTTTCAGATTATCGACAGGGCTACAGACATCCGAGACCTGCGACAGCTGGTGTCGACAGCCCCAAACGCCCAGGGCAGCAGAAGGAGTTTTTCGGATATGATCTACTTCGCGTCAGCTGACATGGATGACGATACCTTTTACGACATGCAGCTGGCGTTGTTCCCAATGGTCATGCAGTACCAAAGGAATGCAATGGACAAGCGACGGCAACAGCAAGGGGCACAGCAGTCTCCCTCGTACTACCACCACCAGCCAGGTCCTTCGTACCAGCAGGCAGGTCCTTTGTACCAGCAGGCAGGTCCTTCATACCAGCAGGCAGCTCCTTTGTACCACCAGCCAGGGACTCTCGATTCTTCGCAGCAGCCAGGTCCTTCGTACCACCAGCCAGGGACTCCCGCTTCTTCGTATCAGACCGATGTCCCAGCGCCTTCGACGCCTTCCCTCATTGGACAGGCGTTCAACACGAGCACCCCGGCATTGTTAATGACAATGAATGAGAATAATAATGCTACAGACAATACTGACAAATGAGCAGCAGAGTGGTGCAGTTGACTTTATTACAGAGTGGTGCATTTGACTTTATTACATAGAGCACTTGGACTTTATTAGTGGTGCCCGAATTACACTGTATTATTGTACAATTGAAATAATATTACATTAAATTGTTCATTTCCTTTCAGCTGATTTCACTGTTTGTTTTAACAAAAAGTTAATAATAAAATACGCAGTCTGCAGAAGCGAAGTGTTGCTGTAGTAACATTGTTTTACTGGCCATTGTGATGGCAGAAAAGTTCAAATCATGTCTTGTTGCCAAGGAACACTTCCTACTTCTGAGTTGACATAGTGGATAAGGTATTCTCTTTGCAACTTGGCAGCCCTGTTGGCGTTTCCCCTGTATACTTCTTGCATGTCATGTAGAGTTGGATTGTCGGGCAAATTGGCTTCATCATGGTTGTGATCCGCGTCATGGTCCACAGGAATGTCTGCATTATTAGCATTTCTCAATCTCAGCAAGTTGTGAAGGACACAACAGGTCAAAGCTATGTCGGTGACTCTCTGTTGGCTTTGTGGCATGGTACCGAGTAGGCACCTAAATCTTGAGGCCAGAATTCCAAACACATTTTCGACAACCCTCCTGGCTCTGGACAGCCTGTAGTTGAAGATTCTCTGGTTGACAGACATGTTCCTAATGGGCAGTGGCTTCATCATCCATGTCTTGAGTGCAAATGCATCGTCAGCGACTATGAAGTAGGCAATGGGCTGGTCATCATGTGGTAGAGGTTCAGGTGGTGGTAATCCAATTTTGTCATCTTCCAGTGCTTGTTTTAATTCAGTGTCATTGAATATTCCAGCATCAGAACCAGCACCATTGGCTCCAATATCCACATAGAGAAACTTGTAATCAGCATCCACCACTGCAAGCATGACAATAGAAAAGAAGTGCTTATAGTTGTAATAATAAGATCCACTTTTCTTTGGTTTTCTTATGGCAACGTGCTTGCCATCAATGGCTCCTACACAATGAGGCAAATTCCATCTGTTCTTGAAAACCTCAGCGACTTCTTTCCAGGCTTCATGTGTAGTGGGGCAAGTCATGACCTCACTGGAGTACTCCTCAGTGATGGCTTTGCAGAATTCAGGGACGAAATTGCAGATAGTGTTGGCTCCAACATGAGTACGACAGTGACTTGTAACTATCTCCTGTGGCTAAATATCTCATTGTCACTGCTAACTTGAGCCCTGGTTCCGAGGCTTTCCTGAAGAAAGTGTCTTGCTTTTGGATCCTTGGCCCCACACGTTGTAGCAGTTCTGTGAACAACTCTGGCTCCATCCTCATGAAGTTTCGGAAGCTTGCTTTGTCTTCTGTTCTCAATTCATCCATGAGTTTCTCATACTGTCCATACAAAGGTCTTCTCAGCAACCACTCTCTGACCCACACTATTTTATGTTGTCTGTGTCTCCTCCTTCTTCTTGCAGCAGCAACAATTTATATTCTTCTTTCTGCTTGCTGTCTTTCTGCTTCTTCTTCTTCTTCTTCTTCCACCATCATAGCAGCTACAGCCAGCAGCCGGACTTCTATTTCAGCCAACAGCAGCATCTGCCTTCTTTGTTCATACCTCAGATGAGACATGTCTTCAGGTTTATGTCAGGAATCGAAATGATTTTGGGTAGATAAATGCCTTTAAATACCCCTGAGTTCCCCTGCGGAGTCCGCGGTGCCGAATCCGCCCCCAACCCGCCGCTCCAACCGTATCGACAACGCGCTTCCTCGTACGCACCGTATTCTTGCCGTACGAACCGTACTCTTGCCGTGGTTGCACCGCAGCGTTCCGCAGTAGCCGTACTGCCACCGCCCCAATCCGTACTTCCACCGCGACATTCCGTGGTCACACCGCCGCTTTCCGTAGTCACACCGCCCCTTCCGCAGTGACACCGTGGCTATGCGCAGCTATTGAGGAAATTCCAGCCAGTCCGCATCAAACCGCAGCGATCCGCCACACCGCCACGCACCGTAGTGACTCCGTACAGACACCGTGTATACACCGTGAAAAATGTGTTACGTCATGCAATGTCAACAAAACTGGCGGTGCACCGCGTCTGCTCATACCGCGAGTCTCCGCGAGCGATCCTGCGATGGTGAGATAGGGGTATTATCAGTGCATGAAATCACCAGGAAATTGAACCAGTCAATTATTCACCACTTAGCAGGCCATCCTGCTGGGCTATTTACTGTGTGTATCACAGATGTTTCTTGTACTGACCGTTATTGCAGTATGTGAGCTGAATATTCTGGAATTGAGTTTGTCTTGCTATTTAGGCTTAAAATGAAAATCTAACAATACAGAAAAGGTATGTTATCTTTCAATACTTTGATGCCTATATCACATTTATGATATACTATTGTTAGATTATGTTTTCTTTAAAAAAATAAAACACATTTTTGCTTTAAGTATTTTAAATTGACTGTGGTTTTTCTTTTGTTAAAAAGTAAAGCACAAATGAAGTCAACAATTTGTTATATAATTATATAAAACAACTTGTTATATTAACCGGGTGACAGTGGAAACTTCGAATGTCTAAAACGTCGAGTTAATAAAACAGAACAAAATGGGAGTGGAAACGTCGAAAAGGAAAATGTATAGCCTATATATAATTGTTTTAATTATATACCACAATTAAGAGTTTTCACTCCCATTCAAGAAGTGATATTTGCAATATTTATTTGTGTCTTGTTTGTAGTTAATTGAAGTGATATTTGATGATTTAATGTTGCCATGAGGAGTCTGCTGTTGAAAACTTTTTTATTGGGAAAAGGATTATCACAGTATATAATTTGGGAACTCTCTTAAAATGAGAACAAATATTGAATAAAGTTGAAAATATTCTGACAAAAGGTGAATTTGATTTAATGTTGTCATGAGTCGCCTGCTGTTGAAAACGTTTTTTTATGGCTGAGGGGGATAAGGGCCTATGCAGAATGAAGAATTAGTTAGAACTGCCTCGGTGGTGTAATGGTTATGATGTCCGCCTCGAGAGCGGATGACCAGTGTTTAATCCACGCTAGGGTCATACCAAAGACTTGAAAGTGGCAGTATGTATTTCTCTCTATGGTGCGAAGTGTTGCAGACGAGTGAACTGGCGTATAAGCTTTCAATCCGCACTGATAAAATACACAGGAAACACCGTAATACAGTTGTAACCGTCATCCGTTTCATAAAAAGAGTTATATGTGACAGATAGATATACATTTTGAAATTGCTATTAAACTGCCATCGCACGTGATAGGTTTGATACAATGATTTACGTCTGAAAGTAAGCCAACATGCATGTACATCTTTTATATATATAGTTTAATTTATTTATTCAAAGAACCATGTGGCAACAAGTTACAAGTTACCAAAACAAGAGGGCCATGATGGCCCTTGAATCGCTCACCTGATTATTTTTTTTTTTCACTTTAGCTATATAAGCCCCGCCCCCTGGCAGCCATAGTTTCCGATGAATCAACTTGGCTTGAAGGAATCTGATAGAGGGTCACCCTAGGAACATTTCTACAAAATTATTTGAAAATCGGCCAGATACTTTTGGAGGAGAAGATTTTTTAAGTTTTCACTATCATCCATATAATGCAAAATAGCCCTGCCCACTGGCGGCCATGTTTTTTGACCAATCAACATGGCATGAAGGAATCTGAAAGTGGGTCATCCAAGGAACATTTCTACAAAATTATTTGAAAATCGGCCTGACAATTTCGGAGAAGAAGATTTTTTAAGTTTTCACTATAGCCATATAAGGCAAAATAGCCCCGCCCCCCCCTGGCGGCCATGTTTTTCGACCAATCAACATGGCTTGAAGGAATCTGATAGAGGATCATCCAAGGAACATTTCTACAAAACTATTTGAAAATCTGCCAACCAGTTTGGGAGAAGAAGAAATTTGAAGTTTTTTTCGTTTCGTTGCCATGGAAACCAGAATTTTGCATGGATCCCAAAAATTTGAAGGAATTCTGGTGAGGTCATTGAGAGGATGCTTTCTGTGAAGTTTCATCCCAATTGACACACTGGTTACTGAGGAGAAGATGTTGAAGATTTTTTAAGTTTTCACTTTGGCCATATACGGCAAAATAGCCCCGCCTCCTGGCGGCCATGTTTTTAGACCAATCAACATTGCTTGAAGGAATCTGATAGAGGGTCACCCAAGGAACATTTTTCCAAAATTATTTGAAAATCGGCCTGAGACTTATGGAGGAGAAGATTTTTTAAGTTTTCACTATAGCCATAAAAGGCAAAATAGCCCGAAGATTTTTTAAGTTTTCACTATAGCCATATAAGGCAAAATAGCCCTGACCCCCTGGCGGCCATGTTTTTCGACCAATCAACATGGAGTGAAGGAATCTGATAGAGGGTCACCCAAGGAACATTTCTACAAAATTATTTGAAAATCGGCCTGACACTTTCTGAGGAGAAGATTTTTTTAAGTTTTCACTATAGCCATATAAGGCAAAATAGCCCCGCCCCCCCCTGGCGGCCATGTTTTTCGACCAATCAACATGGCTTGAAGGAATCTGATAGAGGATCATCCAAGGAACATTTCTACAAAACTATTTGAAAATCTGCCAACCAGTTTGGGAGAAGAAGAATTTTGAAGTTTTTTCGGTTTCGTTGCCATGGAAACCAGAATTTTGCATGGATCCCAAAAATTTGAAGGAATTCTGGTGAGGTCATTGAGAGGATGCTTTCTGTGAAGTTTCATCCAAATTGACCCACTGGTTACTGAGGAGAAGAAGTTGACGGACGACGGACAACGCACGACGCACGACGCACGCCGGACAAAAGGCGATCACAATAACTCACCTTGAGCAAAGCTCAGGTGAGCTAAAAACACATTAAACATACAAGAAATTACACGGAAACATAGCAGTATATCATTTTTTTTTAACCAAACATAACATATCTAGAAGCTCGTGCACGCTATCAGAGCACTAGATCAGGGGCATAATTCATGTTCTTCAATCAGTATCAGATCTCCGAACCATCAGAAGACTTAGGTCTGAAATAATATGGATAGTTTTCCTACCATACGCCTACTTAATATCAACGAGCTTTATCATCGGAATTAACCGTGCATCCGTGATCTAAGTGCATCCTGCAGATACGTATTGTATCCTGT
The DNA here is from genome assembly GCA_031761405.1 of Serripes groenlandicus. Classification (NCBI taxonomy): domain Eukaryota; kingdom Metazoa; phylum Mollusca; class Bivalvia; order Cardiida; family Cardiidae; genus Serripes; species Serripes groenlandicus. The sequence goes on from JASEVX010000008.1 coordinate 15,600,416, forward strand.
GATTGTTCCTTTCCTGTGATTGTTCTATTTAAAACCACATTAACCAACAGGGAAGATATGTCTATACGTAGGTCAAAATCCCCTACAGACAAAATCCCCTAGGCATACACAGACAAAATCCCCTATATCCTTTTTCCACTACAGACAAAATCCCCTACATGCAAAAATCCACTTCAGACAAAATCCCCTAAGGAAAAAATCCCCTACTTTATAAATGTTCCAATTCCCTACTATATACATGTACATGTTACATGTTAGTTTAATGTGTTATATTTGAATATTATCATTATAATGAGTATATATATTTGTTTAACATTCTCTTCTTACGATATTTCTGATTTTATAATTCTTGAATATTAATGATTTCTTTTTATTGACGCAATATATACTAGGGATGGAAACAAGTATCACTATTAGTACTCGGGTACTAGTATCTGCTTCTGATTAAATACTGGGTTACTCAAAAGAAATCAAATTGTGTTCACTTCTTCATCAAAGACTCCAGTTTTTGGAAGTAAGACTGATCGTCATTAAATTGCTCAAGGCTTGTCTTATGTAATAACCAACGAGTGTTTATTTTCACCGCTTTATTATAAGATAATGATCTTTAACCCGTTCACACCTATGGACGCATGTTGACACATCTGCAGCAGACGACTTTTGAAAACATTGTGACAAAAGGAGAAATTGCTCAAAACGAGCAATTTCTCCTTTTGACACAATGTTTTCAACTTTTTCTCAGTAGCAATACCTTCATTTCTAGAGATTTTCCATATCTGGAGTAGATGTATTCAATGTCGTCTGCCAATACCCTCCCCACCCCAGCTGGACACTCTGCCAATACACCATTGAGGCGATAGGAATCCTCTTAACATAGGGTTGTGTTGGATGATAATAGAGATATCGCTGGGAAAGGAGCTTTTTCCTATCAAACCCTTTGGAGACTTAGTTTTAAAACAAGGGGTTAACCGTTTCCCACATTCAACAAATCTGCACCAGACAACAGCTGGGAAAGGGTGAAATAAAATGTCTAAAATGATATGAAAAACCATAACTTTCTATAATGAATACGTCGAGTAGTTTTCGTCTACATCAGATTTGGTGTAAGTGGGAAAGGGTAATACTCACAAAGATCTCCCAATCATCCGAGGAGAGCGGTTCAACATTCACTTTGTGACATTCTGCTACAGTCTTCACCTGTCTTATGATTACCTGTAAGGAGGGAAGACACTCATAGGTAGTGTTGGGACGATGATCAATTATAATCAAAAATTGATCGGATATGCATCACATGGGCGATAATCGATTGCATTTTACCACAATCGATTATCGGTGTGCCTTTTTCGCTTTATTCCCGCTTGATAAATACTCGCTTCCGAAAGGGCGAAAACTCTCGCATTCATGTTTGAAAACTCATGTTTGGTGGGTAATGTAAATACAACAACTTGAGATTGAAATAAAACGGTTTTTTGGGCAATAAAATAATACAACCAAGTAAAAACAAGACATTAAGCTGGTATATTGTTTATCAAACATAAATAATAAGAAGCATTGAGAACATTGAGACTTGTTAAATACAATTATATATCGATTGAGGCAAAGCGATTGTAACCAATAATCGATTGTAAAACTGGAACCGATGGCCCAACACTACTCATAGGAGACTTGGTGCTCTAGCTAAGGGAGCTTTCCATGGTCTAAATTCCTTATTATCCCTATGTTGTGGGTACTCAAAAGAATCATCTCACAACAAAGGGTTATGTTGGATGATGAAAACAAAAATATTGCTGTGAAAGGAGCTGATTCTTATCACGACCTTTGGAGACTTAGTTTTAAAGCGACTGAACTCCAGATACCCAACTGTTGAAAAAAAATAAAGTAAAGTGTTATTTTTGTATTTGGGGCATTAAAATATGATAACTGACATATATTACATACCCCTATAATCGGTGAGATTTTCTTGTTTTCGATACTTTTTCCATTGCAAATTCTACCCTGTCAGTAACGGGGTAAGTTTATAAATAGCTTTCGATGCTTTTAATCTCATTCATCACGTGACTTGAAAAGTCGTCAAGTGAATTGAAGAGTCGTCACATGACCGATAGGACGCATGCGCATTAAATGAAACATTTTTATACCATGAAGGTTTTATGCAAAATCACGAGGAGCTCATGCAATCACAAACAAATCTCTATGATTACTGTCGTTCGACTCCGCCAAACGTGTAAGTTGTGTATAACTGTACACGCCTGTCAGAGTGAACCGTTATATAGTTATATCACGTGATCGTCGCAAGGTGCCCGTCTGAAGGATTCCGTGGTATTTTTAAATAGGAAACCCCTTCATCGGGACAATTGAAAACGACCCAAGTTCACTTTATTGATAAAAAAACAATACATTTTCTACCCTGGTCTTTACTTGGATAACATAAAGAATAACATTTAGGGCGAATTCGATTTTTTTTTTTTTTTTTTTTTTTTTCCGTGCCATCTGGATTTCAGTCGCTTTAACCCTTTCCCTCATACGACAATTCTGCAGCAGACGACTTTGAACATTTTTGTCAAAACATAGAAAATCTCTATAATTGAATTGATAACCTATGACTAAAAGTGGAAAACATTGTGGCAAAAGGAGAAATTGCTTGTTTTGAGCAATTTCTTCTTTTGTCACTTTCTGACGCCTCTGCAGGAGACAGCTTTTTTAAAACACAGTGACAAAAGAAGAAATTGCTCAAAACAAGTATTTTCTCCTTCTGCCACAATGTTTTCCACTTTTAGTCAAGGGAAAGGGTTAATTAAGTACCTCTTTGTCATTTTTTATCCCCAGCTTATCAGCAAAGATTCCATTGATCTGCATAATCTGCTCATCATTCTGGTTTGTCCTGATGGTATCCCCAGACCAACTGACGTATGCCTTTCCACCATCCCCTTTTTCTATCTCATACACCAAAATCTCCTGAAACATACAAAGTTTTACTTAACCTCATACGACAATTTTGCAGCAGACGACTTTGAACGTATTTTATCAAAAATTGGAAAATCTCCATAATTGAATGGATAACCTATGACAAAAAGTGGAAAACATTGTGGCAAAAGGAGAAATTGCACGTTTTGTGCAATTTCTTCTTTTGTCACTATGTTTTCAAAAAGCCGTCTGCTGCAGAGGCGTCAGAAAGCGTCTATATGGGGGAAAGGGTTAATCCTTTCACTTCTCCAGCAGACTTCATTTGAAAACAGTGTGGCAAAATAAGAAATTTGTCAGCATGAGCAATTTCTCCTTATGTCACACTGTTTTCAACTTTATTCAATTACTAAAGTAGAGTTTTTTCAATTTTTTTCACACACTTTTCAAAGTTGTCTGCTGCAGATTCAATTAATGTGGGACAATTTTAATAGGTTAGAAAGAACAATAATTTACATATATATATATATGGGAACTTCAAAGAGACAGACAACCAATAAATAACTAGGTATAGTATATAGACGCTTTTGAAAACATAGCCTTATGTCACACCGTTTTCAACTTTATTCAATTACTAAAGTAGAGTTTTTTCAATTTTTTTCACACACTTTTCAAAGTTGTCTGCTGCAGATTCAATTAATGTGGGACAATTTTAATAGGTTAGAAAGAACAATAATTTACATATATATATATATGGGAACTTCAAAGAGACAGACAACCAATAAATAACTAGGTATAGTATATAGACGCTTTTGAAAACATAGTGACAAAAGAAGAAATTGCTCAAAATGAGCAATTTCTCCTTTTGCCACAATGTTTTCCACTTTTAGTCATAGGTTATCCATTCAATTAAAGAGATTTTCCATTTTTTAACAAAATATGTTCAAAGTCGTCTGCTGCAAAATTGTTGTATGAGGGAAAGGGTTATCATACATTTTTTTTTTTTGCCGCTTTCAACATTATTTCAGTTATATCACAACGACAGTTCACTTATTCATGATCCCTGGGTAAACAAACCAGTACTAGGCTAGAAAATGTGCCTTGCCCAAGGGTACTCCACCATGACCGTAGTACCGAGACTGGGGATCGAACCCCGGGACAACCGGTTTCAAAATCCCCGACGCTAACCACTCGACCACAGCGGATTCCTTTAATAGAGTTGAAATGCAGATATGCTATAATATGTGGAGTTCATAATCTTTTTTACTTTTTACTATCAGATTAAGGGTAAAACTTTTTTGTTTCTGTTTCTGTTTTGTTGAATTCTTATACATCCAAAAATATGTAATAACCATATATATATACACTCTGCAGTTTTAAGAAAATGAGTCTCACACACACTAAAAAACACTTGATGAGTGATGACCTATAGGTTTGTGGATGCAGAACTCTCTTCAACCCTTCCCACAAACAGACCCCTTCTTACACCTTATAAGCAGACCAATTTTGAAAAATATTGTGGCAAAAAGAGAAAATTCTATTTCTTCTTTTGCCACAATATTTTCAACTCATTTTCAATAGTAATTCATGTACTTTCTTTTATAGAGATTTTTCACATTTTTGCCTAGATATTTTCTAAGTCATCTGCTGTAGATTTGTTGTATGTGGAAATGGGTTAAGGAACGTATGTCATCATCACAAACCCTTAATTAACCTCCACATCTTTTTTGGGAGTACCCAAAAGAATTGTCTCATTGAGTTGAATCTTTTGAGTACTGGGTCCAATTCCACCAACATTAAGTTTAATATTTAATCATTTTTAGCTCAACTTTTCGAAGAAAAGACTAGCTATACTACTCGCCTCAGCATCGACATCGTGATGTATACGTCGGCGTCGCGATGTTTGCGTCAGCGTTGGTGACACTCACACCTTGGTTAAGTTTTTTGTACCAATTCACTTTTTTCTCAAAACCATTACAGATATTGCTTTGGAACTTCCATCACTTATTCACCATCATAACCTCCATCAACAGGCAAGAGTACATAACTCTGTCTAAGTTTTTTTAAGAATTATGGCCTTTTTTTGACTTAGAATTTTGGTTAAGTTTTTTGTACCAATTCACTTATTTTCAAAACCATGCAACTGAAGCAGATTTGTTGTCTGTGGGAACGGATTAACTAAGCATAGTAAGCATGTTGTGGGTATTCTCCATACTATATTATTTATTAGAAAGTAAAGTACCGGTATTCAGTTAGATGTAGATGTTTTTAATATGTGTATCAAAATGAAGTCACTATAATTATGTTATGTGTACAAATATTTTAGCATTTAACCCTTTTTTACAAACAACAATTCTGCAGCAGACGACATTTAAAATATACTGACAAAAACCTGAAAAATCTCCATAAAAGATAGCTTAATTGTTAAATAAAGTTGAAAACATTGTGGTCAAAGGAGAAATTGCTCATCAAGAGCAATTTCACCTTTGGCCACAATGTTTTCAAAAGACATCCGCTGCTATTACGTCAAAATACGTATGCAGGTGTGAAAGGGTTAGTAATATATTTTTAGATTCAGTTAATCTGGTATAGTCCTGTTACTCATTCACAGATTACAGTTTATTAAAATATCATTATCAGTTTCTAACATGATTGGCATCGGCATGTAAATGGGAGACAACATTTTAGAGGATCAGAGCAATGGTCATGCCTAGTTAAGAAACATTAGGGCTAATAACAATAAACTAGATTAATTTATGATAACTAAAAATATAAGGTAGCATGTGTTGTTATACTCTTGAAATTGAAATTATATAATTAAATATATAATGGGGTATCCAATATTGAAAAATGCAATATTTTTTTTAAATACTCAATGGGGTAATACTCAATTAACATGAAAAGCTTATCTGTTGCCCGATATATATAAAACAAGCAGAAATTACTCATCTTGTTTTAAAAGTTTTCTGCTGCAGACCTAATGTTAGTATCAAGAAAAGGAATAACACGAAATGTTTATTGAGATCACGAACATTTTGGTTTTTCATCTTAAAAAGACAATACATGTATTTATTCCATACCTAATTTATACGTCCAATCGTAGACGCTCATTCGAATCATGTGACCGTACAATATATTTCCGTATCGGGACGCACGCGCGTACAAAATAACCCGTATTCTTTTCGTATTGTACGATTCACAGGTCCCATGTTAAACCTATGATAAAGACCGAAACGCGTGAAAAGGTTCCGAATGAAAGTCTGAATCGACAGGCGCTCTAGATAAAGCGTTACGATAAAGCTCCTGTTGTCACCGGATCATTATTGTCGTTTGCAAACAAGGAGTAAACACTGAAACTAAAATGTTATCCGATTCTGAAATAGATGACTTTGTAATTGAACAGAAACCAAAAAACACTGTGAAAAAAACTAAAAGTGATGTAGGAATATTCAAAAGGTGGTTAGCGCAGGCCGTGCCGACAGAAGGTATAAAATAAAAAGGTCATTTAACATTATTCTGCACAATACAAAATATATTTTGGGGAAAAAGTCGAGGTATAGAATAAAAAGATCATTTAACAGTGTTCTGTACAATACGGAATATATTTGGACTCGTACACAGCTTGGAAAATCATATTGGACTCGCCTAGCGGCTCGTCCAATATGATTTTCCAAGCTGTGTACTCGTCCAAATATATATCCGTATTGTACAGAACACTGTTAAATAACCTATAAGTATTATTGAAAGTAACATTGCGAAATAACCAACATTTCAAAATGTCTTTCCTGAACTCATTTGCATGACAATAGATTCAATATTGCCCACTGGTGGATGACATCACTGAATCATTTATTGGTGTAGTTGTTCACAATTTCTGTATCATGTACAAAACAATATGTACAATTACTTCTATTTTTTTTTTGATGTCATAGATTTGGTATATTTAAATCTGAATTTGGAATAATAAAGGGATTAAAAAATAACTATTTCTCCCGAAGTTCTCATTTACCTGATGAAAGTGACAACTTCTCAAACTGCAGAAAAGGAACAAATTGCTAAAAACAAGCATTTTTCCCTTGAACCAACATTTAAAAAGCAGGGATTCCTAGAAGTATCCTAATGCAAAAATGTAACTGACAACCCTTCAAATTACACAATTAAAAATAGAGTGGCTGCGAACGAAATCAGGGTGAAATTACCCGATATTGGTGTAAGTGTATTACTTAAATATATAGATAACAATCTTGAGGTCAATGAAACTGGGCAGTCAAGGATATATTGATAATTCAAAACACAATATAGAATAGATACAACTTTGCTCCAAGACCTATGGTGACTGCTTTTTATTTATTTATCTAAATTGGAACATTTGATTGATTTATTTGGGTTTAACCCCATTTTCAACAATATTTTTCAGTTATATCATAGGGGCATGTTCACCTACTCATGTGTTTTCTTGTTTTCCCACCCCAGTACTCCACACAACAGACTTTCCATACAACTGACTGCTTTAACACATGTATAGACTGTAAATTCATTGGTGGAAGACAAATGACGCTTGTCACAGTGACTTTAAATTGGAACATTAAACAGAAATCTGGTACATGAAGTACATGTATGTAATATGAAGTATCTAGATGTGGTGGCAAGACCTGATTCCCCGATTATCTCAGTAAGACATTTTTCCCCTCTTATGTTGGTTAAATGGTGTCAGAAGTAAACTAGAATGTGCCTGGAGAGGGCAGCTGGGATTCCTCCCTGGCTCCCAATAGTAAACAGGGGGAGGAGGAGTTGAGTGCCTCGATGTGGTGGCAAGACATAAATGCCCAGTTAGCTCAGTTAGTTAGAGCACCAAGCTTGTGTTCGAGCCCGACAAAAAGGACATTTTCCAGCACTTTTTTTTACAACAAATATAAAATGGTATATAACAGCCATTCAAGAACGAGATTAGCACAATAGTCTAATAGGTGCAGTTTAACATTTCCAATAAACAAAAAATCTGTAGACATCTTAGCAAAAATATAAAAAATCCTACAAGATCCTATAGATAAATATTAAAAAGAGTTGAAAACATTGTGGCAAAAGGAGAAATTGACAATTATGAGGAATTTATCCTTTCGGCACAACGTTTTCAAAAATACGCCTGCTGCAGATTCGTCAACAGGCGTCTGCATCATGATATGTCGAAAAGGGGGGTTGAAAGGAAGGAGTGCTGAGTGAGTGAGGCGAATACCTGGGTGTCATAGGTTATTCCAGACGTTAACGAGACAAAACATGTCTTCTCGCTGCTGAATTTTACAGTGGCAACAGAAAAACTCATGACTAATAGATTGTCTGCTACTTAATCCACGAACTGGTGTAGATTATCATAGTGGAAACCACTAAAAAACTTAAATAATTAGAGATAGTTTCATTTTCCTTTCATGCACAGAATTTGACCCGGAAATAAACAATTTTGGTGACTGGTACTTCCTTTGTTGTGTGACGTTTAGAGGCTCGAATACCAGACTACATTTTCGTACCCAATAAATATCGAGCTTCAATAGTATATTCAGAAAGTATAATAATTTTATAGTTTTGTGACTACAAGAGAAATTACACATCAATTTCAATTGTTTCTCAAAACGTTTCTAAGAGTCGGCAGGGACTACTATTACGTATAAGTAGTCTCTGGAGTCGGCTCCTGCAGATTCGTCAAAATGCGTCTGCATGGTGGAGAGGGTTACTAAATTCCCGGGGGTCTTAAGCCTGCTGGCCTGCGTGAACCTCAACATTAAAACGTTCGTGGTTGATTTGTATTAAATATGAGGAAGACATAATTTTCAAAGAATACGATAGAAATTCGAATATTTTAAATGTGTTCGCCTTTCCTTCTGTATTTAAGGCTTCTGCTGCAGAGGCGTCCGAACGCTTCTATATGAGGGAAAGGGTTAACGACTGACTGACTAGTGTCAGGATAAATGGACAAGTAGTACATACTGTACTGGTAACTACTGTACTGGTAACTAACCCAGGAAACGCCGTGATATATCTAAACACACGTGTTTAAAGCGGCGTAACACACCAAAAAATCCATCAATCAATTTAGGAATATGTCAATGAAATAAAAACTGCCAGCGGTGTGTAATTAAGCGTTACTTAATAATCTGAATGTCAACAGAATCCACCAATCGAATAACAGATTCGAACAAGCACTCGCCGGGTAATACGTGTGCTAGAGAAATCCAAGTAGGTCCTTTTTCCACATATGCATGTGTGTACATGCAAGAGATTGTGCTAGACTAAACAGTATATTGAATAAAGAACCACCAGGCTATGAAAGGACTGGATTGACGACTTACTCACCGATAAATTAAAAGCTACCCTGTAACTTAGTCTAAATATTTTAGACTTTCGGTTTCTCGTTTTATCATCTGTCATTTTTTGGTCAACCGAATGCAGGATAATAACAAAATGAAAAATGAGCATATGCGATGTCTTTTTTTGAAGGACTACCCTGTAACTATGTTTTACAAGGGGAAAGCAACGCGAATTAGCAAACTCGTTTGATTTTCATCTGTTAATGCAAATTTTCATCATACACGCTTGATTCACTTAAATCATTTGAGTTCAACTTCAAATGAACTTGTTCTTTACTGAATTTAAAACGCTTGACATTATTGCATAAATTATGTAATATTTTGAACTACTAATGAATCGGAAAATCTGTGTAACAATCGATACAATTTAAACCCTTTCCGACATACAGACGCAATTTGACACCTCTGCAGCAGACGACTTTTAAAAGCATTGGGGCAAAAGGAGAAACTGCTCTTAATGATTTAACTATATCCAATGGTCATACTTTAATTCACAGAGTCATTCCAACGTTTGCCTTTATATGTTTATAAAGTTGTCTGCTGCATACTTGTCATATGTTGCAAATTATTAAAGCAACATTTGATTGTCAGACTAGAGTGTTTTCCCAGAGACGTTAATAAAATAAATCAAGTTAAATTACAATGTGTTTTTAGGATAAAGGCATACACGTTGAAAAATATATGCATAAATAAACATTCAGGGGCAGTACCTGGGTAAAAATCGAGTTTACACATAAGTGAGGTAGGGGCCGGGTCCGGGCATATTCCGTAGGAACATTTTTGAAATCATTCATTGCATATGATGAACTCAAATGGTGTTTTTAATCATACCAAGCATAAATGCCTTTAAAAATAGTTTAAATAAACACTGGACCAATCACCCATCAAAATTCAACCCACGCTGTCACTTGTCAACAAATACAAGAAATGTAATATACATAAGAGATGGACCGTTAGAAGCGGTCTCGGAACCGTAAGTAACCGTAAGTTTTCTGACGAATTGTACGCATTGGCGTACGTGTGTTTGCCTGGATACGCGCTTGACATTGATAAGAGTTAGAAATATTGTGGTAAATGAGGAGATTGTTCATAATGGACAATCTCTTCTTTTGCCACAACGTTATTATGCATTTACGATCGCTAAGCCCGTATCATTCGTGTTTCCGTTAGTCGAACTGAAAGTCGGTAATCCTCGAATACAAAATAACGTATTCATGATGTAAAGGCTATAAATAACTTATGCGAGTAGCTAAATTTAAACTTATAAAATGTGAAAGGGACGAAGGCGGGGTGTTTTCACGTTGTTAAAAATAGAAAATCTGGGGTTTTCCGACATGTTGTAGAGTACATAAAGTCTCGAGAGTGATCGGTTAGTTTAATCACAAATATATCATAATGAGAGACTTACAACGAACAGTTTCTCGAGAAGAAAGTCAGAACAACGAAAATGAGGATATGGAATTGGGCAACAAACATACGGATAGTGGCGATACGAATGCAGAGTTATTAGATTCTCGGAATTGTACGGAAGAGACGAAAGTTGATATGGACCTCTTGAACGCCAAACAGGGAGAGAGAAAAAAAAGTTGGTGCTATTACTTAAACTGTACATTTATGACAGTATTAACATTATTGGTTGCATTTCTCCTGTATAAAGAACTGATACGAGAAACTCCAGATTCTCCTATTCGGGCAGATAATCAACAACACACAGATCCGCCGCCTAAGGTAAGTGATATATTCTAAACATAAACTTATTTCCTATGCACGTATATTTGTAACTAACTTTTCATTCATTTAAACGTTGACCTCAGTAAATCTGAAATGGTTATCTTTTTCGTCGTATATATGTGTCATTAATACCAGGATCTTATCTACGTCCCTGTTAATACTCTTAAAAAATGTACATGTTTTTTTAAAAAGATTAAAATGCTCATTACTTAAAAGTTCCTACTCATGTTAATTGTCTGTGCTTATCAAGATGCATCACACATGTATTATGTGAGGGAAAGGGTAAACATAACCGGCAAACAATCGACATTAATTGTCATTTGTCATTGTGCGATAGCTTTCACAGGAAAAAATACTCGTGTATAAAAAAAACTGTTCTATTTTTAGATTATGCGTATTTTCCATGTTACTAATAATAGATTTGTAATTTCCGCTCTTGTTTCGGTTTCAGGTCTCGGCGTTTCAACAATCAGAATCGAATGGTAAGTATTCATTTTCTAAAATTAGATTATGAAACCAGTTTCGATCGAACTTTCGGTCGTATCACATACCAGGGTCTATGAATCAAGACCATGCTTAGAAACGTACATCTAGAAATCGACTTGAAATAGGCACATTTTATGTGAACAATTCTAATCGCTTCTAATTCATATACCATTATCAGATTCTCCAAAAATGAAAATATATAGACCATATTCTAGTGATGTGGGGTTTACTTCCTCCCTGTACATCACAGGAGGATTAAAACTATGCGTCTTTTATGTATGTAAACTTTCTATAGTTTTGCCTCGATGTATGCAATGTCGACTGCTGTACTCTCGTTGTATGTGGGAAATAGTTAACTAAATACATTAGATAAGTGTACATATATTTGTTACTATAATTGTATAGCAGAGGTCCAGTTAAGGAGGGTTCAGCTCTTTTACCCACAACATCTGTCTTATTATTCAACCAAATCCTATGATGTAGGTACTCAAAAGACTTGTCTCATTGAGACAATTCTTTTGAGTACATACAACATAGGGTTAGCAGATAAAATAAGGATTTTAGAACAAGCAAAACGCTCCTTGTCTAGAGCTGTGGTATAGAAATTATGAATCCGAAGTGTCAACATGTGCCTGCCCTGGTGCATGGATCGGGTATGAAAGCCTTGATTCCTTGCGGATTTTTATAGTATATTGTATTATATTACAGCACATTCCTTGCTTTATCTTTCAGATTATAAATTTCAAACACTAGCAGAAGAATACACTATAGATATGCAAAGACTTCATGCAACGAAAGGTAAGTACATTCACATAGGCCTTTAAATTATGGATTCTTTTTTTTAAATGAATGCATAGTTATTGAATCGACTTGTGAACATTGTGCCAACAGTGGTCTGCAGCAGATGTGTAAAGGGTTACTGGTTACACATTTATACTCAAATATTATGTTGTGTAAAATGTAATTTCTTTAATTCAATGTTGTAATGATTAACTATCCATTATATAGGATTTGTAATCGCTAGTCCTGACTGCATCATATTTGGACAAACTAAGCCAATAACAGGAACATTCTGCTAAAACAGATTAAATGCCACAACATTCAAAAAAGATGTAGCAGACAACTTTAAAAACATCTGGGAAAATCTCTTTAAATGACAATATAATTATTGAGATAGTTAACAACATTGTGGTAAAAGGAGAAATTGCTAATGATCGCAGTTTTTGATCTTGGGACAATGTTTGCAAGAGACTACCTGTTGCGGGTTCGTTAGAACACGCCCGTATACTCGGTGTATGTGAGAATGGGTTAATAATGTATGATTTCTTTTTTCACAGTTTTACGATGGATTCCTGCAGCAGGCAACAAACAGATACTTACGATGCCCTCCACAAAAAATGGCTGCATTAAATTCAAAACTGACGGAAAGTTTAAGGTGTTAAATACTATTACAATCACATACAAAAACGAAAAATCAATATACCATGCAGTTGCGCGGAAAAGCGTGAGAAAAGAAGGCATGAGGGTCCTACAGAAGCGCAACTACCAGTGGCAAGCTCCGCAGTCTGGTCGACGACCAAGTACAGTACAGTTCCTCGTCGATGTACAGACAGGCGATGAACTCTGCGTTCAAAAAAATAGTCACTCGAAGATCTATGCAGGGTCAACTGATAATATCTTTCTTATAGAAAAACTTAATTAATATAGATACAGGTACTGGATTTATTCTTTCCCACCTGAAGACATATTTTGATGCATCTGCAGCAGGCGACTTTCAAAAACATTTTGACTAAATGGGAAAACTTCACCTGCAACGATTTTCCAAATTATTTCCAAGATGTTTTCACAGGCGTTTGCTGCAGATTTATTCTATGTTGGTAAGGGTAAACACAGTCATACATCTTCAATGGAGAATTGGATTTAACAAAAAGAATGGAGCTTAGTTTGATTGCAAAAAAAAAACAGATTTAAAGTGACTTGAAAAAAAAAATGAAAACATGAGAAAAAAAAAAGAGTAAAATAAAAAAAAAATAAAAAAAAAATAGAAAAAATGAATATAAAACAAAAAAAGCAAATATGAAATGTTAACAAAATAAATAAATAAGATAAAACATTTTTCATGTATATGTTCATCACATTAGTTCATAATAGTTGAAAAGCTCATTACATATAATATAATATATTGTTTGAAGATCTTAATCACTATAGGAATCAAGAGCTTGTTAAAGATATACCAAAACACATATTTATACATGTTTATTTGTTTGTTAAATTAGTTGGTCCATATATATTGACCAATGATATATCTGATCTACCTCATATACACTTCGGATGTCATTGAAAGTCTCTGCTGGCAGGTGACTTTTAAAACACTTTGAGAAAAGGAGAATGTTCTCAAAATATTTGCCACTCTACCTTTAATAATATTTGTATTTAACATTATTTCCAATGTGTTTGCTTTTGCATGTTAATTTATTTCATTCGTTAGTTGTTTTTCTTTTGTGTTTGCATTCATGACAATATCTTTATGAATTAATTCTATACATATGTTTACAGGGACGATTAATTAACCTTTAATTTATATCATGAAAGTTTTCGCATATCATCATGTATTTATAGCCATACCTATGTGTGTTCAAAATTGATTGAGTCAATTCACATGAAAATAGATCACTATATAAGGGGCGTTTTGCATGTTCTGAATTCCTTATTTGACCATCTAACCCTATGTTGTGGGTACTCAAAAGAACCGTCTCAGTGAGTGAGACGATTCTTTTGAGTACCCACAACATAGGGTTTTGCTCTAATTATAAGAGAGAAATTGTTGGAAAAAGAGCTGGACCTCTGTGAAAACATCAATATTAGGATCCAATTCGTGGGAAAACGTACACTTTACCTCATTTGAACAGTCTCGATCAAGATCAGCATGTACATTAACACAGTCTGATCAAGATCAACATGTACATTAACACAGTCTGATCAAGATCAACATGTACATTAACACAGTCTGATCAAGATCAACATGTACATTAACACAATCTGATCAAGATCAACATATTACTTAAATAGGTTTGATAGGAGAGTTAACAATATCCACTTGTTTCTTCACCCTTGGACAGACTCGTGTTTCCTTTATAGGCTAGAGGCCTCATGAGCAGGCAGCTTTTTTGTAAATATTGTGTGAAAAGGGGAAATGCTCAATGTTAGGAATTTTCTCCTTTTCTCACAACATTTACTCTGCAGGTATCAACTGTTGTGTGTATGAGATAAGGAACAATGGAATTATTATGAGGGAAAAGAAGCTGATCGGAATCTGCAGCTGTACAGGCAGCCGGCTGATCTGAGTGTTTATGACTGTATTCTAACCTTTTCCCACATGTAAACGCTATTTGACACCTCTGCGGCAGATGACTTTTGAAAACAATGTTGGAAAAGGAGCAATTATTGCTCAAAATGAGCAATTTATGCTTTTTCCACATTGTTGTCAACTCTATTCAATGCTTATAATGTCATTTATAGTCTTTCATATTTTTGTTTAGACATTTTCAAATGTGTCAGGTACTCAATTGTTGTATATTGGTAAATATTAGATCATTATTACAACTATGTATATATAATGCATTGATATAATATGTGATAGTACCATAATGATACTTTACAAGATGTAACCATTTTCTGCTCAGGTGTTTTTGTTTGTTTGTTTTGTTATTACATCAGAGTAAAGGTGCGTTTACCATTGTGATTTTCCAGATCAAATTTCATAACTAACCCTTTCCCTCATACAGATGCTTTTTGATGACTCTTGAACAGTAGAGAAATTTCACCTTTTACAATAACGTTTTGATTTTACATTGTTTTGTATAACTATTTATGTCGGTAAAGTTTAATATCTTTTTTACATATATGTAATATTGCATTGATATAATATGTGTTCATATTTTTGTATTAAATTATGTTTATTTTATTTTTATTTTATTTTATGTCTCCACTGTATTCGAAACTATAGGAGCCGAACAAATCATGACATGTGAAACAATCATTCATTGTTTATTGTTTCACATGTCATGATATTTTAACCCTTCTTAAGGCCTAAAGTCTGGCTTCTTACATGCACCATATACCCAGATGTAACTTCTTAACAAAACTAGTAGTCTCACTATTGGTACTACACTATATATATATATATATATATATATATATGTGTGTGTGTGTGTGTGTGTTACAAGTTTTATCTAGTATATATATCATGTATATTTAATAGATATAGCTCGCGCATTCGGATGAAATAACTTACACCTGTTTTTGGGTTACATCAGTATTTCAAAATGATCAGCGAACCCAATTGCTGTACAAAATCAATGTTTTCCCAAGTTTTAAAACCGATAATCGGAAAGAAACCCAAGGCACGAAAACACGATTACTTACGTCACTTCTTGCAACCCTGAGTAAACAATAATTATCTTTGTAGACTATACACATTGACATTGTCATCTACGTCATAAACACTTACTCTTAATTCAATATGGATTGGACACATATGTTTGCAAGTATTAACGTCAATCTTTTGTGTGCAAGGTGAGCTATTGTGATCACATTTTGTCCAGCGTCCGTCCGTCGTGCGTCGTGCGTCGTCAACATTTGAGCTTGTAAACACTCTACGGACTACATTTTGCATCCAATCTTCATGAAAGTTTATCAGAACGTTCATCTCCATAAAATCTTGGACAAGTTCGAAACTGGGCCATATGAGGTCAATACTTAGGTCACTAGGTCGAATTGAAGGGAAATCTTGTTAACACTCTGGAGGCCACATTTTCAACTTGAGGATGTTGAAACTTTATCAGAATGTTTGTCTTGATGATATGTAGGTCAAGTTCGAACATGGGTTACGTCGGGTCAGTAGGTTACTAGGTCAAATTGAAGGAAAATCTCGTTAACACTCCAGAGGCCGCAATTTTTGCTTAAGCAGTTTGAAATGTTGTCAAAATGTTTGTCTTAAAGATATCTAGGTCAAGTTCGAATATGGGTTATGCCGGGTCAAAAACTAGGTCACTAGGTCAAATTGAAGGAAAATTTTGTTAACACGTTTGATGCCGCATGTTTTGCTTCAGCAGCTTGAAATTTGGTCAGAATGTTTGTCTTAAAGATATCTAGTTCAAGTTCAAATATGGGTCATGCCAGGTTAAAAACTAGGTCACTAGATCAAATTGAAGGAAAATCTTGCGAACACTTTGGATGCCGCATTTCTTGCTTCAGCAGCTTGGTCAGAATGTTTGTTTGAATTATATCTGGGTCAAGTTCGAATATGGGTCATATTGGATCAGAAACTAGGTCAATAAAGGAAAATATTGTTCAAACTCCGGAGGCCGCATTTTTACTTTGAGCAAGTTGAAACTTTGTCAGTATGTTGTCTTGACGATATCTAGTCCATGTTGGAATATGGGTCATATCAGGTAAAAAAATATAGATCGCTAGGCCAAATGAAGGAAAATATTGTTAACACTGTGGAGGTTGCATTCAAAATAATTGTCTTGATGTGTTTTTGCATTGCAGTACATTGTATAATTAAGGTGAGCGATCCAGGGCCATCATGGCCCTCTTGTTAATATAAAGTTTCGGGCACTGATTGGGGTTTAAGGCCGTTTACAACAATTTGACATTCATATCGATGCGTTCACCTATGCATGTGTTTCCTTGATTTATCATACAAGTACTGCACACACCATTCTTTCCAAGCAATTGGTTGCTTTTCCACATAGACTGTTAACTCATTGGTGGAAGACGAATGATGCTTGTCGCATTGAGTTGTGTCAAACGTAGGAAAGAAGCAAGGCCGAACTGGGGTTCGAACTCTCACGGCGTCGTCACAAACTAAGCTACCTGGGCTCGGCAGTTGGGAAAACTCGGCAGACAAAGCTTCTTCGCTGGATGTACTTATATTTTAAGAGCGTTTGCTACTGCAGCGAAGCTTATGTTTGTTTTGGATGAGATTGGGGTATACATTTTGATAACATTTCAACATGCCTTTCACTGAAATAGGGGTCAGATTCTGGGCAGTTAATGACTCTTGCAGAGGTGTTAAAACTGTGTACCGTTAACTTTTCTTGGAGATTTTAGGAGATTTTGGCATAATGTTCAAGACTGTATGTGTATGTATGGTGTTTCCCCGCAATATTTTAAATTAACGTTCTAAAAGTTCGAAAATCTAATTCTTCTATTTATAGCGTATTAAATACAGATGCACTTGAGTACAATTGTTGGTTCTCTCTTCTAGAGACCCTTAAAGTCGGTCTTCGTTTCTGTCCGTTTGTTTGTGGCAAGCGTAGCGCCAAAACTATTCAACGGATTTCGACCAAACTTGGTAGGGATGAATGGTCTAGGCTCTAGTTGTTCCTTTTGTAGTATGGTCGCCATAGAAACCACCGTTGCTATGGAAACGGGCGAAAACCGTTTTTCGAATTTAGAAACCACTCGGTTTGCGTTGTGTAGCCCATCAGTTGCTACGTCGAATGATCGTCCCGATTTTTGATCCGTCTCTTCGTTTTCTTAATATTTGAGTTGCCGTAAGGGGTACCATTTCCGCGGAAAACACAGACACGTCAAAACTAAATATATCGACACAAAAATAAATGGTTTCCTATTACCTGATCGCTGATTGGCTAAAAATCCGGACACGACCAAATATAGACCAACCAGAGAGCACTTCACATAGCCATTACAACTTCCGTTTCCCAGACACGAGGAGATGAAATATTCAAGTGAATTTGACGCTGTTCTCGCGACAACTCGATAGCTTGTTTCATTATTCGTGCGGTGTCGTGGGATTTTTTGTTTTGTTTGTTTGGAGTTTAACGCCGCTTTCAACAGCTTTGGTCATATCACGGCGGTCAGTGCACCTACCCATGTTTTCCTGGCTTTCCCACACCAGTACTTACACAACATTCTTTCGAAGCCACTGACTACTTTCTCACATAGATCAGAGGTGAGAGGCAATGGAAAACATCGCCCGAAAGAATGTTGCCGCAACCGGGTATCGAACCGGTGTCGTGGGAGTAGAGACAAGAGAGAACCATCGTCGCAGTATGCTTGTATTAACTGTTATGAGCCCTTTGTGGGCTCGGTGGTGTAGTGGTAGAGCGTCCGCCTCGGATGCTTGTGGTCATAAAGTGAAGAAGTAATGGATTACCTTCCTCGGCGGTCACGAGTGTGGGGTTTTATAAAAAAAATGATGTGATTTTATGTGAACAATTATTATCCTTTAAAGCATATGTCACTAAATTTAAGATGTTAATTAAGTCTCAAACTTTGACTTTATTTACATGGCATTTTCAGAATGCATTGATTTAAATTTAAGTATTTGTTGACAAATTTCATTGTTATTTTTCTAAAAAATGTTTGACTTAACCCTTTCTCTCATATAAGACGCTTTCTGACGCCTCTGCAGCAGACGGATTTTTGAAAACATAGTGACAAAAGAATAAATTGCATAAAACGTGCAATTTCTCCTTTTGCCACAATGTTTTCCACTTGTTGTCATAGGTTATCCATTCAATAGCTCAGTCGGTAGCGACGCGGGCTTTCAATCCAGGGGTTGTGAGTTCGAATCCCGGCTCGGCCGAGGATTGACAAAAGTCAATGCGACATGCGTCATTCCTCTTCCACCAATGGGCCAAGGCTATGTGGAAAAGCAGCCAGTTGCTTGGGATGATTGTTGTGTGGAGTACTGGTGTGAGAAAACCAGGAAATGCATGAGTAGGTGAACTGGCCGCCGTGATATAAGTGAGAAATTGTTAAAAACGGCGTTAAACCCCAATCAATCAATCAACCATTCAATTATGGAGATTTTCTATGTTTTGACAAAATACGTTCAAAGTCGTCTGCTGCAGAATTGTCGTATGAGGGAAAGGGTTAAAAGTTTACCTTGAAAAATCAACTATTCAAATTAAGTTTGAGGGATGTCATGAGCGTTTAATCGACATCATGTTTTAATTTGTTTGAAAAAGAAAACAACTGGTTTTCTACCAGCAAGAAAACCAGCAATGTACGTTTTTGTTTTTGTCAGCGTTTGTAGGATTTTTTTTATTATGACTAACACTTTTGATGTGTCGGACTTTCCGAGAATACCGATTTATGTTCTATTCTTTGGATCGTTTAAAAGGCTCGATATCGGGGTTTCCTAATCGAAGAATACAATACCCGGTAGGACGGGTGCAACAAAGAAAAACACCGATTTCGTGTTTACCTTGATATTCGTGATAACACGATAAATGTAGAAGTGACTTTACGGTGTGTTTGACTTTTGGTCTGATTTAATCAACACTGCAACAATACCCTCTTAATCAAAAATCAAACAATTTAACCTTTTCCCACATACAACAATTCTATAATAAAAGAGGGTTCAACTATTTTGTCACAGTGTTTTCAAAAGTCGTCCGCAACAGATGCGTCAGAAAGTGTCTTTTTGTGGGAAAAGGTTAACGAAAAAGGTCTGCGGGCATCCAGCGTCTGCCTCGCGTATGGGAGGTCGCGGGTTTCATCCTCGGCTAGGGTCATACACAGCAAATTAAAGATGATTGTAACAGGTCCAACTTGGTCATCTTTAATACACCTAATTCAATTGTTACATCTTTTCCTCCGTCATCCATGGTTTGTGTACCTACATCATTCTCTGTAGCGGCCCTATCGAAAACCTTCTGATTTTCTTTGTTTATATACTGCAGTTTGGGTTTTACTTCATTGTTAAAAGAGCGTACATATTCTGCTGCCTGTGGGTTAAAAACTGAAGTATTCTCTCTGATAGTTCGTCTATCTACATCGTCATGAAGACTGATTCTGTTTGTCGATGATGTAACTGTTCTTCTTGGAATGAATTCTTACGCATGTGGATTCAGTCTGGTCATTGACACTCTTTTAGATTGCATGAATTGATTAGCATTTGGATCTAATGTACTGCAAAATAAGCCGGTGTACGAAATAAATTCCCTGGTACTTGGATTCCACTCAAATAAGGTTGTTCCTTCTCGTTTCCTTGGAATGAACAACTCTGCCGCCTCTTGACATAATGGTATTGACTTCCTTAAAGCCTGATTTACTGCCATTTGGTTATTTGTCTTCTCTAGATTACTTTAAAACTGTGTTGCTCTAAAACTCATTTTGCTTTTTTTTTTTTGTGCGCAATGATGTCGTTGACGTTATTTAGATACGATTTGAACTTGTTCTTTACTGAATTTGAAACGCTGGACATGTTTGCATGAGTGCTCTTAATGAACAATCTCTCCTTTTGACACTATGATTTAACTGTATATCCAATGGTCATACTTTAAGTTACAGAGTTATTCAAACGTTTGCCTTTATGTTTACAAAGTTGTCTGCTGCAGACTTGACATATGTTGCAAATTGTTAAAGAAACATTTGACTGCCAAGACTAGAGTTCTTTCCCAGAGACGTTAATAGAATAAATCAAGTTAAATTACAATGGGCTTTTAGGATAAAGGCATACAAGTTGAAAAAGATATGTACAAATAAAAATTCAGGGGCGGTACCCGGGTGAAAATCGAGTTTACCCATAGGTGAGGAAGGGTCTTTTTCATCATACCGTAAACACGAACCAGTTATATACGCATGCACTTTTGTTTACCTTTTTCTACGAATTGTACGCATTGGCGTACGTGTGTAGGCCTGGATACGCGTTTGACATTGATAGAGTTAGAAATATTGTGGTAATTGAGGAGATTGTTCATAATGGACAATTTCTCTTTTTGCCACAACAATATTGTGTCTTTACGATTGGTGTGGACTGATTACCCGTATTATTCCTGTTGCCGCTGGTCAAACTGAGAATAGGTAATCCTTGTCTACACAAATAACGTATTCGTGATGTAAATAACTTATGTTCATTCGGGTTTACCAAAAAGTAGGCTAAATTTAAATTTACCAAATTTTAGAACGGTCTTATACAGGCCGGAGAGTTGTCACATTTTAAAAATAGACAATCTAGGATTTTCCGACCAGAATCATATAAGTAAGTGATCGTGTAGCTCATTAAATTATATATCAAAATGTGTGACATGAGAGAGTTACAGCGAACAATTTCTCGAGAAGAAAGTCAGAACAACGAAAATGAGGATATGGAATTGGACAACAAACAAACGGATAGTGGCGATACGAATGCAAAGTTATTAGATTCACGGAAATGTACGGAAGAGACGAAGGTTAATATCGATGTCTTGACAAAGAAAGAAATCGCCGAACAGAAGAAAACTGGATTACGGGGAAAGAAACTAAGGAGTTGGTGCAATAAGGCGTATAACTATTTATTGAAGCCAGTATTACTATGTGTGGTTTTATATCTCCTGTTTAAAGATTTGAGACGAGAGACTACAGATTCACCCATTCGTGCAGATAATCAACAACAAACAGAACCGCCGCCTAAGGTAAGTGATATATTCTAAACACGAAATTATTTCCTAACATGTATGTACTTTTGTAACTTACTTTTCTTTCATGTTAATGTTTAAATGTTAACCCCAGTGAAACGGTTATCGTTTTCGTCATATATGTGTCACTGGGACTCTTTAAAATGTACAATTTTTTTTTAAAGAGATAAGAATGCTTATTACTTAAGAATGTCCTACTTATATTAATTGTATGTGCTTATAAAGACGCCTCACACATGTCTTATGTGAGGTAAAGGGTAAACATAACCGGCAAACAATCGACATACATTAATTGTTATTTTCATTTTGCGATAGGCTATTTATCTACATTTAAACAGTTAATTGTTTACATTTCTCATTTAGATTAGTGTCGAAATAAATATAATATTCAACTGGTTTTCATAGGAAAAAACACTCGTGACTTTATTATATTTGTTGTGTTCAAAATGTATATAAACCCGTTCTATTTTTAGATGCATGCGTTTTTTCCCTCTGTTACTAATAATAAAATTAAAATTTCCGCTCTTGTTTCAGTTTCAGGTTTCGGCAGTTAAACAATCAGAAAGCAATGGTAAGTTGTACTCATTTTCTAAAAAAAATATGAAACCAGTTTCGAACGAAATTTCGGTCGTTTCATATATGTCTATCAATCAAGACCATGCTTAGATTATTAAACTTTCTAAAATGACAGTAAACAAAGTACATCTAGAAATGACTTGAAATATGCCATTTTATGTGAACTTGGTTGATCTAAGTCATAATCCTTTCTGACTAGGGTGAAGTACATGTACCAAACATATAGACTAATTCATTCATATACCATTATCATATTCTCCAAATATTAAAATATATAGACCATATTCTAGGGATTGTGGGGTTTTACTCCCTCCCTGTACATAACAGGACGATTAACACTGTGCTTCTTTTATGTATGGAGACTTTCTATATTTTTACCTCGATGTTTTTCAATGTCGACTGCTATAGACTCATTGTATTTGGGAAAGAGTTAACCTAAATACATTAAATAAGTGTACATGTATTTGTAACTATAATTGTATAGCAGAGGTCCAGTTAAGGAGGGTTCAGCTCTTTTTTCCACAACATCTGTCTTATTATACAACCAAACCCTATGTTGTTATACATCTGAAGTGTCCACATTTGCCTACCCTGGTTCATGGATTGGGTATGAAACCCTTGTTTCTTTATGGATTTTATAGTAAGTTGTATTATATTACAGCACATTCCTTGCTTTATCTTTTAGATTATAAATTTCAACCAACACCAGAAGAATACACTATAGATATGCAAAGACTTCATGAAATGAACTGTAAGTACATTCACATAGGCCTTTTTATGTAAATTATTTTATATTGTAGAAATAAATCCCACCTCTGTATAACTAGGTAAAACCTTTAAACATTTTCAACTCTTCTCCCTATACATCAAATCAGCAGTTGAAGACTTGAAAAGCGTCTAGGCTAAAATATGGATTCTTTTTTTTAAATGAAGGCATAGTTATTGAATCGACTTGTGAACATTGTGCTAAAAGTGGTCTGCAGCAGACGTGTAAATAGTTACTAGTTACACATTTATACTCAAATATTATGTTGTGCAAAAAGTAATTTCTTTAATTCAATGTTATCAAGATCAGTCTGCCTTACAAGCAGCATAACACTTTCAGTTATAATGGTTAACTATCCATTATATAGGATTTGTAATTGCTAGTACTGACTGCATCTTTGGACAAACTAAGCCAATAACAGGTTCATTCTGCTAAAACAAATTAAATGCTACCACCACATTCAGCAAAGATGTAGCAGACAACTTTAAAAACATCTTTAAATGACAATATAATGATTGAGATAGTTGAAAACATTGTGGTAAAAGGAGAAATTGCTAATGATGGCAGTTTTTGCTCTTGGGACAATGTTTGCAAAAGACTACCTGCTGCTGATTCGTCAGAACACGCCCGTATAATCGGTGTATGAGGGAATGGGTTAATAATGTATGATTTCTTTTTCACAGTTTTACGATGGATTCCTGAAGCAGGCAACAAAGAGATACTTACCATGCCCTCCACAAACAATGGCTGCATTAAATTCAAAACTGACGGAAAGTTTAAGGTGTTCAACAGTGTTACAATCTCATACCAAAACAAAATGTCAATATACCATGCAGTTGCGCGTAAACGCGCGAAAAAAGAAGGCAAAACAATGAGCAAAAGGCAGCGTTTCAGGATCCTAAAGAAGGCCAACTACCAGTGGAAAACACCGCAGTCTGGTCGACAACCAAGTCCATTATTGTTTCTCGTCGATATACAGATAAACGATGAACTATGCGTCCAAACCTATAATATGTCTATGATCTATGCAGGGTCAACTGATAATACCTTTCTTATAGAAAAACTTAATTAATATAGATACATAAACTGCATTTACTCTTCTTCCACCTGCAGACATATTGTGATGCATCTGCAACAGACTTCTTTGAAAAAAAAATTAGCTAAGAGGAAAATTCAACTCGTTCAAGTATTATATCCTCACTTGCAAAGATTTTCCAAATTATTGCTTAGATGTTTTCAAATTCGTCTGCTGCAGATTTAATCTATGTTTGGTAAGGGTAAACACAAACATAAATCATCAATGGAGAATTACTTTTAACAAAAAGAATGAAACTTAGTTTGGATACCAAAAAACAGATTTAAAGTGACTTGAAAAGAAATGAAAACAAAAAAAAAGTAAAATTAAAGTGAAAAAGTTTTTTTGTTAAAAATAAAAGCAAAAATAGATCAAAAAAAGCAAATATACAAATATTTATACATGTTTATTTGTATGTTAAATTAGTTGTTCCACAACTATTGAACAATGATAGATGATCTGATCTACCTCATGCAGAATTGCTCTGTCCCTCATATACTCTTCGGATGTCATTAGAAGTCTTTAAAATACTTTGAGAAAAGGAGAATTTTCTCATGATGAGAAATTTATAATTTTCTCACAATATTTTCCACTCAATCATATTTGTATTATGCTGAGAATGTCATATTCATATAACGTAAACAGTTGAATATCTGTATTGTATCTTTAAAAGTGCTATCGTTCTAAAATTGTGAACTATTTTGTTTTGTTTACATGTTAATATTCATTTGTTAGTGGATTTTCTCTGGTTTTTGCATTCATGACAAAATCGTTATGAATTAATACTGTACATATGTTTACAGGGACGATTAAGTAACCTTTAATTTATATCATGACTGTTTTCTCATATCACATCATGCATTTATAGCCATACCTATGTGTGTTCAACATTGATTGAGTCAATTCACATGAAAACAGAGCTCTAGATAAGGGGCGTTTTGCATGTTCTAAAATCATTATTTGACCATCTAACCCTATGTTGTGGGTACTCCAAAGAATAGTCTCAGTGACATAGGGTTTGCTCTTATAATAAGAGATAAATTGTGGGGGGAAAGAGCTGAATACCTCTCCTTATCTGGACCTCTGTGAAAACATCAGTCATACATGTATATTGGTAAATATTAGATCATTATTACAACTATGTATATATTGCATTGATTTAATATGTGATAGTACCATAATGATACTTTACAAGATGTAACCATTTTCTGCTCAGGTGTTTTTGTTTTTGTTTGTTTTGTTATTACATCGGAGTAAAAGGTGTTTACCACTGTGATAAATTGTAATGTATCGTCCAGATCAAATTTCATAACCCTTTCCCCCAAACAGATGCCTTTTGATGCCTCTTGAACAGTAGACTTTTGAAAATATTGTTGCAAAAGGAGAGATTGTTCATAATGAGAAATTTCACCTTTTGCAATATCGTTTTGAGTATACCTTTAAGGATTTTCCATTTTTGTGTCTAACTGTGTCCGCTGGACAATTGTGATATGCCAGTAAAAGTTAATATCATTTTTACAAATACGTCATATTGCATTGATATAATATGTGTTCATACTTTTATATTAAATTTCATTTTGTGTTATACTGTGTTGTTATTTTATGTCTCCAGTTATACTGCCTTTGAAATTGTGTGCCATGCTGATTGATTGAATTTATTTTATTATTTATTTGTTGGGGTTTTAAGCCGCTTTCAACAATATTTCAGTTATATCACGGCGACAGTTCACTTAATATCTTATTCATGTTCCCTGGGTAAACAAACCAGTACTAGGCTAGAAAATGTGCCTTGCCCAAGGGCACTCTACCATGACCGTAGTGTCGGGACATCCGGTTTCGAAATCCCCGACGCTAAAAACCACTCGACCACAGCGGATTCCTCTGATTGATTGAATGGAGTTCAATATCATTTTCAACAGTATTTCAGTTATATCAGCACAACAAGTTCAGTCGATGCCTTTGGAGATGGCTACTTTTGAAAATGTTGTGGAAAAAGAGCCAAGTGAGAGATGCTCCATGAAAACCAACCGTAGTGTTACTATAACACTTGTGCAAAAAGACCTATACACACATCTATGCTCAGGATCCAAATGGATAATGCTTCACAGTGGTTTTTTAAAATATTCTATGCACAAATATTTAAAATGAACAATTTCTCCTTTTGCCACTCTTATATTAACTTTTGCCAAAAAAAAAAGATACTGTTTTGCCACAGTCAGTTCAAAATAATTGAGTTGTTCTGCGAAAAAAACACACCAAAAAAACATTGTGGACTCTACGTAAAGTATCGACCGGTTCAGCCTGAGCATGCCGCACAGACACTTTTCGCCTCCTGTGGATTTTCTGTTTCAGGAATAATTACTCTATACCTCTATCCCCCTGAGACGGAATATGTCGACCCATTACGATACATTACGCAGAGTCCATAATGTTGGTTTTCTCGTAGAACGGCTCATATACAATTTGGAAGATTCCAAAATATAATATTTCCGAACACTGTCGATCAGTGTATATCTCTAAACCCTTTCCAACCCCTGGACGCATTTTAACACATCTGCAGCAGACAACTTTCGAAAACAATGTGACAAAGGTGAAAATCCTTAATCTCTGCAGTTTCCTCGTTTACTACAACTCGCTTCAATACACAGGTATTTGGCGCGCTGGCCAGGTCGGACTAGAACATTTTAAAAAACAAATAAACCAATGATAAAGCAACTCATTTCCGGAACGAGATCATTTTCTGTATTTATTTTTTTTGTATCACTATTTATATAAGTTGCTTTATCATTGGTTTATTGGTTTTTTATAATTTTTCTAGTCCGACCTGGCCAGCGCGCCAAATACCTGTGCTTCAATACCTATAGTTTCATCGAAATAGTTCTTCCACATTTTATGTCACGACATTATCAAAGTGGTCTGAGCAAATCACAGGTTCCAGGTGAACCCCCGCCTCCCATTTACAATGGATGTATATTTACAAACAATTACGAATGGATTTCTTCATTGTTTATTTTTGCACATTTCATGATATTTTAACCCTTCTTATGGCCCAAAGGCATATTAAAAAACATAGGTAGGGGGAGCCACCCGTCCTGGTACCTAGGTTCTTGCATGCACTATATACCCAGATGTAACTTCTTAACAAAAGTTTTAAGTCTCACTGATGTTACTACACTATATAGGTGTTACAAGTTTTATCTAGTGTATATCAGGTATATGTAATACCTAGCGCTCTCGGATGAAATGACTTACACCTATGTATGGGTTACATCAGTATTTCAAAATGATCAGCGAACCTAACTGCTGTACAAAATCAATGTTTTCCCAATTTTTAAAACCGATAATCGGAAAGAAACCCAAGGCACGAAGACACGATTACTTACGTCACTACTTGCAATCTGACTAAGCAATGATTATCGTTTTAGAATATACACATTGACATTGCCATCTACGTCATAAACACTTACTCCAATTCAATATGGATTGGACTCATATGTTTGCAAGTATTTGCGTCAATCTATTGTGTATTGTTGATATCCAACACAAATTAAACTGCGCTTAGTCAATGTAAACAGAAACAAACACTACTACTAAATCCTAGTTAGAAAATATTAATTGATAAACTGGTTCTTTAACTATAAACACATTAAAACTTTAATCACAATTTGTGCTCAGAATCATTTTCAAAATTGACCAATCAAAAGTCTTACTTGGAGCATGGAGTTCATTTCATCGCACGGAGAACGTTTTAAAGTTACGGGCACTGATTGGGGTTTAAGGCCATTTTCAACAAATTGCCATTCATATCGAGGCAATCTATCCATGTGTTTCCTGACTTTATCACACCAGTACTGCACACATTGACCAGTCTTTCCAAGCAAGTGACTGCTTTTCCACATAGCCTGTTAGTTCATTGGTGGAAGAGGAATGATGTTTGTTGCATTGAGTTATGTCAAACGTAAGAAAGACTAATTACCGAGATGGGGTGCAAACTCCACCGGCGTCGTTACCAACTGAGCTACCGCAGGGCTCGGCAGTTGGGAAATATGCAATCTCACTGAAATCAGACAAAGCCTCTCCGCTGGCTCCACTTATTTCGTTTAGAGAGTTTGCTGAAGCTTATGTTTGTCTTGGATAAGATTAGGAAATACATGTATACAGTGTTTACCCGCAATATATTTTAAATTAAACGTTCTAAAAGTTCGAAATTCAAATAGTTCTATTTATAGCGTAGCAATGATTATTGAATACAGATGCACATGAGCACACATGTCTATCTATCTGTGTTTTATTGAAATACCAACTTATTTGTAATAACCGATTTGGTAATTGTGTGTGAATTTTACCATACCAGATTAAATCACTGGAATGAATCAAATTGTAACTGCAGTTATCCCAGGTATACAACAACGGACACAAATAGAGGTCTTTCCGAATATTAACTTTTATTAGCCCATTGTTCCACCTCGGTGGTGACGTGGTAGAGAGTCCGCCTCAGGTGCGAGAGGTCGCGGGTTCGATCCCCGACAGGGCCATAATAAGTGATTTAATGGATTAATTGCCTTGGTGCTCATTATAAATGGTGTAAATTTATGTGAAAATGACTATCCTATAAAACATATGTCACTGAAACATTTTTTTTAATTTAAGATGTAAATTAAGTTTGAAACTCTGAACTCATTCACATGGCATTTTCAGAATGCATTGGTTTAAATTCCTTATTGGCAGTATTTGTTCATATTTTCAGAATAATGACACATTTCATTGTTATTTTTCAACCCCTTTTAATAACGTCCATATTTTTTGTAATGAAATGTATAATTTTAAAGTTTAACTTGAATGATCAATTATTTAAATTCAGAACTACAACAAATATACAGGTAAAAAAAGACATATTTCATGTTTTAACATTTTGACCATATTTCCCTCCATGTTCACTATAGCCGAGAAAACGTCACGTAATGAAATCTTGTGACTTCAAGTTTTTGAGATGGCATGAGCGTTCATTCGACAACATGTTCTAATTTGTTTGAAAATGAAAAAACAACTGTTGGTGACGGATCAGAGCATTTAGGATTTTCTTTTATTATGACTAACATTAATGATGTGTCGTACTTTCCGTGCTTACATTGTATATCAGCAGCGTTATAAGGCGTGATATCGTGGTTTCCTAACCGAATAATACGCACCCGGAAGAAAAAGATTTCTTGTTTACTTTGATTTCACGATAACACGATAATCGTAAAAGTGACTTAACGATGCGTTTGGTTAACTTTTGATCTTTGGTCTGATTTAATCAACACTACAACAATACCCTATAAATAAAAAAAAAAAAATGATTCTTTCTCACAATTTAATCCATTCCCACATACAACAATTCTGCAGCAGACGACTTTGAAAACATATTGACACAAATCTGAAAAATCTCTATAAATGACGGCTCAACTATTAAATAGAGTTGAAAACATTGTGGAAAAAGGAGAAATTGCTCGCTTTGAGCGATTTCTCCTTTTGTCACAGTGTTTTCAAAAGTCGTCTGCAACAGAGGCGTCAGGAAGTGTCTGTATGTGGGAAAGGGTTAACGAAAAAGGTATGTGGGCCGGACAGTGTAGATCTAAAACCCTTTCCCATATGCAGACCCATTTTGGAACATCGCAGCGCACGACATTTGAAAACATTTTGGTAAAATGAGAAATTGCTCATCAAGGTAACCCAGCAAATATTTAAGGAATTTCTAAAGTTCTAGATTATATCACAAATGTACCCTGATTGACATGAGCCATTCCTTTATCCACTTTACAGCATCAACAGATTGGAACAGATTGTGTGAAGTATATATGTGAGCCGTGTCACGAGATTACCAACATTGTGAATTCTGCGTAAACTATCGATCCGGATCAGCCTAAGCATGCCTCACACTGACAGTCTAACCCGGACAGACACTTTTCGCCTCCTGTGGATGTTCTGTTTCAGGACTCTATACATCTATCCCCCCGAGACGGAATGTGTCGGGCCGGATTATCCTGTGCTGACTGCGCGGACTGATCTGGGTCGATACATTACGCAGAGTCCATAATGTTAGCATGTCAAGAGTAAAACGTCAAGGCAATTTAACACACTAATTTAACTCAACGATTTTTATCTTGATATTCCTAGTATGGGCTTTGGACAGGCTCATCATTTCTATTTGTCATACAATAATAACAAAATGTGTCTGCTGCAAAGGCGTTGAATGATATCTACATGTACCAATAGTTAAATTCAATGATAAGGGCCTAAAGGTTATATTATAGAACATAACATTGATACCGCAATATATGTTAACGCTCTATTTAAACTTAATCGATACTTAACGTGACTATTTGAAAAAAGTACAAATCTATAATTATATAATGCACCACATTTGACATTTGTATATATCGTTCAGGGACTTAACTACCTATATCTATATAGGGCATCTCGGCCGCCGGTCACACGTTTTCTCTACCACCCCGACGGTGTTACGGTAGAGCTGCCGGCTCGGGAGCTGGCGGTCGCAGATTCGATCCCTTGCTGGATCATACCAACAACTATAAAATGGTATTAATGGATTTCACTCCTTTGCGCTCAGTATTATGGGGTTAGCATTACGACTGATTCGCTGGTGGCATGATAAATGGACTAATAGACCTGGTAACCTACTATATCAAGGAAACGCCGTGATATAACTGGAAATGTTTTAAATCGCGGCGTAAAATACCCAAACAGAACAAATATGATTATTTTTTTTATTTTTTAGAGGCAAAATAAAGGTCACGTTTTTGTGGGACTTCGTTGTTTTTGTGGTTGCTGTTGTTGTTGTTGTAACAAAGCAAACATTATGTGAACACAGAATCTCCTATAATCCTGCAAGATCACAATTTCCATTCTAAATCAAAATAATTCTAAGTAACAGATCGCCTTACTTTTTCAATGTAGACTACTTTAAATAACGAATTAGATTCATGACATTAGCACAAACATTTTGAAATTTTGAAACCGAGTCTCTCAACACTCTATCTAGATGCCATATTGTAGAGAGCCATGAAAGACGCATATTTTAACTGGCCGCTGTTGTAAGAGAAATTAGATGACCAGTAGCAGTAGAAAACTAATGTCGCATTGAGTTTTGTCAAACGCCGGACAGACAACGGGCCGAGCAGTGGTTTGAATTCACAACCCATAGGTTGACAGCAGCCGACTGGGCAACCGGGGCTCGGTAGATGGGGAATATACACTCACATTGAAATCAGATCCAAATACTTCGCTGTACTTCCATGTATATTCATCTAGACGAGCAAGTTCATACATACTTCGCTGTACTTCCATGTATATTCATCAATACGAGCAAGGTTATGCATACTTCCCTGTACTTCCATGTATATTTCTTCTTCTTATGTGGTTGTTTACCCTCGCCTATCGGCATAAAGCCATTTGGCGAGCAGCTATTATTCTCTCTCCAATTTTTTTTTATTAATGGGGGTAGACTATATTTGGACTTTTCCATATTTTTATCATGGTATATCTTTGACTTTTGATATTCTTTGTTTATTTTTCATTGTTGTATATCCCGCTTTCTGTTTATATTTATATTATTATATGTGTGTATATAAGTGTGTGTTTAGATAAAATATTTTGGCAAACAATAGATAAAGCGAAAGGTAAAAATGAAAAAGTGCAAAAAAGCACTGCCTAACAGACCTCTACAACGGCGCCCCTGATTGGCCGGATTTCAATCCGCTTTTCCGGCCAAGCTCGACCATCACACATAAATATATGGTGAAAGACGGCTTGGCCAGATTTAGCGTCCAGCCAATCACAGGCCCCGTTGTACAGGTAACTGTTATACCCTTTAGCCAATTTAGATTAGTAAAGGGCGGACAGATATATTAATATAAATTATTTTCTGTGATAAAACACTATGTATTATTAAAAATTATTATTTATTACGAAAACTTTAAGATGAGAAAAAATAAAAAATAAAAAGTAAAAAGTAAATAGATGTGACCAAAAAAGCACTCCCTAACCCTCCTCCACAACGGCGCCCCCGATTGGCCGAATTTCAATCCGCTTTTCTGGTCAAGCTCGTCTTTCACTCTTAATTCTATGTTAAAAGACGAGTCTACCAGATCCAGCGTCCAGCCAATCACAGGCCCCGTTGTGAAGGTATTTGGATTACCCTTAACCCCATGTAAACGGGTTAAGGGCGAACTGGTTGTGTAAATAGTCACTGACTTAAAAATGAAAGAATAGCAATTTGACTTATAAAAGACAAATAACCTATAGGAATAATATAAAACAACTTCTACAGTGTGTTGGCACAGTGTGGTTAAAACATTGATGTTTAAAAAATACATCCAATACTATGCACGCCATCCAGCAAAAACGGCCCTTTAGAGACCATAAAAACTAGCGATATATACATATATACAACACTGTGCCAGCCCTGCAGGATAAAATATTTACATTGTATAAAATTTTGTGGCGTAGTTGCAACACTGGAGTATATTGATATATGGGCTCCCTTATCATAATAAGTCCCACAAGCCAACCACCTGAGAGATTTTGCAGCTATGCCCCCCTTCACGCTTGCACACGCGAGGCCCCGTCCACACCCCCAACACAAGCTGACGGGGAGGACATCTTTCGTATATGACCCAGATATCGCCATCCCCCCGTCACGCAATGAAGGACGCCGCACCCGCGCAGACGGGGACTCGCATGCCGCAAGCCTTCACTGACAACCTCCCCCAGACAGCCAAGTCTGTGGGACCATCGCTACAGCACACGGAAAAAGCGTATGCCATTTTCAACTTATGACTCGGGAGCCCATTTTTTTGTTATGTTATCCCCTTTAGTACCGACCAGGGCAGAAAACAGTGCAATTTCAAGGTAAAAAATATATAAAGGCTTGAAAGAAAAACCTACATATGCGATCCATTTCATGTTTTCAAAGGTTTTATGCATTGGACTTTTTGACCGCTCTGTCTTATCTATTTAGTTATTTAAAATATATATGTAAGGCAGTAAAAATGATATAAGGGTATGTAAATGGTAACCCTTTGAAACAAAAATATTGATGTAATCAGAGTGAAAAAAGGATAAGATGAGACAGAATGCGGCCGTGATCTGAAGCCCCAGTCTTGGATTATTATGATCATCATCATCATATTGGGTTTATTTACCCTCGCCTTTCGGCATAAAGCCATTTGGCGAGCTGCCATCGTTATCTCCTTTCAACATTTTTATAGGGACTATTTTTTTTAGGATTTCTCTAATTTTCTATTATTTACTTCTATTTCCGACTTTCGATATTTATTTTCCAATTGCTTATCATTTCTCCCGTTTTCTGTTTTAATAATTGTACATAAGACTAATGTTTAAAAATATTGTTTCATAAAAATAACTGTATGTATATCAATAGCTTTCCTCGAAAGATTAATAAGTGTATGTCGCTATATTTATATAGAAAATATTTTGTTTGAAAATGAATGGTCCAACAATGGTTTGATAGGGGGCCTCTGATTGGCTCACTTTCAATCCGTTTTTTTTGTCAAGCTCGCCTCTACCCTCTCAATCAAGCTTGATTGAAAGGAAAAAGCCGAGTCCGACCAAATGTTTTGATAAGCCAATCATTAGCCTCCCCTCATTTAGTAAATCGAATTTCACCCTTTGCCCATAAAATTGCATAGTTTTATGTATATATCTCCACTAGTACAAAGGGACAAAGGGTGGACCGAAATATTTGTTCAAAAAGTTTGGTTGGGTATATTAATCTCAAATGGCACAGTGTGGGTAAAAAGTTAGTGTAAGAATATTTACAACATAAGTAATGTCTTCTGTTCAACAACAACGGTCCCAATAAGGTGCCTATAAAAATACTATATACAAACATCCACACTGTGCCATTTGATCATATTTGTGATATTTTAGTTATTTTGTTTTTTCTTTTGTTGTGATTTGTGTATGAGTTTTTGTAGCAATACCGATATGATTTTGGGCCTCCAGAATATCTAAAATAGGGTATGTACAAAAATAAGAAGTGTAATGTCTGTGTTAAGCTAGTGGGTTCTTCGCATATGGTGTTTTATATACATTTAACATATACGCTTCTCCCACTTACCAGTACGGTATAAAAACTTCTTTAAAAAGGGAATTTAAACACTGACTTTGTAAGATAACACAAAAGTGCGACAAGATAAATCATGGTGTAAAAAATCTATAATGAAACAAATCAGATTTGAATCATTTGACTTAACACAGACATTACGCTTAAGTAGAGAGGGGTACGATAGAACACTGTGTTTGTGCCCCGCGCATCCGTCTCTATTAAAAAGGAATATTATGGGTGTGGAAAATGACGTCCCTATCATTAAATAAAGAAATATATAAATATATGGGGACGGTAAAAATGGGGAAAGACGAGTTGTCTCTCTTCCTAATGTATATATATTAAAACATTTGTCGTTGGGGCAGACGACAGAGATGTTTGACGTCATTTCCACGATAGGGGTAATTGGAAAAAAAGCATAAAAATATGGGTAGGAGGCCCGTTTCTTGTGAATTTTTTACCTCAGTACTGAGCCAGCGTTTCAAAAAAGTGTAATTTGAAAAATAAAAAAATTAATAGTAAGATGGTGGAAAAAATGTTCAATGAAGGAAGAATTACTCTCTATGTATAGACTGGTTGTCTATTTATAGATGTACTTTTTTTAAAAATCTTGTATTTTGTATTTTTTGCCAGATAACAGCTATATTTTGTCTGTCATCTGGCAATCTAGGATATATGTCTCCAATGCCTTAAAAAAGGAAGTCTGGAGTGCTTTAGATGGAAAAAGAATGTCATTTAATGACATTTGCATACCAGACCCCTGTATGACATTTGATAGTTGTGTTCTTGCTTCCCTGTGAACATTGCAATGTAACATAAAATGCTCTGTGGTATTTCGTACACCGCACTTTGGGCATATAGGAGAAACTCCCAAAATGTATTGACCAATGCTCCCTGACAATAAGTTGTTATTCAATCTGAGGCGCGTCACACACCTATCGACCATTTGGTTGGTCGAATAGCAGTGTGGCGGTCTCAGACTGATCACTTGCTGGGTGATAGGCTGCTTATGTTGTTGTTCAGCAAACCTTTTCGTCATTTTCAGCTTTTTATGGCTTCTAATGATAGAATATATTTCGGTTATTGCCAGGGAAATGTTTTCACCCACAGAGCCCTTCAGTCCGTCCTTTGCCGCCCTATCTGCTAGTTCATTTCCTGGTAAATCGACATGAGCTGGACACCACGCAAATTTAACCTTTATATTATTTAAATGGCACTGATCATTAAGGGAAATGATATTTTCTATAAGATCAGGCCTAGAATTGCTCTTTCTTAAATTGATTGACTGTAAGGAAGAGAGAGAATCAGACAAAATTACTACTTTGCGCGGTCTGTTTAAAATTGTCCAGTTTAATGCAAATTGAATAGCGGTCAGTTCGGCAGCATAGATTGATAACTTGTCGCTGAGCCTTTTGTTGACTGTTATGTTTTTGCATGGTATAACCATTGCTGCCGCAACTGCCTGATCTGTGTCTTTACTACCGTCAGTATATATCTTTAAATGCTCAGCGAAGTTTGAGGCGATGTGATCATTTGTTATCTTTAAAATGGTTGGCTGATGATCACTCTTATGAAACCTCAGACTTAGGGACATGTCGACTACAGGATTAGTTAGAGTCCAGGGTGACAAAATGCGCGGTCTGAAGTCTGCCACATTGCATTCATGAATCCGATACTCTTCGGCCAGCTGCTGTGCAACGGCTCCAAATGGAAGCTTTGGGCGCTTATATTTGGATTTTACGAAGAACCCGGATCCTATAATAGCGTTCACAGGGTTGCAAGGTCTGCTTTTTACTCTAGCCCAGTACTTGAGGATTTGTTCTTCACGGCGAAGATCTAGGGGTTCAACACCAGCTTCCTGTTCTAATTTATGGGATGGGGTTTTGGGAAGAGCACCCAGAGCTATTATTAGAGCCCTCCGTTGGATAGTATTTAGTCTATTAAGATTGGATTTAGTAGCACAAGATAAGATTACGGCACAGTATTCTATCTTTGGACGTATTAAGGACTTAAAGAGAAGCAGGAGCGAATTTTTATTTGATCCGAAACTTGTGCCCCTTAGCATTCTCATTAAATTTAAGTCCTTTTGGCATTTAGTGACCAGTTCGTCTATGTGCGACTGTAAATTAAACCTCTCATCAAGAGTCATGCCTAGAAATTTTACAGTCTTCTTAAATTGAATTTTTGTGTTTCCCAGAGTTACGTCCACTTGGTGCTTATTTCGATGTCCAAAAAGTATTCCTACTGTTTTAGTTTGACTAATTTTGAAACCCCATTTTTGGGACCAGCGCCATATGGAGTCAAGCCCTGTTTGTGCCTTTTTTTGTAAGTATTGAATGTTGCCTCCACATAGCCAACTGCCTGAGTCGTCGGCAAATTGACTGATAACCAACCCTGTCCCCTCTGAGACATCAGGGAAATCGTTAATTAAAAGTGAAAACAGTAGAGGGGATATTATGGCGCCCTGGGGCGTACCTCTCGTCAGAGTTTGAGTATCAGAGAGGGTACCCTCAACCTTAACCCTTATCTTTCTATCCAACAAGAAGGCCCGTATATAGTTGAAGCATCGCCCTGTGATTCCGTGATTTTTAAGTTTGTATAGAATACCTGAGTGCCATGCTAGGTCGAATGCGGCCTCTAGGTCTAAGAATATAGCTAAAACCTTTTGTCCCAAGTTTTTGGACTTAAGAACATCATGCTGAAGTCGAACTATTTGGTCAACTGTACTGCGCCCCTTTCTAAAGCCGGATTGAAAGGGGTTGATTATATTTTTTGATTCTAAGAGACGTTCTAAACGCGCCTTTACCATCCCCTCTAGCAATTTCCCAGGGTGGGATGTAAGGCTTATGGGTCTATAAGATTTTGGATCATTTCGGTCTTTTCCTTTTTTATGTAATGGAATCACACAGGCTAGCTTCCAGTCCTCCGGGAAGTCATCCCCACCCCACACCTTGTTAAAAAATGCAAGCCAGATTTTTAAGGCTGTCTCGGACATGTGTTTAAACATAGGGTACGCTATTTTATCTAGACCCGCGGCAGAGTTTTTTCGGCTAATTATGCAGTCTTTTAATTCCTGGAGAGTGAAGTCTGAGTTAAGGGTTGGGTTCTTATCTTCTAAAAGCGGAGAGTCTATGAAAATTTTATGTTCTATTTCGAAATTCTTTTGATAGGCCAAAACTGAAGGGTCGATATTCAATTCGCTTGAGACTTTTGCATAGTGTGTGACAAGGGCATGTGCCTTGTCACCGGGGGTAGTCGAGACTCCTATGCTGTTGTTTAATACCGGAATTGGTGTAAATGATGTTCCTTTAATTCTGCGAATCTTATCCCAAAATTCCCTGGAGTTTTTCGGGTTTACTATGCATGATTCGCAGAATTCAGCCCAATTCTTAGTTTTACTGTCTAAAATAACCTTTTTGCACTGGGCTGATGCTTCTCGCAAATTGACCAAGTTGACTTCACTCGGAGATTTTTTTAAGTTGTATATTGCATGTTTTCTCTCCTTGACTGCATTTTCACACGTTTGGTTCCACCACGGTACATTTTTTCTATTTTGTTTAATTGGTTTGGAAGCCGGTATTGTTCCCCTTGCTATGGACAGGAATATGTCTGTTAATTTCTTATTGAATAGGTTAATGTTTTGATCATAGACATCTGCAAGGGTAACCTCCTCACTCTTTAATTTGAATGCTTCCCAATCTGCTTTTTCAAATTTAAATCTATCTTCTGCATTTTTATAATTTTCATTTGTTCTTATCATTGATATTAAGATTGGGAAGTGGTCTGAGCCCCAAGTGTCGTTTAGCACTTGCCATCCTATTTCACTAGCTAAACGCGGACTTGTGATAGTAAGATCTATGCACGTGAAAATTCCACGGCCTATATCTACTCTGGTAGACGAGCCATCGTTGTGCAGTACTAGATCGTGCTTCAAAACCCAATCTTCGACTGCACGCCCATGGTTGTCAATTTTTGAAGAACCCCAGATTTGATTATGTGCGTTAAAATCACCAGTTAACACAAAGTCCATCTTATGTATATGTTTATCTAAGTTGCCTAAAGATTCAAGGTCGCATCCCCTTGAGTATAAGTTAAATAGTGTGAATGGAGATCTGCCAAAGAATATTTCAAATTTCTGAAGTTCTAAAGTTGTACACCCATTTTGATCCCTTACATTGTCTATGTCAATATTTTTATAATTTACACCATTTTTGAAATATGTGGCCAACCCCCCGTAAGCATTTATATTATTTGATTTCAAATATTTATATTCAGCTGAATATCCAGGAATATGCCTCAGGATATCAACCTTAAGCCGTGTTTCCTGGATACAAATGATTTGTATATCATTATTATCTAAAAATCTTTTCAGTTCAGTTAGTCTATGGGCTGTAAGCCCATTGACGTTTATATTTAATATTGTAATGTTCCTGTCCATAATGAAGTTAAAATATAAAATGTTTTTTCACTCCACCAGCGGCTTGAGAGCCCACACTGTGACGCCTGTCACCACCCCTTATTTTAAGAGGGGAGTTAAGGCATCTCAGTTTGGTCTCCCTAGTTTTTGGTGCACTGTTTGACTTGACTGTATTTATGATTGAGCTCGGTACTGCTACAGGTGTAACCCGACGTGCCGGTTGACGCACAACCCGGATGTTGGAGCTATCGGTAGGTTTGGGAGTTGTCAGCGCATGTTTTTTAGCCCATGCAGCAATAATTTTTGCATTTATTTGTTGAATATTTATTGTATTGCCTTTTAGTCTAGATTCAGCTACCTCGTTTATAACCTGAGATAGCTGATCCAGAGAGAAGGTTCGAATCTCCCCTCTGAATTCTAAATTTAATTTCAGTGGACTAGTTTGTGTATCTTTGGGTACTTGGGAAAATTCAGTTTGAGTCCCCTTATCCAAGGTTGTGCGTGAGTTAGGGATAGGAGTGGAGGGGTATTTATTCAGAGGAGACTCCAATGTGGATATGTCAGTGAGGGAAGGACCCTCCCTCGAAAATTCTAGAGTATTTGATGGAGTACTATTTCGCGCCCCACTCTTTGACCTGTTTTCTAATGGGCTTTGGTTAGGTGAACATGTCCAACTGCTCGATTCATCTGTTGAAAGTGGACAGAAAGATATATCTGAAGTTGAATTTGGGTTCGAGTCCTGAGTTTGACTTAAGTTGGACTTTAGGCAATTTGCGTTTTTGGGGTTTGACCCCTGGGCCATAACCTGTTCAGGCCTACCTTTTGTCTCAATTAACTGTTTAATTGGTTGTGTAGATTTAGAAGATGGGCTAGGTGTTTTAAGTACTTCTGAGTAGGTAGGTCTGGGATGGAATAAATGACGGGTATCTGAATTGAGGGTAGTCTTTTTGGTGGTCGGGGGGTTTTGCGGGGAGGGTGACTTGCGACACTGAGAGGCTAATACTATAGACTCAGCCTGTGCCCAAGAACAGCCATGGCTGTTCTTGTATTCTTGAATGGCAGAGGCCTGTAAATAGACCGGGCATAGTCTGAATCTGGATGTGTGGCCCCCTTTGCAGTTTGGACAGCAGGCAATGTCAGTGGGGCAGTATCTACTTTTATGTCTACCGGCACATCGAGCGCATTTAAGGTGAGAATTGCAGTGTGTTGATGTGTGGCCGAAACCCTGACATTGAAAACATCTGAGAGGTGGAGTCTGATAGGGGTCCACCGGTAGCATGATGCCTGAGTCAATAAATCTGACATACTCAGGGAGAACATTTCCCATGAAAGTAATTTGTATAGCACCGGTGGGCATACCTTGTCTGTTTTTTATTCGGTCCATTTTAATTATAGCTGCAGATGTTTCCAAGTTCTTAAGCTCATCTTCATTATTTTTAGAATCGTCTGATTGTGGTAGGTTGAATATAACCCCCATACATGTCACCACTGTATCGGGGTTGTATCCAACCGCCTGTATATTACAGAGTGCAAATTTGCCCATATTTAGTATCTTTCTTAGGGTTTCGGCAGATTTGGGTTGTGCTAGTATTGCTCCATTCTTGAGTAAAATTATATTTAGGAGTAGTCCGGTCAAGGCCTGTGCTATGCCACGGGAGAGAGATATAGCGGAAACTCCCCTAAAATCTCTCCCCCTGGTAACTGATTTTATGAAGACTCTGTGTGCCCATGTATTTTTTGATAGCACATGCCTCTGACCGGCGTTTATTGGTTCTCCGTGTTCAATGTAGTTTCTGTTGTGTGTATTATGCATGCCTAAGGTTGATGTTGATGATGATGATGATGATGATGATGATGACAATGTTTGACTTACAAGTAAGTAGTAAAAAATTGACTAAAAAATTTCGTTTCTTTAAATTATCATAAGGTTTACAAAAACATCTACACAGTTTACACTGGGCCGCCACTCTAGTATGAAAAATGATTGAGCTTGACCTTCAGTGTGTATCAACTATTCCTTAATACAGGAGGTAAATGAAAAAAAAAAAAAAAACATAAACAAGTTTTTATTACAAATTAACAAATTAACAGTCTCAAATAATGATCCTAACCTAAGAATGGCGAAAGTAGCGACTAGTTTCCTGGTCAACAGCAACCCCTTCACAACCGAGTACAGCACTGACAATGTAGAGAAGGAAGCTTTCTGACAATTGAGTTGATCTCTTTTACTGCCTCGGAGTGGGTGGGGAGCTGGAACACACGAAACATTTTTTCTCTAGAATTAATAATTAAGTAACTAAACATGTAACAGAGAACGGGAGGAGTAGGAGACAATTTGTTGAAAGGAGGTAACAATGACATTCGACGGGAGGGTAAACCTGTATATAGCTGCTAGATGTGTGTTTGTTGTCAGAGGGTGGAGTAGCGGTCTCATCTGGCGTTGTTTATACCGGAAGTGAATGAATGATTATTATGAGATGTAGGTCAGTAATTAAATAAGGTCACTATTTAACCGAAATAGGTCAATGACTAGTGAGGTCAAACCTTAAATATTTAAGAGCGCGGACGCGATGGAACGCACCCCCAAAAAAACAAACATTAGGGAAAAGGAAGTAAAATAAATTAAAAAGATTGCACTGAATTCGTAAAAATAAAAAACGACTAGAAAATGATATGCAGATGACACCTATATCTTGTCTGTCATCTGACAATCCAAGATATAGCTCTCCAATGCCATAAACGTAGAAGTCCGGAGGGCCTTGGAAGGAAAAAGTAAAGTACATATATCCATTTGACCGCCAGACCTCAGTATGACATCGGAGAGCCTTTTTTTTCTTGCTTCCCCGTGAACACCACAATGCAACAGGAAATGCTCTGTAGTATCCGGGACGACACATTTGGGACATGCTTTTGGTTTTCCCAATATGAATCGTCCCATACTCCCCGGCAGCAGATTGTAACCCAGTCTCAGCCTGGTCACACATTTATCCACCTTTTTACAGGTTGAGTATCTGTGTGGCCCGCTAAGACTGGCTCCCTCTGATGGGATGGGCTGGCTATGTGTAGAATCTGCCAGCCCTTTACTCCATTTTTGTTTTTTAACGCTCCTAATGATGGAGTAAATTTCAGATTTTGCCAGGGGTATAATATCAACTACAGAGCAACTCAGTCCGTCCTTTGCCGCCCTATCTGCTAGCTCATTTCCCTTAACGTCGACATGAGCTGGACACCACATTAATTTGACTTGTATGTCATTGACATAGCACTGATCATGAAGGGAGATGATATTTTCTATAAGATCAGGCCTAGAGTTGCTGTTTCTTAGATTAATTGATTGGAGTGCGGATAGAGAGTCTGATAAAACAGCAACTTTTTGTGGGCGGTTGACGAGAGTCCAGTTAAGAGCATATTGGATTGCGATCAGTTCGGCAGCATAGATAGATAACTTATTACTGAGCCTTTTTTTGATGGTAACGTTTTTTGATGGTATAACCATTGCTGCCGCAACTGTCTGATTCGTATCTTTACTACCGTCTGTATAGATTTTTAAGTGCTCAGAGTAATTTGAGGAGATATGATCATTTGTGATTTCTAAAATTGTTGGTGGATGATCATTCTTGTTAAACCTCAAACTTAGGGACATGTCGACTACAGGGGGAGCTAGCATCCAGGGCGACTCTAGACGGGGTCTAAGGTCCGCTACATTGCACTCATGGACCCGATATTCCTCGGCAAGCTGTTGAACCTGGGCTCCAAATGGGAGTTTGGCTTTTTTGTATCTAGCCTTGACGAAGAAATCGGCTCCTATGATTGCATTCACCGGGTTGCAAGGTCTACTTTTAACCCTAGCCAGGTACTTTAGGGATTGTTCTTCACGGCGTAAATTTAGAGGCTCAATCCCCGCCTCTTGTTCAAGTATATCTAATGGAGTGTTGGGTAGAGCTCTCAGAGCTATAACTAAGGCCTTATGTTGGACAGTACTTAATCGATTTAAATTTGTTATTGCTGCACAAGCATAGACTTCGGCACCATAGTCTAGCTTTGGACGTATTAAGGACTTGTAGAGAAGGAGGAGCGAATTTTTATCAGAACCAAATTTTGTGCCCTTCAGCATTCTCATTAGATTCAAGTCCTGTTGGCATTTGGTGACCAGTTCATTTATATGTGACTGTAAAGTAAACCTCTCATCAAGAGTCATGCCCAAAAATTTTACAGTTTTTTTAAATTGTATTTTTGTGTTTCCTAATGATACGTCCACTTGGTGCGAATTTGTATGACCAAATAATATCCCTACTGTTTTTGCCTGGCTAATTTTGAAGCCCCACTCTTGGGACCAGCGCCAAATGGAGTCAAGTCCTATCTGTGCCTTTCTTTGTAAGTATTGAATATTGCCTCCACAGAGCCAACTGCCTGAGTCGTCGGCAAATTGGCTAATAACCATCCCTGACCCCTCAGATACATCAGGGAAATCATTAATTAAGAGAGAGAAGAGTAGAGGGGAAATTATGGCGCCCTGGGGCGTACCTCTCGTCAGAGTTTGAGTATCTGAGAGGGTACCCTCGACTTTAACTGTGATTTTCCTGTCCAACAAAAAGGCCCGTATATAGTTGAAGCATCGCCCCGTGATTCCGTGTTTTTTTAATTTATATAGAATGCCTGAGTGCCAAGCCAGATCGAAAGCGGCCTCTAGGTCTAGAAAAATCGCTAGAACATGGTGCCCTCTATTTTTAGATTTGAGTACATCATGTTGTAGCCGCACTAAGTGATCGAGCGTGCTACGTCCCTTTCTGAAGCCAGATTGAAGGGGATTTATTATGTTTTTTTATTCTAAAAGTCGTTCCAAACGAGCCTTGACCATCCCCTCTAGCAATTTCCCAGGGTGAGATGTCAGGCTTATCGGTCTGTATGATTTAGGCTCATTTTTATCTTTTCCTTTTTTGTGCAGCGGAATCACACAGGCTAGCTTCCAGTCCTCTGGAAATCTACCCTCACTCCATACTTTGTTGAAAAAAATTAACCATATTTTTAAGGCTGACTCGGACATATGTTTAAACATTGGGTATGCAATTTTGTCTAGTCCCGCGGCGGAGTTTTTTCTGCTACTAATACAGTC
This sequence comes from Serripes groenlandicus, assembly GCA_031761405.1. Classification (NCBI taxonomy): domain Eukaryota; kingdom Metazoa; phylum Mollusca; class Bivalvia; order Cardiida; family Cardiidae; genus Serripes; species Serripes groenlandicus. The sequence goes on from JASEVX010000008.1 coordinate 15,644,405, forward strand.
TTTTAGTTCCTGAATAGTGAAGTCGGTGTTAAGGGTTAAATGTTCATTTTCTAAAAGAGGAGAGTCTATGAACTCTTTATGATCTTGTTCAAATTGTTTTTGATGGGCCAAAACGGTTGGGTCTATATTTTCGTCACTAGCTACTTTTGCGTAGTGAGAGACAAGGGAATTTGCCTTGTCAAGGGGGGTAATCGAAACTCCTGCTGTGTTGTTTAATACAGGGATTGGTGTAAATGAGGTTCCTTTAATTCTGCGAATCTTATTCCAAAAATCCCTGGAGTTTTTAGGGTTTACTATGCATGATTCGCAGAAATCAGCCCAGTTTTGTGTTTTGTTTTCTAAAATGACCTTTTTGCAGTGGGCTGTTGCTTCTTTCAATTTGACCAGATTGACTTCACTAGGCGATTTCTTTAAAGTATAAATTGCATGTTTTCTCTCCTTGACTGCATTTTCACAAAATTCGTTCCACCACGGTACATTTTTTTTATTCTGTTTGCATGGTTTACTGACTGGGATTGAGTCTCTAGCTATGGACAGGAATTTTTCTGTAATTGATTTATTGAATAAATTTATGTTTGGATGATAGACTTCTGTAAGGGAGATCTCTCCACTTTTAGTTTTGTACATTTCCCAATCTGCTTTTTCAAATTTGAACCTATCTTCTGCGTTTTTGAAATTTTCGTTTGATCTTGTCATTGATATTAAGATTGGGAAATGGTCTGAACCCAAATTATCGTCAGTGACTTGCCAGCCTATTTCACTGGCAAGTTTCGGACTTGTGATGGTTAAATCTATGCACGTGAAACATCCACGGCCTGGATCAACCCTGGTGGACGAGCCATCATTGTGCAGCACGAGTCCGTGCTTTGACACCCAGTCCTCGACTGCACGTCCATGGCTGTCAGTTTTTGAAGATCCCCAGATAAAGTTATGTGCGTTGAAATCACCAGTTAACACAAATTCCGTATTTAAGATATGCTTGTCTAAATGTTCTAAAGTTTCTAGGTCGCACCCCCTTGAATATAAGTTAAAAAGAGTGAATGGAGATTTGCCCAAAAAAATTTCAAATTTTTGAAGTTCTAGAATGATAGCCCCATTTTGATCCCTTACATTGTCTATCTCGCTATTTTTGTAATTGACCCCTTTTTTGAAATAAGTAATTAACCCCCCAAAGCCAAAATTGTTCTGTGTATCTATGTATTTGTATTCGGCTCTGTACCCAGGAATATTTTTCAAGGTATTACTCTTGAGTTTGGATTCCTGAATACAGAGTATATCAATTTGATTTGAGTCCAAAAAGTGTTTTATTTCAGTATGTTTGTGGGCTGAAAGCCCACCAACATTAAAGTTAAGTATTTTTAGATTCCTGTCCATATTGAAATTATAGTCTGAAGATTTGCCTCTTTACGCCGCCAGGAGCTGGGGAGCCCCGACTCCAGCGCCTCTGCCCGCCCTTCAATTTGAATGGGGAGTTAAGCGTCTTTAGCCGGGACTCCGCAGCCTTTGGGGCACTATGTGATGTTTGCACATTGTTATCGGTGACCAGTGTTGCAACCGGCGAGGGTGCTGCCCGCTGTGCTGGAGGTAATGCTAATGGGATACGGGATGGAGATGGCTCAGACTTTTTTGTTGCAATGAAGAGATTTTTTTCTGAGCAAATCTGAACGACTTTTGATTTGATGTTGCTTATATTAATGATGCCGTTTAGTGCCCTTTCTTCAGCCACCTCGGCTATAGCCCGAGATAACTGTTCCAGGGTAAAAGTTCTGATCTCTTTTTTGAATTCTATATTCACTTTGAAAGGAGAGGTCTGTGATGTTGTTGACTCATGGGACTTTGAAATTGGATCAGTTTGACATCCCATATCCCGTGTAGATGGTCTATGCTGTAAAGGGGGCGGGGTATCCCCACTCGGGGATGAGTCTACTTGTGACACATCCGTGAGCGAGAAGTCCCCACTTCCCTCCCTGCTGCTGTCGGATGGGGTACTAGATCCCACCCCCACCTCTGACCCTTTGGCGACAGGACTATTAAATATAGAAGAGCCCCAACTGATGCCAGAAGACATGGGGCTCGTTGGGGGCTTAGGGGATGGATGCCCGAGGGGATCCAGGATTAATCCGTTTTTACCCCTGGGGCTTAATTCTACACCGGGATTCGAGCCATGCTCGGTCTCCCTTTCCTGCCTATTTCTTAACCTTTTTGGCAAATTTGGTTGTTCATGGGAGTTTGTTACCTGGGGAGGGGTCTTGACCATTTGAGAGTAAGTAGGCCGGGTGTAATCTTTGTCTATATTATGTGCTGACATAGCAGCTGGACGTTGTTTTTGGGTCAGAGGCCTGGGCGGAGGATGTGTTTTTTTGACTCTTAGAGTCAGTAACCGCAGACTCAGCCCGTGTCCAAGAACAACCGTGGTTGTTCTTATATTGCTGTATTTGTGAAGCCTGTAAGTAGGCCGGACACAGTCTGAATCTGGAGGTGTGTCCCCCCCGACAGTTTGGACAGCACAGAGTATTTGCCGAGCACGCATTTGTGCTGCTGTTATGTGGGCCAGCACAACGAGCACACTTAATGTTATTTGTACAATATTTTGCTGTATGGCCGAACCCTTGGCATTTGAAGCATCTGAGCGGTGGAGTCTGGTAATGTTCCACCGGGAGCGATATGTCCGTATTTAAATATGATACGTAATCTGGGAGAGTCGCTCCCAGAAAAGTGATCTTCACTACTCCGGTGGGACTACCATGACGATTACTAATTCTCTCCATTTTTAAGATGGGAGTAGATGTTTTCAAATTATTTGCCTGATTTTCAATGTTTTCTGAGTGTTCTTGTAGCGGTCTGCAGTGGATGACGCCTTGGCAGGTGACCATTCTATCAGGGTTATAGGCCACCGCTCTAATGTTGCCTATGGCAAAAACGCCCATATTGAGAATTCTTGCCAAGGATTCGGCCGATTTAGGTTGGGCCAAAAAGGACCCATTTTTCAGCATGATGATGTTGAGTATCAACCCGGTCAGGGCACTAGCTATGTTTTGGGCGAGTGTCTTGGGGGATACCCCCCCCCCCCCCCCCCCCCGAAGTCACTCCCTCTTGTTATTGATTTTATGAACAACCTGTGTGTCCATGTATTCTTTGACAGCAAGTGCCTCTGACCAGGGTTTATAGGCTCTCCATGTTCTAAAAAATTGTCAGAAAAAGCTGACGACATTTTTATAAAAAATAGTTGAGGAAAAATAAATAAAAATTCTCAAATATATATAATAAAGAATAAGAAGAAGACAAAAAACGTCTGATAGCAGCTTCGACACTGGGCCTCCACTCTAGGAGTTTGACCTTCAGTGTAATACTAAATGTCGTAACAAATTTAAAACAACATAAAAATAGCTTTAATTTACAGTAAAGTATAAAAAGAACAAATTGTAAAGGTTAGGTAAGATTCTATGAAGAACAACAAGTAAAGATAAACCGTAAAATGATGTGTGATGTGCAGGTTGGATGCTTGAATGCGGTTCTTGCAGAATTCATGAAATTGACAATGATGTGTAGATCTCAGGTCGCAGCTTGCCTATTCCTCTCCCAGCCAAACCACCAAACAGTACCGACAAAAGAGAAAGGTTGATACTGGGGACAATCCTGACAATTTGAGTTGTCTCCCAGTTGACAATTTAGGTTGACTGGAGCTGCCGGTGATGGGTGGGTGGGGTACACGCAAACTGTGATGAGCTTGGATCGGTCTGCAGCCTGGATACTATACACATACAATGAACAAAAACACGGATTACAGGTAGCGGGATATGCAATAGACACCTTAATTGGAGAGAGGAGATAATAGTTACTCGACAGGGAGGGTAAACCTGAAGTTCTATGTTGGATGTTCTATGTTGATTGTTGATTGTTGATTTTGATGATGGCCGCCAAAAAGTAGGTCTCATCAGGAGTTTGTTTTGACCGGTCCATGTATATTCATCTATACGAGCAAGTTTATGTAGGCTTTTAATTAGATTGGAAATAGCACAGTGTTTTCCCGCAATATTTTGGAATGAAACATTCGACAAATCCGAAAAAACATTAGTGCTATTGATAATTGCACGGGTGCATCAGCATAAGTGCATATATTAGTTGTGAAAAAACTATCACTGGTGCAATGGGCTTGCACATGCGACGTGTTAATCGTCTTGATCGGGCATGCGCCGTATCTTACCTTCAGTTCTAGGATATTTCCGTAGCAGTTCGTCGCTAGACTGTTTCTCGTTCGAGTTTTCAATAGAATATTAATATTAGTGAACCGGTCTATTTATATGCGAGTAGTTTTTTTATAATTAAAACCATAGTCTTTTAATAAAAACCCAACGCTGCCACCATTTGTAACGTGTACCGGCGTTAAGCCATCGTGGGTCACCCATCCAGGCACCAACCGCGATGAACGTTGCTTAACTTTATCAAAGGTAAACCACTCTACCAACGTTGCTATAAAAGCCGGATTTCACAGCAAGACTGTAAAAGTGATATTTATACCTATAACTAGATACCCATTCCCGTCACATTAGGAAAACGGGAATATTTCCATCAATGCGAAGTTATTGTGCTAAATTTTGGGATTTTAAGAATAAATTAAGGGGAAAAAAGGACGCGCATGCGCAGACAAATGTTTATAATAATTTTGGGAGATTGAGGTCAACACGTTGGGAAAAGGTATTTTGTTTTCGTTTCGTTTTACGTATTTAACTAAAAAAATATTGTTATCATATATTTATATCATATATATTTAAAAGCGGGTCTCGTGTTTTTCGAATCAAACAGTATTTCTTAAGCCATAATATCCTGATTCCCGCGCCAATTGCTGCATCTTGCAGCAACTCTTGTTAAATATATATAAGTTTTAACTTAAGTCTTCTCAACAGAATAAAATAATAGTCTATTATAGGAATACGGATAACTGAAGATTTTTCGATACATAACATTTGGTTATTATCGGTGAATGGACATTGTACTACTTACACCGACAACGTCTTGAACAACCAGTTACTCCCCCAAAATAATTGAGACCATCATTAAAAGTACATTAACAAGACATGTTTACATGATGGGTTTATGGAAACAGATTTATAAATACATATGCATCTGTTAAAATCCAGCTGAAATGTACCTAACTGAGTTGTAAAATAGTGTGGAATGAAAACCAGGAGTAATGTTTATTGCAGTAATCCCAAGTAACAACGAACACAAATTGTGACCTTACCGCATATCCCGTATGTTTTGAAATATGAATGGTGAAACCGCTAATCACGCCCCTTCCTTGAAAGTTGAAAGGAGACGTTGCACGGATGCAAAATAAAACCTGTGTAATAGTGTGATTAACATAACATGAATATTTGAAAAGCCTTTACCGAAATGAAAAGTAAATGTCACATTAACATACAGCCTTCAAATAAAACTGGTAGACGACATAATATCAACATGAACAAAGTAATGAAACAGCGACCAAATCAATCAATCATTCAATCAATCCATCAATCAGCCATTCAATCAACTGAACAACCAATACATCGTCATTCATCGTAATGAATGAATAAATTAATTGCTATATGAATAATCGAATTAATTAACTAGCCAATTAACCAACTAATTAATTAACATATCAGTCAATCATTCACAATCAAACAATAAATAAATCAGTCAATCATCTTTGCTTTCATCGGTGATTATATATAAATCTCTCCTATGGCAAAACGCTTTTAAAATACATAACTTTAGTTCTGGTGACAAAGTCGACTTTTTCAAATATATATATTATCAAATACATTTCTACGTATTTCACTGTAGCAATCACAAACTACCACGAAATTAATTTCTGTTTCAGTCTCTGTCTCATTTCAGAATAAACATGTTCGTATATCTATCTGTTCCCCAACATAACGACCGGTCTCATTCCTTAGAGGTAATATACCACATCTTAGCTGAGCTAAATATGAGCGTTCGCTTTTTAATAAATTCAGCTTAACATATGTTTCAAGTTGGAAAGTATTTTTTAAACAGATTATAAGTTCTTTGTTTTGGGGATTGTTGTATATTGGAAGTCCATTGGTTGATGAAATAATCTTGTAAACGTTAGTCTGCTATATTCATTCTAATAAAAAGTATCTTGTTGAAATAGTCCTGTTAACATAGTTTGTTCAGTATGGCTTTTAAGTCAGAGCACCCTTTTTTCTTGCATACACTGTAATCGTGTTGAAAAACCTGTTTGATTAATCTGTTTTCGTTAATCAATATTAGTCTGTTCCAAAATCGGATAATTGTCAACCACTGTCTAAATATGCTCGGTAGCCATCCCGTGTCACCAGTTAATGCTGTCACTGAAGCGAATCTATGAACACCTAGGTTTAAATGCCCATGTTGAGGACCCACGTATATGTATGTCAAATTTGAGTATATCGAGAGACCACCATACTGTGTGTACAGTATTTTGCGTTCAACTCCGTTATCATTCAATATGTGCAGTTTCAGTGCTTTGAGTTGTTCCGCCAAGATCATAAAGTTAATAACAGTTTTCAAAAGTTGTCTCTCTTAGACCATTGCAGGATTAGGTTAGCTAAGAAGCTTGTGTTTTATGTAAAGCGCATATATGATACGACTTCAGAAATGTAATGGTCTAGGGGAAATAACTTATGCTTCTGATCAATTTCATTTTCAAAAGTTGTTTACATTAGACCATTAAATTAATTACAATTTTCAAAAGTTGTCTTAGCTAAGACGCTTGTTTTTGCTTGTTGTATTTTATGGAAGGCTCTTTTATGGTCTAGGGGAAATAACTCATGTTTCTTATATATATATTTCATTTTCTAAAGTTGTTTCCCTTAGACCATAAAACAAATAACATATGTCAAAAGTTGTAACCCTTATACAGGGACACTATATTACATACATTACATACATGTAATATAGTGTCCCTGCCTTATATTAGACTATTGCAGGTTTCCCTTAGACCATAAAATTGATATCATTTATCTCCCTTAGACCATTGCAGATTTGTATTTTAATAATTTTGGTCTAGGGGAAATAACTCGTGCTTCATATATATTTCATTTTCTAAAGTTGTTTCCCTTAGACCGTAAAATTTATATCAATTTTTAAAAGTTGTCTCCCTTTGAACATTATATAGTCAATGGAGGCTCTATTGTGCTCACAAGGATATCAAACTACTCTATAAGTTTGATTGCGATACAATCAAAACTGAAGACTTTATCAAGTTAACAAGCAATTGTTTACGGATGTACGAACGCACGCACTTATGCACGCACGCATGCACGCACGACGGGCACAACGCCATGGCATAAGCTCTTCTGGCCTTTGGCAAGTAGAACTAACAAACAGAAATTACTCATCATGTTTTAAAAGTTTTCTGCTGCAGACCTATTGTCAGTATCAAGAAAAGGGATAACTCATAATGTTTATTGAGAATTTGAGATCATAAACATTTTGGTTTTTCATCTTAAAATGTAACGTTGCGAAATAACCAACATTTCAAAATGTCTTTCCTGAACTCATGCATGACAATATATTTAATATTGTCCACCGGTGGATGACATCACTGAATCATGTATTGGTGTAGTTGTTGACAGTTTCTGTATCATGTAAAACAATATGTACAATTAATCCTAATTTATTTTTTGATGTCATAGATTGTGTATATTTTGAATCTGCATTGGGAATAATAAAGGGATAAAAAAAGAACTAGTTGTCCTGACGTTCTCCTTTAAGGTTTTACCTGACGAAACAGACAACTTCTCGAAACTATGCAGAAAAGGGACAAACTGCTAGAAACAAGCCTTTTTCCCTTGCACCAACACTTAACAAGTAGGGATTCCTAGAAGTCTCCTAATGCAAAAATGTTACTGACAACCCTTCAAATTACACAAATTAAAGGCATTCAATCAAAAATGGAGTGGCTGTTATTGGTGTAGGTATATTAACTTAACTATATAGATAACAAGAGAAAGTTGATGAAACGCATCAATGTCGCCGGAAATCCATACTGCAGTTATGCATAACACTAACATTATAGTAGTTGAATAAACAGTTATCAACTGAGGGGCATATTGGAACATCAGGGGTGGGGTAAAGTGAAAATGTATCATAACTTGTTTTGTCAACGAAGTGAATGATAATTGAAGCCTTTCATTGTTTATGATCAATCTCCATTCCAAAGTAGGTTGACCATACACACAACCAACTAATTATTGATCATAAACAGTAATGGAAATGAGTAATCTTGCCAATCATTAGTCTTAGTATGTATACAGTGCTTTCATTAAGGAATAATTATAAGATTTGTGAATTCCACATACACTTTTCAAGATGTTTGTCAGAATATTTGAATTTTATTATTTTTCAATAAAACCACAAAACAGACAATTTAGGATTTGCATGCAATAGCACGTCATTTTACCTTTCCTCTATCAAAGTCAACAGTGGACTTTGCAGCAATCTACTTTAAAACAATGAGATAAGGCTGAAGACATGAGTTTTCTCTTTTTCTCAAAATGATATTAGCTTGGCAGTCTTATTATATCATACTTTAACAAATGTTGAAATGTAGTCCAATATTTATAAATTAGACCACCTTCGAAATATAATATCAACTAAACAGTTAAATCTCATTGAAATTGTTGTATAATTTAAACTTAATTTCGAACATAAACTGAGCCCTACAACATGTTTATTCATTTTAATTCTTTCTTCCTTTTTCATAATGAAAATAAAAAACTACTCATGTTTTAAAATTATATTATGATGAGCGCCCTTGTGTCAATGATGCATAACAATATGCAGATCGGAAGCAATATGCCTTTAGGGAATTAAATGACACATTTAAAATTGCCAAGGACGAAATAATTTTGTACGAAAGACCCGATTATTTCTTATTCGCAGAGGTGTCGTTCTTGAAATTCTCTTTATAGGCAGAGAGTGTTCGTTCTAAGTAATTTTTCTATTAAAACCAGTTTTTATCCGGGTTTGTTCTTTTCTTCATTTGTTTCGAACCAAATAAACATTTTAAATCGCCTATGATTTACTATTTGTAAGTGAGTGTAAAGAGCGGCTCTCTGCAAAGGAGATTGATCTACGCAGTTGGTATTCGCGAGTCACGCGATCAACAGTTTTAGCTTAGAAACAGTTCATATTTTAGATATATACATGGATACACATTATAAAATGCCTTATTCACAAATTAAGACATCTCTTTGAACATGAAAATAATTAAGTTAAAATTGCCATTAAAAGGAGAATATTCGACGTCATTTTCATCTCGATATTTACACATAAGAGTCTGCTGCAAGCAGGTGCGCGTATGTAAACAAATTAGACTGTGCGACGTAAAGGTTTGTAGTTATTGCCTTTTGATTACATGTAGTATATAGTGTAAAATAAAGTATTTCAGTCTAGCAAATAGGGACTGTTTTGTTTTCGTAAATAAAACAAAAAAACATAAATGTGAGTCAAAATAAAGAAACTGAAAATACATGAAACATCGGAATATTTATTTCATTTTAGATGTGTCATTACTTAGTGTTTTTAAACAAACACAATTGTAATATGTTCAAGACATCTAAATGTGTTTCTTTCTAATAATGATCCCCCCTCCCATGTCATTTTCGAAAACCTATTAAAAATAGAAGTCGTAATAGAAGGGTATTCAAAACACAATGTAGAATAGATACAACTCTTCTACAAGAACTATTGTGACTGCTTTTTATTTATTTATTTAAATTGGAACATTTGATTGATTGATTGGGTTTTAACCCTATTTTCAACAATATTTTTCAGTTATATCATAGCGGCCAGTTCACCTACTCATGTGTTTTATGGTTTTCCCGCCCCAGTACTCCACACAACAGACTTTCCATACAACTGACTGCTTTACCACATAGACTGTTAATTCATTGGTGGAAGACAAATGACACTTGTCACAGTGACTTTAAATTGGGACATTGGTACAGTAAACAGAAATCTGGTACATGAAGTAATATGAAGTGTCTAGATGTGGTGGCAAGACATGATTGCCCGATTAGCGCATTTGGATTTTTAACAAACACTCGCCGGGTACTACGTGTGCTAGAGAAATCCGAATAGATCGCGTATACGGTGATGTAATTGCCATTCCACATATGCAAGTGTGTGTACATGCAAGATATTGTGCTAGACTAAATATAATATTGAATAAAGAACCATCAGACTATGAAAGGTCTGAATTGACGACTTACTCAACGATCTTGGGTATCACTAAACAGAGTATGGTAGAGTCCGGTAGAGTCTGGAGGTAATATATCCCAGTATATCAATGTTTTTTTTGTGTTTTTGTATTGCAATGAATAAGATAAATTGTTATTGTATCATATAAATAAAAAATGAAAATGTATTTGCCTATTTTAGTTCATTTTCGTATGAATATAGAAATATGATATGCGAGACAGAGGAGACTGGTTCTGGTCATTACTGAGCAATAAAAATTCTACCAGACTCTGTTTAGTGACAGCGTATAAAAGTAGCTTTGTTTTACAATCAAAACTCTACCAGACTCTGTTTAGTGACACCGTAAAGAAGTAGCTTTGTTTTACAAAAACAGCCTCTCCCAGACTCTGTTTAGTGAAACCGTAAAGAAGTAGCTTTGTTTTACAATGAACAATTCTGTCTCAAAGCAACCCGAATTAGCATTTTACATTTTTGCATGAATTATGTAATTTTTTGAACTAATGAATTGAAAAATTTGAGAAACAGTCGATACAATTTTAACTCTTTTCGACGTACAGACGCAATTGGACACATCTCTCCTTTTGACACCGTGCTTTAACTATATATATATATATCCAATGGTCATACTTTAATTTACAGAGTTTTTCAAACGTTTCCTTTATGTTTACAAAGTTGTCGGCTGCAGACCGAAACGTTAATATAATAAATCAAGTTAAATTACAATCGGTTTTTAGGATAAAGGCATACAAGTTGAAAAAGATATTTACAAAAAAAAATCAGGAGCGGTACCCGGGTGAAATCGAGTTTACACATAGGTGAGGTAGGGGGTCCGGGCATATTCCGTAGAGACATTTTTGAATTCATACATTGCATATGATGAATTCAATTGGTCTTTGTGGTCATACCAAAAAACACGAACAAGTTATATACGCATGCATTTTTGTTTATCTTTTCCGACGAATTGTACGCATTGGCGTACGTGTGTAGGGCTGGATACGCGCTTGACATTGATAAGAGTTAGACATATTGTGGTAAATGAGGAGATTGTTCATAATGGACAATTTCTCCTTTTGCCACAACGTTATTGTGTCTTTACGATTGCCTTATTATTTGGGTGTGGGTGTGGAATGATTACCCGTATCATGTGTGTTCCCGCTAATAGGTAATCCTCATCTACAGAAAAACGTATTCGTGATGTAAAGGCTATCAATAGTTCATCCGGGTTTACCAATAAGTATACATAGGCTAAATTTAAATTTACACAACTTTAGAAGGGGCATATATCGGCCGGGGAGGTTCCACATTGCTAATAATAGACAATCTAGGATTTTCCGACCAGAATCATATAAGTAAGTGATCATGTAGATATTCAATAATACATTAAAATGTGTGACATGAGAGACTTACAGCTAACAATTTCTCGAGAAGAAAGTCAGAACAACGAAAGTGAGGATATGGAATTTGACAACAAACAAACGGATAGTGGCGATACGAATGCAAAGTTATTAGATTCTCGGAAATGTACGGAAGAGACGAAAGTTAATATCGATGTCTTGACAAAGAAAGAAAACGCCAAACAGCGGAAAACTGGATTACGGGGAAAGAAACTAAGGGGTTGGTGCTATAAGGCGTATAACTATTTATTGAAGCCAGTATTACTATTTGTGGTTTTATATCTCCTGTTTAAAGATTTGAAACGAGAAACTACAGATTCACCCATTCGTGCAGATAATCAACAACATACAGATCCGCCGCCTAAGGTAAGTTATATATTCTAAACACGAAATTATTTCCTAACATGTATGTACTTTTGTAACTTACTTTTCTTTCATTTGAATGTTTAAATGTTAACCCCAGTAAATCTGAAACGGTTACCCTTTTCGTCGTATACGTGTCACTGAGACGCTCAAAAATGTACATGTTTTTTAATAGATGAAAATGCCTACTTATATTTATTGTCTGTGCTTATGAAGACGCATCACATGTGTAACGGAGGGAAAGGGTAAACATAACAGGCAAACAATCGACATTAATTGTGCGATAGGTTATTTATCTACATTTGAATAACAGTTAATCGTTTAAATTCTCATTTAGATAAGTGTCGATATAAAACATATTGATAATGGACGGGGAGAGGTGGCAATAGCTTGAAAACATTTTGGTCGTTATTTTAAACTATTCACTTTCGTTTACAGGACAAATCACTCGTGACTTTATTATATTTTGTATGTCAAAAATGTGTATAAACCTGTTCTATTTTTAGATGCACGCTTATTTTCCCTGTTACTAATAATAAATTTGTAATTTCCGCTCTTGTTTCGGTTTCAGGTCTCGGCACTTCAACAATCAGAATGGAATGGTAAGTTGTACTCATTTTCTAAAAATAGATTATGAAACTAGTTTCGAACGTACTTTCGATCGTATTACATACCAGGGTCTATGAATCAATACCATCCTTAGATCATTAAACTTTCTAAAAGGAGATTTAACAACGTACATCTAGAAATCGTCATTTGATGTGAACTTGGTTAATCTATAGACAGTCTAATAGTTTCTGACCACAGCGAACTACTTGTACCACAAATATAGTCTAATTCATTTATATACCAGCATCAGATTCTCCAACAATTTAAATATATAGACCATGTTCTAGGGATGTGGTGTTTTACTACCTCCCTGTACATCACAGGAGGATTATACAACTTTGCTTCTTTGTAAGGAGACTTTCTATATTTTTACCTCGATGTTTTCAATGTCGACTGCTGTATACTGCTGTAGACTCATGTATGTCGGAAAGAGTTAACCGAAATACATTAAATAAGTGTACATGTATTTGTAACTATAATTGTATAGCAGAGGTCCAGTTAAGGAGGATTCAGCTCTTTCCCCCACAACATCTCTCTTCAATTATTCAACCAAACATTTTGTTGTAGGTACTCAAAAGAATTGTCTCATTGAGTACATACAACAAAGGATTAGCGGATAAAATAAGGATTTTAGAACAAGCAAAACGCTCCCTTTCTAAAGCTCTTGTATAGAAATTATAAATCCCAACTGTCAACATTTGCGTACCCTGGTTCATGGATTGGGTATGAAAGTCTTGTTTCTTTACGGATTTAAGTATATTGTATTATATTACAGCTCATTCCTTGCTTTATCTTTCAGATTCTAAATTTAGACCACTACCAGAAGAATACACTGTAGATATGCACATACTTCATACAACGAAAGGTAAGTACATAGGCCTTTTTATGTAAATTATTTTATATTGTAGAAGTAAATCCCACCTCTGTATAACTAGGTAAAACCTTTAAACATTTTCAATTCTTTTCCCTATACATCAAATCAGCAAATCTTGTGAACATTGTGCAGAAATGGTCTGCAGCATATGTGTAAATGTTTACTGGTTATACTCAAATATTATGTTGTGTAAAAATTATTTTCTTTAATTCAATGTTATGAAGAAAAGAAGCATAACAATTTCTGTTATAATGATTAACTATCCATTATATAGGATTTGTAATCGCTAGTACTGACTGCATCATATTTGGACAAACTAAGCCAACAGAAAGGTACATTCTGCTAAAACAGATTAAATGTCACCACATACACCAACGATGTAGCAGACAACTTCAGAAACATCTGGGATAATTTCTTTAAATGACAATATAATTATTGAGATAGTTGAAAACATTGTGGCAAAAGGAGAAATTGTTAATGATGAGCAGTTTTATCTCTTGGGACAATGTTTGCAAAAGACTACCCGCTGCTGATTCGTCAGAACACGCCCGTATAATCAGTGTATGTTGGAATGGGTTTATAATGTATGATTTCTTTTTCCACAGATTTAAGATGGATTACTGAAGCAGGCAACAAACAGATACTTACTAAGCCCTCCACAAACAGTGGCTGCATTAAATTCAAAACTGACGGAAAGTTTAAGGTGTTCAACAGTGTTACAATCTCATACCAAAACAAAATGTCAATATACCATGCAGTTGCGCATAAACGCGCGAACAAAGAAGGCAAAACAATGAGCAAACGGCAGCGTTTAAGGATCCTAAAGAAGTCCAACTTCCAGTGGAAAACACCGCAGTCTGGTCGACAACCAAGTCCATTATTGTTCCTCGTCGATATACAGATGAACGATGAACTATGCGTCCAAACCAATGATATTTCTATGATCTATGCAGGGTCAACTGATAATACCTTTCTTATAGAAAAACTTAATTAATATAGATACATGTACTGCATTTACTCTTCTTCCACCTGCAGACATATTGTGATGCATCTGCAGCAGACTTCTTTGAAAAACAATTTAGCCAAGAGGAAAATTGCCACAGTCTTTTCAACTCGTTCAAGTATTATATCCTCACTTGCAAAGATTTTCCAAATTATTGCTTCGATGTTTTCAATGTCGTCTGCTGCAGATGTATTCTATGTTGGTAAGGGTAAACAAAATAATAAATCATCAACGGAGAATTGTTTTTAACAAAAAGAATGGAACTTCGTTTGAATGAAAAAACAAACAAATATTTATACATGTTTATTTGTATGTTAAGTTAGTTGTTCCACATAGATCTGATCTACCTCATGCTGAATTGCTCTGTCCCTCATATATACTTCGGATGTCATATTGAAAGTCTCTGCCGGCAGATGACTTTAAAACACTTAGAGAAAAGGAGAATTTGCTTTTGTTTAGTTTGCATGTTTATTTATTTCATTTGTTAGTGGATTTTCACTTGTTTTTGCAAGCATGACAAAATCTTTATGAATTATTACTGTACAAATGTTTACAGGGACGATTAACTAACCTTTAATTTATATCATGAAAGTTTTCTCATATCATCATGTATTTATGAAAACAGATCTCTAATTAAGGGGCGTTTTGCATGTTCTAAAATCCTTATTTGACCATCTAACCCTATGTTGTGGGTACTCAAAAGAATCGTCTAAGTGAGACAATCATTTTTAGTACCAACACCATAGGGTTTGCTCTAATAATAAGAGCGTAATTGTGGGAAAAAGAGCTGAATACCCCTCCTTATCTGGACCTCTGTGAAAACATCAATAATATGAGCCAACTCGTGTGAAAACGTACAATTTAGCTCATGTGAACAGTCTCGATCAAGATCAGCATGTACATTAACACAGTCTGATCAAGATCAACATATTACTTAAATAGGTTTGATAGGTCAGTTAACAATACCAACTTGTATCTTCAACAATAGACAGACTCAGACCTCTTGAGCAGGCAACATTTTGGTAAATATTGTGTGAAAAGGGGAAATGCTCAATGTTAGGAATTTTCTCATTTTCTCACAATATCTACTCTGCAGGTATGTGTGTATGAGATAAGGAACAATATAATTATTATGATGGAAAAGAAGCTGATCGGAATGTGCAGCTGTGCAGGCAGCCGGCTGATCTGAGTGTTTATGACTGTATTCTAACCTTTTCCCACATGTAGACGCTGTTTGACTCCTCTGCAGCAGACGACTTTTGAAAACAATGTAGGAAAAGGAGCAATTATTGCTCAAAATGAGCAATTTATGCCTTTTCCACAATGTTGTCAACTCTCTTCAATGCTTATAATGTCATATATAGAGATTTTCATATTTTTGTTAAGAAGTTTTCAAATGTTTCGTTGCTCAATTGTTGTATATTGGTAAATATTTAAGTCATTATTGCAACTATGTATATATTACATTGATATAATATGTGATAGTACCATAATATGTGATAGTACCGTGATAGTACCATAATATGTGATAATACCATAATAATACTTAACAAGTGTAACCATTTTCTGCTCAGGTGTTTTTGTTTGTTTGTTTTGTTATTACATCAGAGTTAAGGTGCGTTTACCATTGTGATCATTGTAATGTATTTTCCAAATCAAATGTCATAATTAACCCTTTCCTCATACATGATTTTTGATGCCTCTTGAACGGTAGACTTTTGAAAATATTGTTTCAAAAGGAAATATTGCTCATAATGAGAAATATCACCTTTTACAATAATGTTTTTTCCATTATTGTGTCTAACTGTTTATGCCGGTAAAGGTTAATATCATTTTTACAAATATGTAATATTGCATTTATATCCTATGTGTTCTTACTTTGGTATTAAATTATATTTTGTGTTATACCAGGGTTATTTTATGTCTCCTCTGTATTCAAAAATATAGGAGCCGAGTTACGAGATAACCAACAGGGTAGACTATGCGTTAACTATCGACCCGGATCAGCCTAAGCATGCCGAACAGGCTAACTCGGACTGACACTTTTTGCCTCCTGTGGATTTTCTGTTTCAGGAATCATTACTCTATACCTCTATCCCCCTGAGACGCAATGTGTCGGCCCGGATTAACCTGCGCAGGCTGAACTGGGTCGATACATTATGCAAAATCAATCATGTTGGTATTCTCGTGGAACGGCATATCTTAACCCTTTCCAACATTCGGACTTATTTTAACACATATGCAGCAGACGACTTTTTAAATGAATTTGATAAACATGTCACGCTATCTGAACCTTCTTAAGGCCTAAGGGCATATTAAAACAGGGGTAGAGGGTTCAGCCACCCAGCCTTGTACCTAGCTTCTTGCATGCACTATATACCCAGATGTAACTTCTTAACAAAACTAATAATCTCACTGATGTTACTACACTATATAGGTGTTACAAGTTTTATCGAGTGTATATCAGGTATATGTAATACCTAGCGCTCTCGGATGACACGACTTACACCTATTTTGGGGTTATATCAGTATTTCAAAATGATCAGCGAACCTTAGTGCTGTACAATGTTTTCCCAAATTTAAAAACTGAAAATCGGAAAGAAACCCAAGGAACAAAGACGAATTACCTACGTCACTACTTGCAACCCTGACTAAACAATGATTATTTTTGTCGAATATACGCATTGACATTGCCATCTACGTCATAAACAATTAGTCCAATTCAATATGGATTGGACACATATGTTTGCAAGTATTTGCGTCAATCTATTGTGTAGTGTTGATATCCAACACAAACTGCGCTTAGTCAAGGTAAACAGAAACAAACACTACTAAATCCTAGTTAGAGAATATTAATTGATAAACTGATTCCAAAACTATAAACGTTAAATCTTTAATCACAATTTGTGCTTAGAAATCCGATTGGTCAGATGCAAATTCATTCTCGAGATTGACCAATCAAAAGTCTTACTTGGAACATGGAGCTCATTTCAGAGCACGGAGATCGTTATTATAGTTTTAAAGGGGTTTAAGAACGTTTTCAGCAATTTGTCATAGCTTGGTAGGTCATTGGTGGAAGACGATGTTTGTTGCATTGAGTTATGTAAAACGTAAGAAAGGCTAATGGCCGAGCTTGAGTTCAAACTCCACCAGCGTTGTTACCAACTGAGCTACCGCGGGGCTCGGCATTTGAGAAATATGCAATCTCACTGAAATCAGACAAAACCTCTCCGCTGGCTCCACTTATTTCGTTTAGAGAGTTTGCTACTGAAGCTTATGTTTGTTTTGGATAAGATTAGGAAATACATGTATACGGTGTTTTCCCGCAATATTTTTAAAATTAAGCGTTCTAAAAGTTCAAAATTCAAATATTTCTATTTATAGCGTAGCAATGATTATTGAATACAGATGCACATGTCTATCTATGTGTGTTTTATTGAAATACCAACTTATTTGTAATAACTGATTTGGTATTTGTTTGTGAATATCACCATACGAGATTAAATCATTGGAATGAATCAAATTGTAACTGCAGTTATCCCAGGTATACAACAACGGACACAAATAGAGGTCTTTCCGAATATTAACTTTTATTAGCCCATTGTTCCACCTCGGTGGTGACGTGGTAGAGATCCGCCTCAGGTGCGAGAGGTCGCGGGTTCGATCCCCGACAGGGCCATAAGTGATTTAATGGATTAATTGCCTTGGCGCTCACTATAAATGGTGTAATTTTATGTGAAAATAATTATCCTATAAAACATATGTCATTTAAACATTTTTTTTCAATTTAAGATGTAAATTAAGTTTAAAACTCTGAACTCATTTACATGGCATTTTCAGAATGCATTGGTTTAAATTCCTTATTGGCAGTATTTGTTCATATTTTCAGAATAATGACACATTTCATTGTTATTTTTCAACTCCTTACAATAACGTCCATATTTTTTGTAATGAAATGTATAAATTTAAAGTTTAACTTGAATGATCAATTATTTAAATTCAGAACCACAACAAACATACAGGTAAAAAAAGACATGTTTCATGTATTAACATTTTGACCTAATTTCCCTCCATGTTCACTATAGCCGAGAAAACGTCAAGTAATGAAATATTGTGACTTCAAGTTTTTGAGATGGCATGAGCGTTCATTCGACAATGTGATGTCATCTCTTAACAATTTATCGGGTTTTTAGCAGACGACCCAATTTCCGTTACAGTAGCGTGCGATTGCTCCATTCCAAAAGTCAGTCGCCATGACAGAAGATTTGTCATTTACCACGCATGTATTGTCGCTTATTTTGTGGCCCTATGGTGTAAGTTTCCTCTAAAATTTGTTGCATATTGAAGAATAATTACCATTGTAAAAGTTTGTACTGGTTTCAAGACTGATCTTGGTTTATTAGCTCCATTAATTTGATTTCTTCTGCGTTCGGGCAACGCACGTGGTACTTTGTTGATATTGCAATCAGTTTTTGTTAAATGAGTAGTAGATAAAGATATGTGTTGAGGCTTCAAACTTTGGTATTGTCTGATCTGTATCTGCACGCTCTGTATACATGCTCAGATGTTTACAGATGTTCATTGCCAAAACCTTTATTGGTCAGTTATACAGCTCGAGGGAGCTAACTCTTGGTAAATTTTGGAATTGTTGAGCAGTGGTTGTTTCCCTTTACTTACATTTAATGAACAGGCATAATTACAGGATTTGATCCTTATTTTCTCTGTCCCGTTCTCGGTGATGCAGAACATTTATAATCAATCCGCATGCTCTGAATGCATTTCTGTGTGGGATTTGAATGGCATGCATCGCATACTCATGACTTGCAAACAATACAGACTTTTGTCAGAATTTGATGTTTTCAATGAATCATTCTGTGAGTGATTTGTATAGAGAAAGATCTCTGTCCCAAATGGTTTGAATAAGTTACTGTAGTTTTTGAAATTTTATGTTTTTCAGCTTTTTATTACTTTCTGAGAATAAAGTTGATGAAAACTTTACAGACAACATGTTCTAATTTGTTTGAAAATAAGAACCACTGGTTTTCTACTTAAAATGTACGTTTCTGTTGGTGACGGATCAGAGCATTTAGGATTTTCTTTTATTATGACTAACAATAATGATGTGTCGTACTTTCCGTGATTACATTGTATATCAGCAGCGTTATAAGGCGTGATATCGTGGTTTCCTACGAATAATACGCACCCGGAAGAAAACCTCCGATTTCGTGTTTACTTTGATTTCGCGATAACACGATAATCGTAAAAGTGACTTAACGATACGTTTGGTTAACTTTTGATCTTTGGTCTGATTTAATCAACAGTACAACAATACCCTATAAATGAAAAATAAATGATTCTTTCTCACAATTTAACCCATTCCCACATACAACAATTCTGCAGCAGACGACTTTGAAAACATACTGACACAAATCTGAAAAATCTCAATAAATGAGGGTTCAACTATTAAATAGAGTTGAAAACATTGTGGCAAAAGGAGAAATTGCTCGCTTTGAGCAATTTCTCCCTTTGTCACAGTGTTTTCAAAAGTCGTCTGCAACAGAGGCGTCAGGAAGTGTCTGTATGTGGGAAAGGGTTAACGAAAAAGGTATGTGGGCCGGACAGTGTATATCTAAAACTCTTTCCCATATGCAGACGCCTTTTGCAACATCTGCAGCGCACGACATTTGAAAACATTTTTGTAAAATGAGAAATTGCTCATCAAGGTAACCGAGCAAACATTTTAGAAATGTCTAAAGTTCTAGATTATATCACAAATGTACCCTGAATGACATGAGCCATTCCTTTATCCACTTTACAGCTAGATTAACAATTTGACTGCTGGGACAGATTGTGTGAAGTATATGTGAGCCGTTTCACGAGATTACCAACATTGTGGACTCAGCGTAAACTATCGATCCTGATCAGCCTAAGCATGCCTCACACTGACAGTCTAACCCGGACAGACACTTTTCGCTTCCTGTGGATGTTCTGTTTCAGGACTCTATACATCTATCCCCCCGAGACGGAATGTGTTGGCCGCATTATCCTGTGCTGACTGCGCGGACTGATCTGGATCGATACATTACGCAGAGTCCACAATGTTGGCATGTCAAGAGTAAAAAGTCAAGGCAATTTAATTCAACGATTTTTATCTTGATATTCCTAGTATGGGCTTTGAACTTTTCAAAATGTAAACGCTGGACAAGTCCATTTAAAAAGTTTAGCATTGAAAGTGTTAAATAATAATGATTCACCTCTTAATATATTGATGCTTATAGGTTTTATAACTTATACGGTGTCTATAACTACATGCTAACTAATCTAATTCGTATTTAATTATAAATATATGAGGAGGAACGTATGTGTTGGATTAATCATTTCCCAAATGCAGACGCTTTCTGACGCCTCTGCAGCAGACCACTTTTGCTCATAATTAAGCACCTCTCTAGGCACTTACAGTATTTGTATTTAGAGAGAGTTTCCATAGTTTTGGCCATATTTAAGAAATGTCGTCTGCTACAGAATTGTTGTATGCGGGAAAGGGGTTAAGAACGACAGGCTCATCAGTTCTATTTGTCATACAATAATAACAAAATGTGTCTGCTGCAAAGGTGTTGAATGATATCTACATGTACCAATAATTAAATGCAATGATAAGGGCCTAAAGGTTATATTATAGAACATAACATTGACACCGCAATATATGTTAACGCTCTATTTAAACGAAATCGATACTTAACGTGATTATTTGAATAAAGTATACATCTATAATTATATAATGCACCACATTTGACATTTGTATATATCGTTCAGGGACTTAACTACCTATATCTATATAGGGCATATCGGCCGCGGGCCACACGTTTTCCCTACCGCCCGATGGTGTTATTGTAGAGCTGTTGGCTCTGGAGCTGGCGGTCGCAGATTCGATCCCTTGCTGGGTCATACCAACAACTATAAAATGGTGTTAATGGATTTCACTCTTTGCGCTCAGTATTATGGGGTTAGCATTACGACTGAGTCGCTGGTGCCATGATACATAGACTAGTAGATCTGGTAACCTGTTCATCTGTACGAGCAAGTGTATACATACTTCCCTGTACTTCCATGTATTTTCATCTGTACGAGCAAGTGTATACATACTTCCCTGTACTTCCATGTATTTTCATCTGTACGAGCAAGTGTATACATACTTCCTTGTACTTCCATGTATTTTCATCTGTACGAGCAAGTTTATACATACTTCCCTGTACTTCCATGTATATTCATCTGTACGAGCATGTGTATACATACTTCGCTGTGCTTTTGTGTTTTGATATGTGATGTATGTATATAGTTACTTTCTGATGTTGTTTTGACATTTTCACTCATCTAGGCGACTTTTGACCCAACAGCAATAGTAGGCGTTTTAAAGCATTGTGACAAAAGGTGAAATTGCTCGTAGTGAACAATTTCGCCCTTAATCACAATGTTTTTAATGCTGTCTTAAGATATAGCCGGTAGTTTTCGTAAATAATGTATTATTATCTATACGTTCCTAAAGCATCCATCAATCTGCAAAGTAATTTCTCGTCATCTTGTCTCGGAGGGAGCTCAAACTCAGCATTACTTCATCATTTTACTTCTGGAATGCGGGTTATATTATACTTAGGCCTGCAATCAGAAACATTCCTTTTTCATTAGAAAAAATATTACTGTTGTTGTAAAGTGCTTTCATCTATATTCAATAAGTATACTTTCATTTAGTAGGTAACTTAGTGTTTGAAATATAAAAATATGAAGCAGTACAATAAGTTGAGAGCTCTAGATAAGGGGCGTTTTGCAAGTTCTAAAAGCCCAATCTGACCCGCCAACCCTTTGTTGTGGGTACGCAAAAGAAATCTTCCCAATGTATATGTAATGCTCTTCGTTATTGGAGGAATAAAGAATATATGTACTTCCATGTATATTCATCTATTTGAGCACAGTTTATACAGATATCGCTGTACTTCCATGTATATTCATCTATACGAGCAAGTTTATACATACTTCGCTGTACTTCCATGTATATTCATCTATACGAGCAAGGTTATGCATACTTCCTTGTACTTCCATGTATATTCATCTGTACGAGCAAGTTTATACATACTTCGCTGTACTTCCATGTATATTCATCTATACGAGTAAGTTTATACAGATATCGCTGTACTTCCATGTATATTCATCTATACGAGCAAGTTTATACATACTTCGCTGTACTTCCATGTATATTCATCAATACGAGCAAGGTTATGCATACTTCCTTGTACTTCCATGTATATTCATCTATACGAGCAAGTTTATACATACTTCGCTGTACTTCCATGTATATTCATCAATACGAGCAAGTTTATACATACTTCGCTGTACTTCCATGTATATTCATCTGTACGAGCAAGTTTATGTATGCTTTGAATTAGATTGGAAAATACACAGTGTTTTCCAGCAATATTTTGAAATGAATCATTCGACAAGTCCAAAAATCCATTAGTGCTATTTATAGTCTAGCAAGGATTATTAAATATATATAAGTTTTGACTTAAGCCGTCTCAATAGAATACAATAATAGTAGTTTATAGGAATATGGATACTCTAGATGATTCATGCATAACATTTGGTTATTATCGGTGAATGGACATTGTACTACGTACACCGACAACGTCTTGAACAACCAGTTACTCCCCCAACATAGTTGAGTCCATCATTAACAGTACATTAACAAGACATGTTTACATGATGGGTTTATAGAAACAGATTTATAAATACATATGCATCTGTTAAAATCCAGCTGATTTGTACCTAACTGAGTTGTAAAATAGTGTGGAATGAAAACCAGGGGTAATGGTAATTGCAGTAATCCCAAGTAACAACGAACACAAATTGTGACCTTACCGCATATTACACTTTAATAGTAACACCTCGGCGCTGTATTGTTAGAGCTTTGATCTCCGGCGGGGTTAAACCCAAATACATTAAAATAGTAATAATGGATTTCCTTCCTTGCCGCTCAGGTTTGTTGGGATATCATTACGACTGACTCGCTGGTGTCCGGATCGATGGACCATTAGTACCTGTAACATGTTAGACGTGGTGTATACTAATGTACGAGGTGTTTCTGTTGATTTTCTATTTTTTGTCTGATTTAATGAACAAAACAAAACACTCTGAACCACAATATCACGAACATGTATATTGTGTTACGTATTCTGCGGTTTTCCAGACCTGCTTGTTAGCCTTTATCATGTTGCTTCGACTATGAGCTTCGACACCGGAAACAAGATTGGCATTCGAACAGTGAAGATCTTGTGCCTTTCCACCACACAGATGTCCCTTGATGCATCTGCAGCAGCCGACATTTAAAGACATTGTGGGAAAATGTAAAATTGCTAATTATGGGCAAATTTTTAAAAAGGGTTTTTGCATAATATATGAGCCGCGTTTAAATAGTTTGGCTCTTAATGCATACGATGGCTCGTATATGTATTGTGAAGGATCACATATGTTGCTACCAATATGTAAGTAAGTACGTATAGACAGACATTCAGAAGAAATAAGGCAGCCGAAAAAGTAATGAAAAAATACTTAAAAATATTAATAGTATGCATATTGTACAATAAACCGTGTATTGTCACAGCAAGACTGAATTAAATGAACACTCGCGTAGGTACATTATCTATATAGTGAACGTAGATAACATCATATCTACGACTCGGTCTATATGTACCAATATTAAATGTAGTGGTCCGAATGATGTGTGCATGTGTTGGTGGTCAATAAGTTTTCATAGCACAAACATTTATTTTAACCCTCTCCCACATACAACACATCTTTAAATCTCTATAAATGAAAGTTTAATTATTCCAAAGAGTTGAAAACATGATGGTAACAGGATAAATTGCTCGTTCTGAGCCATTTCTCCTTTTTGCACCATGTTTTCAAAAGTCGTCTGCTGCAGTGGCGTCAGAAAGCGTCTATATGCGGGAAAGGGTCAAACGCAGATTTTCTGTAATTGTTTGAGGGTTTTTATCGTCCAATGAAATGTGAATATTATTACAGGTAACCCATCAAACATTTAGGGAATTTCTAAAGATCTAGATAAATACTTCATACTTTCCAATGATCACTGAAAAACGCCTTTCTTCAGACCATTTCAAGGAAACTGACTTTGATCGTACTGGCTCATACGCTGGGTCTTTTTAGCTATCTACATGAGTTTTAATTGATGTTTCAATATTGTTAACCCTTTCCCTCATACGACATTTCTGCAGCAGACGACATTAAACATATTTTGTTCAATAAATAGAACATTTCTATAAATTAAATGGATAACCTATGACTAAAAGTGGAAAAACATTGTGTCAAAAGGAGAAATTGCTCGTTTTGAGCAATTTCTTCTTTCGTCACTATGTTTTCAAAAAGCCGTCTGCTGCAGAGGCGTCAAGAAAGCGTCTATATGAGGGAAAGAGTTAATTTCAACTTTTATAGCTCATTTACCAGGTTCTAGTTTA
>JASEVX010000008.1:15669624-15835966 GCA_031761405.1 Serripes groenlandicus
ACACTACAAGGCTACAATTTTCCATACTTTTCAAAGTAGACTAATATATATTGCGAATTAGCTTCATGCCATTGACATGTACTGCATATAATTGGTTTTCCCATTTTGAAATTGCGATTGAAATGTTCGGGTGTGCCCGATAAGCAATCAGTGTATAACATTTTAGTGGTTTTTTTGCGGGTTTGTAGCTGGCAATGAGACATTTCTCTTTAAGCACTCTTTCCAAAAATATACACAATTATTAACCACGATCATAGTTTTGGCTAATCAACATATCACACATATTTGCTTGCTAAATTGATGTTTCCTTATCGCAATTCTGTCGAACGAACAGCAATGAAGCCTTTGATAAACGGATATGACAATAAACCAAGAATGTAATTTTATCACAAAAGCCACTCATTACAAAATCTCGAGAAGATTTTTTCCTTGTGATAAAAAAAAGCCCATGGAGATTCAGTTATCTTGAAATTGGGTCAACTAATTTATTTTGTTTTAACGACATTTTCAACAATGTTTCAGTCATTTCACGGCGTCCAGTTCACCTACTTATGTGTTTCCTATTTTTCAAACGTCGGAAGTAATATTGGCCGAGCTGGGATTCGAACTCACAACCGCTGCATTGACATCCTGCGTCGCTACCGACTGAGCTACCGGGGCTCGGCTTGGGTTAATTTTTAATTCATGTAACATCCAGTGTTTGGTACGATTGTAATTGATCTCCCTCTAAATATTCTCGGTATATTCCGTAGAATACGAAAAGGATATTACGATAATTTCGAACGCGCGTTGTAACACGTGATCGGTACGTCAGGAGCGTCGTATCTAGACAATGTCAACGATATTTCGAACAGACAACGTGAACAAAATGAGCTTTAGAGCAACACAGTTTTATGCTAATATAGGGAAGAAAAATAAACAAATGGCTGTAAATCAGGCTTTAAGAAAGTCTATGGCATTATGCCAAGAGGCGGAAGAGTTGTTCATTCCAGGTAACGAGAAGGAACTAGGTTATTTGATTGGAATCCAAGTGCCAGGGAATTTATTCCGTACACCGGCTTATCTTGCAGTACATTAAATCCAAATGCCAATGAATTCGTGCAATCTAAACGATTGTTAATGACCAGACTGAATCCACTTGCGTCAGAATTCATTCCAAGAAGAACCCTTACAGCATCGACGACTAAAGTATTACTTCGTAACGATACATATGGTGGCATACTTCTGCCACAATAACCACTTAATTATTACGTTATTTAACTAGTTAGTCACTTAATTATCATGATAAATATCTGATTAACGCGTTATTTTTTATGGTAACAGATAGTTATGTTAACACTAAAAAGTATATGTTACTGCCCACTACTGCCAACATATACCTACATAATGCCATTTTTGATATATATTAAGTGACTAACGTGTTTTGTAACTAGTTAGTCAGATAAGTATCGTGATAATTATGTAGTTAACTAGTTAGTGAGATAAGTATCATGATAATTATGTCGTTAACTAGTTACGTAACTAGTTAGTCAGATAAGTTTCGCGATAAGTATGTAGTTAACTAGTTACGTAACTAGTTAATCATATAAGTATCGTGATAATTATGTGGTTAACTAGTTACGTAACTAGTTAGTCAGATAAGTATCGTGATAATTACGTAACTAGTTAACCACATAATTATCACGATATTATGTGGTTAACTAGTTACGTAACTAGTTAGTCAGATAAGTATCGTGATAATTACGTAACTAGTTAACCACATAATTATCACGATATTATGTGGTTAACTAGTTATGTAACTAGTTAGTCAGATAAGTATCGTGATACTTATGTAGTTAACTAGTTAGTGAGATAAGTATCATGATAATTATGTCGTTAACTAGTTACGTAACTAGTTAATCAGATAAGTTTCGCGATAAGTATGTAGTTAACTAGTTACGTAACTAGTTAATCAGTAAGTATCGTGATAATTATGTGGTTAACTAGTTACGTTACTAGTTAGTCAGATAAGTATCGTGATAATTACGTAATTAGTTAACCACATAATTATCGTGATACTTATCTGATTAACTAGTTACGTAACTAGTTAACCACATACTTATCGCGAAACTTATCTGACTAACTAGTTACGTAACTAGTTAACCACTTAATTATCGCGATACTTATCTCAATAACTAGTTAACCACATAAATATCACGAAACTTATCTGATTAACTAGTTACATAACGCATTAACCACTTCAAATATGTCTAAAATGGCATTATGTAGGTATCTGTTGGCAGTAGTGGGCAGTAACATAGACTTTTTTGTGTTGACATATGTATCTGTTAACATAAAAATTAACGCGTTAATCAGATATTTATCATGATAATTAAGTGACTAACTAGTTAAATAACGTGACAATTAAGTGGTTATGTGGTGGCAGAAGTATGCCACCATAGATACAGATAGACAAACTTTCGGAGAAAATACTTTAGTTTTGGACCCACAGGCAACAAAATGTGTACCATATGTTAACAATGAAGTAAAACCAGCATTGCAGAATATTAACAAAAAGTATGAGAAGGTTGGCGATTTGGCCTCTGTAAAGGTTGATGTTAGTACAAAAACGATGGTTGTCGGAGAAAAAGTTCTTAAAATTGACACAGCTGTTTTAGACAGTGATGGTAAAGACAAAGACGCTGATACCAAGCCACATGCCATGGACTATTCACAGGGTGTTATTAGTACGGAGTCTGTTATCGTAGAAAACATAGAAGATGTAACTATTACTGCTGCCGATGATGATTACAAAAACGATGATGACGAGGATTTCAATCCATTTATTTCATTGTGTATGTCTTTTTTAATTTATGATTATGTTCTGATTGTACGGACAAAAGAAAGAAAAGGAAAAAAATATAAAAAATCACTGTTACATAATTAATTCTTTTGCAGTTTTAATTTCTAACCCGGTTGGTAAGTCCTTCTTTTGTCTTGTGTTTTCTTTAACATTTCGGAGAGCTTTATAACGAATAATTTAACCTATCAGATACTGCATTTGATTACCTTAGCCAAATCAAATTCGGAAAAGTCATCAAAGCATATCAGTTCAGTCGGCCAAACAGGCATTGATAATCTCATGGTATTTACTTTTCAAAAACTCTTCAAAAGTGAAGAAAGGTAAGAATGTTTTGAAATAAACAAAAATAAATATGGGATTATACATGTGTATGGACTACATAATCACGAATGAATATCGAACAAAGTATACCTAGATTAGACTGCATGCATATGCATATCGATCTTGACTACACTGTTCGTAATTGCAGCTTAAATTAGTCCATAAAATGATATGCAAATGTTGCTCTTCCTGCGAACTCTACACCTTCACAAAGTTTGACAATCTTCTTGAAAACAACTCTTTCAGCGTCAAAGGCAATATTGAGGTTTTTGCAAACAATACAGAATCAGCATTGCTTGCTTTTTAGTTATAAACATATTCCAAAGGTGACGCCCTATTTTGAATACGGAATATTCTACAATTTGGTGCTGAAAGAGATTTAGGTCAAAGGGAAGTAAATCGGATTGACTTGCTTGGCAGACAATTTTGTCAAGGGATTTCAGATGAAAGGGCAGATGGAAGCAATTCATTTTCCATTAGCGACCATTACAGCTTTTTGCGCTATGGCTCTTTCCCAACAGCCAAAATAACCCAGAAACCTATATTTAATTAAAGTTCATTATTAAAACTACCAAAGAAGCACAAAAAACTCACATATTAGCCTACCTTTTGTTTAGCTATGACGTCAAATCAAAGTAAAATTCAGTGCGTGATAAATATGTCAACGGTTGGTGAACATGTTAGTTTTGTTGTTGCTTTTTTTGTAGTTCTAAGAATGAACTTTAATTTGATACAGGTATACTTTATATTAACGAACCATAACCCATGATGCTATAATGGTCGCCTATGTAAAATGAATTCCTTCCCTTTGACCAAAGTTCGATGAGTTTGTGTACCATTGTCGTGGTTTATACAGCCCTGTGTTCCATAGTCACCAAACCCAAAACCTGTTTTGCGAAACCTATATAGGTTTCGTCGATAATCCGTGCATTAGTCGGTAAACCAAACCTGTTTGACGGGAGTACATGCATAATACAGGTAGGTTTCGTTCCGCTCCATAGACAAAACGTGTTTACGTTGTGTTTACTATGGAACACAGGACTGGTATATGATCCATCAACCGTGTCTAAAATGTAATGTAAAATAAATATCTACACCTCACAGTATGTCATATGGAAGTGTACGTACGCGCTGCGCGTGGCGATTTCGTGCCTTGTTCCTTCCATCTGTGTACATCGAATACTCTAGTGAGAACGTGGCCGTCTGACCCACATGTAGTGGTAGGTGAGCCTGTACAAAGCCCTTCTAGTTAAACGTCTATTGACCTTCATGTATGTGTACTCCCATTTTGTCCGACACCGACCTGGTGAATCTGAACAAGTATTTAACATATGTTTATGACTGTTCTTTGGTATACTTTTTAACATCTCGTCAAATGGATCTGCATGGCTTACCATGTAAACTTATTGAAAATGATGTGCACTGAGGTTTCAAATGTTTTCGAGCGAAATTAAGATGGATTTATAGATCGTGTTTTACAATGTTTTGAACATTCTCCTGTTTATCTTGTGGTTTGTATAATTATGTATCGTTCACAACACTGACCAAAGGTGTATGTGTTTCGTCGGCTTTTGTGCCAATCGCAGCCCTGTGTTCCATAGTCAGAAAACTCTAAACCTGTTTTGCTAAACCTATATAGGTTTTGTCGATATACCGTTCCTTAGTCGGTTAACCAAACATGTTCTACCTGTTTTCCATTCATAAAACAGGTAGGTTTCGTTCCGTTTGATAGGCATAGCTTAAACTGTTTATGCTGTGTTTACTATGGAACACAAGGCAGATGATACGTATGTCATGGATATAACACGGACCTCAAAGCCGATTGAACGTAGACGGGGCATTGATAATGGGCGGGCTTGGTTCGTGCTAGCAGTCTCTTACACCGGACTGCTTATTCACTCGATTGCACTGTTCATGAATGGAGTCATATACATTGCTTTACTTCCGAAGTTCGAGGCTTTGAGGAGAGTGTCACGAAGACATCGCTTGTTCCAACCTTATCATCCGCCATGACGTGCTTTGGAAGTAGGTAAAGTAAAGTCGAGTGACGTATCTGTTAACCGTTTTTCAACTACAGACGCATTGTGACGCGTCTACAGCAGACGACTTTTGAAAACATCGTGACAAAAAGAGAAATTGCTCAAAACGAGCAATTTCTGTTTTTGCCACCATGTTTTCAACTTTTTCAGTAATCAAACCTACTATTATAGAGATTTTAAATATTTGAGTAGACATTTTCAAAGTCGTCTGCTGCAGATTTGCTGTATGTGGGAAAGGGTTATATTTAAACGACAGGGTTGAGACTATTGGCGGAAAAGAAGAAATTGCTAGTGTTGGAGACAATTTCTCGTTCCACCCTAAACTTTTTTAAAGATGTCTTCATTCGTCAGTAAACATTTATTTTGATCTGACAATGACACTACTAGCATTTCACACGATTGTTTTACTTACATCTTGTAATACAAAATAGGATCACATTCATTTGTTAAGGTAACCTGGGACGTATATAAGACTTATACGTTCCTGAGGTAACCAACACATATTTATCTTTATTTTATTTATTTCTAGTTCGGCATTCAACCATTATTAATCTATATTCTTACAGTGAATGTCTTCATTATTTAAACACGTCCATGGGGCAATGTAAAAGGTATCATTTGTTGGTAGACTTGCGCATGCGCAGAGGCTGCCATAGTCATAGTGAGTTTGAAGTCACGTGATGTATATGCCCTTCACCACCAACAATTAAGTGCAATTTTTGGTTTGACTAATTTACGAATGCTCACAAAAGCAAACATAGAGTAACGAAAAAAAAATCCGATTATTCAAGCTTATAATAGAAAATAACAAGTCTTGTAAGTGTAAATATCATATTTAAAGTGTACACAATTATTTAGATATCACTACGCCAATATAGCACTGCACCGCGCAATTACCCTTTGTAAATTGTAACCCTTTTTTCCCTCTCGGCAGAGATGTAAACATCCACTCGCCCGCTAGCATAAGCGAGTGGAATGAAGGATCGGCTAGTACGAAATTCTAGGCGCTAGTCCATACATATTCGTTCATGTCCTTATTCATAAAGATAGTATGCATTGCTAAGCTTTTTCTTTCTCTTTCTCTCAGTCCATCTATTCCTTCGACAACGATTAACGATGACTTTTGCATTTTGGATAGGTGCTTTCGACAAGGTCCGCGTCTAAAGAAACAAATTTCATCAAATGATTTGAGCGCTTTAAATCACTTGTTTATAAAGCGTTTAGAATACTTCGATTATAATAGGCAGAACGAATAACGAATAAATCTTGCAAGAAATCGATCATTTCTTGGGCCAAAATCAGGTAAATGACCCGCGGATATTGGTTGTTACAACATAACTGATTCATCCTTTTATTCTAAATTTGTATTACACAGTTCAAAATTAGATTTTGACAGTTTGTTCGTTATGATTTTGACGCGATTCAAGATTTTGAAGCGATTATTTCGTTCATAGAGTTGATTACTAACAGATGACTAAGTTGATGATGGAAAGAACATTAACAAGTTAAGCTAAAACATGCACAGGCAGGCGAGTGTTTCATTAGGATAAGTGCAACACTCAATTCCCAATCCTGCTTGCCCTTTAACAAATCACAACCCACCCCACAATATAAAAACTCTGCAGCAGACGAATTAAAAAAAATCTGAGCAAAGATACAGAAAATCACATTTATTGGAAGTGTAATCATTGAATATAGTTGAAAACATTGTTGCAAAAGGAGAAAGCTTGTTATGAGCAATTTCTTCTTCTGCATCAATGTTTTCAAAAGTCGTCGGCTGCAATTACGTATGCAAGTGGGAAAGGTTTAAATAAGAAACACTTTTTCAAATGATAGTCAGTTGGCTATTCTAGTATATAATGTCCGTCTTAAATAATAATGACAAAACTTTCAAAAAACAAGAAAAAGATTTTTTACAATTTAATTGAAAACATATTTAATCAAAGTTGGGAAAGTTGTCCCTTTCCGTGCTTTTTTTATGAGAGTTCAAATCACAAGCAAAACTTATGGGACAGAGTTGACAAATAACACATTGACACAATTTCAGATTTAGGCTTTGTTTCTGTCAAACTGCTGAAGAAGACAACACTGAGACACACATTTTGATTAAAAGTTTATTTAAAAAAAGGAATAATTTTATTTATGATAAACAACATTACAATGATGGTGTAGAAAATACATGTCAACAATACATTTTTCAATTTGTACATTCATTGCACAGACCAAATCTTAGCAAGTTTGAAATTATGGACCTCTCAGCACATTTTTTTCTCAATTCATTACTTCTTGGCAGGATTTTACTGCTAAAATTGATGATTTTTTTTAATTTTTGGCCGGATTGCTTTAGCAATTCCGGTCTATAGATTGGCGATGTCTGTCTCTCCGTCTGTCTGTTCGTCAACATTTTGGTTAAAGTTTTAGGTTGAGGCAAAATCTCAGCACTGGAAAGGGTTACACACTTGAAACTTTGCCTGAAGGTAACCAGTAACAAGTTCTATTGATTTATATGGTTACTTTCATATATGCACTTCTGTATCTCTTCTTAAACGATCGCAATTCTACCTTGAGTACTTTCAGTACTTTGATTAACAGTGTGGGTTTAGATACACTCCAACTAATACGAATCTACATAAGTTTACAGAACGATAAGAATCTTGATCTGGATTCACACTGTTCACAAAATACAAAGTGTACATTAATTATTAGTTAATATTATCTTAGTACTAATGACTGAGTAGCAAACACTGTAGACCTGCATATATGTGAAGGCAGATTTTTATATTTATTGATAGCAAATGTTGTATATAAAATGTGAATTCCAAGATAAAACAATTTGAGCCGTTCCACGAGAAAACCAACATTATGGACTCTGCGTAATGCATCGACCCAGATCAGCCTGCGCAGGCTAATCCGGGCCGACACATTCCGTCTCAGAGGGATAGAGGTATAGATAAATGATTCATGAAACAGAAAATCCACCGGAGGCGAAAAGAGTCTCTCCGAGTTTACCTGCACGGCATGATTAAGCTGATCCGGGTCTATACTTTACACAGTCCACACTGTTGGTTTTCTCGTAATTCGGCTCATTATTAAGACGCGTTTAGTAGCATAAATGGAACGAGTGGTTAACAAGGAAACCGAGGGAGTCCCTGGTTCGAGAACGGCGCTCATGGGTGGTGTACATTTGTGCAACTCAAATTAATTTAAACTTATTCATTTTACAAGCTTTGAGCTTATATTAACAACTCTCGATGTCTGCTTACTGGATACTTAACCAGTACTCACGCCGCTTGTGTGGAAAATCCGAAAGGGGTTCGAACCAGGGACATATGGTGCGAGAGGCCGACCATCTACCACTGCACAACTGTCCTCCACTCGCAATACCTAGCATTATACCAGTTTGCTAGGTATGGTTAAATTATAGTGTATATCTAATTATAACGTTTACGGTAGGCAATCATGAGAAAGATAAATTTGTAAACATCTGTTAACTTATAAACATAAGTATATCTATAACAAATGTATCGCTGTTTATCGCGATATTTGTTTATTGACACGGAAGAATGCACAATATAACCTTCATCGTTTAAATGTGTGTGATATACCACATACCCTTTTCATAAGTTAGTATCCCCCATTGTCAAAACATCGTCATGATTTAGCGGAAGGCCTATTTTTAGAACTAACATCAGATTATGCTATGATTGGCGAAATCGGACGATCTAGGGTGTAATAAGACCCCTGCGTTCTGATATTTTAGGTCAGATGGAAGCAATTAATTTTCCATAGGTGACAATTATGCGTTTTGGGCTATGGCTCATTCCCAACAATCTAAATAACTACATGATGACCTTTTTTTTAAGCCATGACGTCAAATCAAAGATTCACCCTTATCCCGCAGGGAATTTCACTTTCAATTTCAGAAAAAATGTTGATCTGAAAATTGCTTGTAAGCTGTCAATATAGCTGAAAGCAAACAATGTTTTGGTTACAAATCAGTCAGAGGGTATTTCATTGTATTAAAATTACTTTTAACTTTCTATAAAATCATTTTTGTCCAATGGGAGACCACTTCTGCCTTATGGATTCATCTGAAATTGTCTAGACAAAATTGTCTGCCCGGCGCTCCGATCAGAATTGCTTCCTTTTGACCATAAATATAGTAAGACAAACTAGTAAAAGGGGAAGAAACTCTTGACTAGGGTGTATTCAGATTTAAGCACTCGGCCGTCTACTAGTTAACATCTGTACTGTATTGAATCAGAGCTCTAGATCAGAAGAATATTTCACACTCCAAAATCCTTATATGACCCTCAAACCCTATGGTGTTGGTACTCACAAGAATCGTCTCACTGAGACGATTCTTTTGAGTACACACTTCATAGAGTTTAGTTGAGTCATAAGCGAGATATAATAAGGAAAATACTACTTTACTCCTCCTTATCTAGTTCTCTATTTGGCTAACACTGAACCTCCTAGCAGTTTATCTGTTTGGTCAATCAGGATACACTCCCACTCACCAATCGGGTCATACATCTACCTAGTGTTTAAAAATGGTAGTAGTAAACCAAGCGGTCTTAACGGATTTATTTTTTCCTTATTATGCGTGAAATAATTCATGTGCTAAATGCAATATGATAATTGTTTGCGTCATAATGTTGCGAAGGTTCTACATTTCTTCATGAGTCTGTGTTTGTTGTTCTTCTATTTGGTTGTACTTTTTTTTAAGGTCCAGTTGTAAGTATTGTTATCAACAAGTTCAGCTGTAGGATTGCCATAGTCGCAGGAGGTATTTTCATGACGGCAGGATTTGCACTTAGCGCATTTGTTCCTAATATAAATTGGGCCATTCTGACAGCAGGCATTTTACCTGGTAAGACCATTTTTAGCAAAGCTTGTATTCACTGTTAACATGTTTCTCATCATACCT
The DNA here is from genome assembly GCA_031761405.1 of Serripes groenlandicus. Taxonomy (NCBI): domain Eukaryota; kingdom Metazoa; phylum Mollusca; class Bivalvia; order Cardiida; family Cardiidae; genus Serripes; species Serripes groenlandicus. The sequence goes on from JASEVX010000008.1 coordinate 15,679,757, forward strand.
TTGTGTTGTGAATCTCAGTCTACTGTTCTTATTAATTCATCAGCTGGTATCCCAGAAGGGAAAACTACTGATGTTTTCGATGGTCAGCCTAAGTGGCTCAGTTAAAAAGGATAATAACATCGATTCAATAACAGTTTGTGTTTTTTTCCATTGGTTACTGCGACCAGCGTCATTCGTCTCCCTCCAATGGACAAAGTAAATGAGAGAAGGAAGCCATTGCATTTTTAGAATGCATCCTCACTAGCAATGGTTACGCCATACATAAGCATTTCCCATAAGTAAGCTATGGAATGTTATAGACAAATCAGCCTTGGTTTGCGAAGGTGTGTTCAAATTTCGTTTGAGCCAGTACTTTACCCTTTTCCACATACATCAAATCCTCAGCAGAGCAACTTTGAAAATATCTAGTCAAAACATGGCAAATCACTATAAATTATTATTTAATTACTGAAAAGGTTGAGCGAATCTTTTTCGGAAAAACGAGAAATTGTTCGTTTTGAGCAGTTTCTCCTTTTATAGCAATGTTTTCAAATGTAGTCTGCTGCAAATGCGCTATAGAGTGTCTTTGTGAGGGAAAGTGTGAATATATCAGGACGTTACATGTACCTGTTTACAATTGAACCGTGATGATAGTAGAACAGACTAGCAGCTTATTTTAATAATGCAATTTGTTCAGAATCAACATTTTTAAATGGTTTAAACTTTAAAGCACTTCACCAAATATTGGTTTTAATGGTTGACATACAACGGATATCTTATCGCACAGTTGCTTTTGTATAGGACACGACTGAACTTCCTCTGTATCGTTGAAGCGCAATAAGACCGTCCGTTTGAAATGTCCATTAACCCTTTCCCATATACAGGTGCCTTTGAAGCATCTGTTACAGACTCTTGTTATTGTTTTCAAATACATTTTCATATGTATTTAACATTGATGTAACTGTTACATGTTTTTGCCTAGATGTTTTCAAAGTTGACTTCTGCAGATTTGTTAAAATGTAAACATACTTTTCAGGAATAGGTCACGCCTGCACCATCAACGGATGTGTTTGTGCCATTGCACTGAACTTTGACAAATACAGGGATTTGTTTGTAACATTATGCTACCTTATCAACGGTATTGGGCTTTTTATTGCAACACCATTGGCACTATTAGTGTTAGACAATCTCGGCCTCTCTAACTTCTTCCTGGTTTGTGCCTCTTTTTCCGCACACATTTGTTTAATTGGGGCTGTAGTGCGACCCTCGGTTATTGAAAAAGATATCAAATCAAAATGTAATGGAGCAACGTTGGACAATAAGGACATCTCGCATTGTGGAGGTTGCAAACTATTAATCCATAAAGCCCTGGTATGTTACTTATGCACGAATATAGCCATGGGATTCTCATTCGTTACAAGTGCAACTCATATTCCGAATTACGTTACAACGTATGGTGGCTCTGATCAAGAAATAGAGATCGTGATGATTGCCTTCTTAGTAGGTAACATACTAGGACGAGGCGCTGGATTCCTGCCCACCAATTGTTGTAGGAAAAATTCTTTATATGGTTATGTAGCATCCTTTGGTTTGTGTGCAATGCTCACTATGACGTTTCCTTTTTACGCCAAGATGACGTTTGGTGTATATACATTCGTGATACAAACTCGGTTCTTTACGGGGATTCCCAACACGATGATGACGCAACTTCCGGCAAGATTTGTAGGTATTTCAAAGCAAGTGGATTATCATTGGTTTTCTTGGGACTTGGATTTGGGATAGGTCCTTTTATCATAGGTAAGAATTGATATTTTGATTACTTTACCAGCTCCTATAAACCCATGCACGATGAGTGAAATTACACCTACATTTTTATATGATCTAAATAAATTAATTTTGAAGGGTGTCGAGTCTCCAAACGACAGACGTCTGTCCGTATTCTTAAACATAAAGGATATTTTAATTGTTATCGTTCACCTGTGAGTGCTACGATGACCAACCTCCTTAGAACTTATTAGACAAAAGTAGAGAACTTTCACTGTTCACATCCATTTAACTACTGAAAACGCATATCTTCGTAAAAATTCATGCAATCTAACTTTAATTACACGTGCACGTAATGGTCTTACAGCTGTTTACAAATTGTCGTTTCAATATACCAAATATGATCCATGTGTGTCAAAAAAAAAAAAAAAAAAAAAATAGCGTGAGGGTAAGAAAATCTTCATTTTTAGGAATTTTGACAATTAATTTTCATCTAAATATTCATTTTATTTATGTTAGCTCATTTACCTGGTTATATTGGTTCTTAACATATGTTACATTTTCTTTCTATGTAATTTTATATTGTAATAACCACTTTTGAACGTATTCATCATGAAGAGAGTGCTCTATAAATGTGGTATAATAATAATATAATCTTGAATGCTTCTTTAGGTCAATAGAGAGATCCATAAGTGACTTCGCGGAAGCGCAGAGTGATCTGGTTATGACTGGTATCACACGTCATGTTGTTAGTTTTCCTGTTGCGCCCGTCATTTTCCCTTTACATTTGTGGTAGGGCTTTTTCAAGTTACGTCTTCAGATTTCTATTCACATTTCTTTTTTAAAAGTTTATAGTTTTTATTAAAGATTCTTTTTCACATTTCTGTTCACATTTGTATTAAGGTTTCCTGTACGACTTGACGCGATTCTATGACTACAGCTGTGTTCTAGCAGGTATGTAAATACATTACATAAACCGTGTTCTACATTTGTAATTAAAACAATGGGAACAAGAACAAGCACAAGTTTGTCCGAACGTTTTCATCTAGGAATAAAACATATCTTCCATTGTTGTCCCGTTTTCAACAAATATGCAGCAGACGACTTTAGAAAACATACACAATAAGAATGAAGTTATTGTTTGATGTTTAAAACATTGTGACAAAAGAGAAGAAAAGCCCATGATGAACAATTTGTTCTTCAGTTTAAATATATTGAAAAGCATCTGTATGTAGGAAACTGTGTACTCATCGATGTGCTTATGTGCTGTCCTATGCTCCATTAAATATTTCAAAATATATGACGCTTGAGATCGTTAAGATCGGTATTGTTTTGTGGGCTTGTCGGACTTTTCACCGACCACTTATGCCTTTGGACGGAAATCGCCAAGCTTAGATACTGTTAGTAAATTACCGTCATTCGAGATTCACCGACCCATGCTTTACCTAGATACAACTTAGTTGAGATAATCAATTAAATTATTCTACATTTAGTTCATTTAATAGAGATTGGTTGAACCCAGGAACTTAATTAACCTGCATGTACCTTTAAATGACTGAATTATTTAACAGAATAATTAAAATGAACTAAAGTATCTACTTATATATTTTGATTTTTAAAGACGATGATGCTTTTTGGTGCTTTATTTGGATACGCATCTCTTCGACTGGAGGGACAAGAGTCATTAAATGCTGAGGCTGTTAACACTTTGGAAAGTAAAGAGGAGACAATAAGTGTGTTTTCTGATACATGTACAGCTACACAGACCTAAATTGCTGTAACCTGCACATATTCGTTCGAGGCCAGTTAAATAATTAGCTATCGAGACATTGTTAACTTTTAATACCCGTTCAAACACATGTCATGAATTATAATCGAGACATTGTTATCTTTCAATACTTGTCCGAACACATTTCATAAACTATTGAGACATTGTAAAATTAGAAATAATAGTAAAACAGCAATTTATTGAAACATTATAATCTACTCGCCCTAGAACAATTCATACATTTCTGAGATACATTTTAACCAGAGATTTCGTCCAAGGACCGATCACAAATTATTGAGTTTTAGTCCTCGAGCGAGTATTTGTAGTCATTGTTATCTGCTCGCCCTAGAACAATTCGTAAATTTCTGAGATACATTTTAACTAGATATTTCGTACAAGGACCGATCACAAATTATTGAGTATTTATGAACTACAATTACTCGCTCGAGGACAGTTCATAACGAAAAAGTAGCATGTGTTAACGTGTCATGGAATTGTGAATGTAAAGAAGATTATAAAACTTGACAATGTTAATTTTGTTAAAAGATATTTCTTAATTTTGCCGACCTGAAGAAAATAATTTGGGACGATTTTTCTTTTCTAGATTAATATTAGAATTAAAGTTGTAAGAAAAACAACTTAACAGAAGTTCTTTTTTAAGTCCAAAAACGTCGGACAGACTGCAGCTTCCTTCATACAGCTTCGCTCAACGTTGCATTGGTAAAGTAAAATGTACATGTGTGACGTTAACAAGTTAAATGTTTGAAAGTAAATCGATTAACGGATAAGTGAAATTACACCACAAAGTTAAGATTACGTTAAATGAGATGTTTTAACCCCAGATGTCAGCTGAGATTTGCCACGTTGGCTGTTTATGACTGTCAAACGATGAGTCATAACACTACTATGTATAGAAACAACAATAACAACAACAACAACAATAACAACGAACATTACGTTCCCATACGACAGCGAATATTCAAACTACCATAATAACGAATGATAAACCTGGTGTAATTTTATTGGTATTAATAATATATGTACTGGTAGTACTAACAGCACTTTGATTTATATTATTTAGAGTTATTTTCGTTGTATGCTCGAGTAAGGCCCAACAGTTACGTAAATTCCTTAGCCATAACATATGTGCTTTTGATGAATACAAGTAGAACTCAATTTATACCGTTCGTTGTCATTCTGGTGGCCTAACATTACATGGTGTCGGATAACTCGGGAAATAATCGCCATGGATTTAAACGGCGTACCACGGCCACAAATGAACTGGGATTCGTCAAATTCGGTCGAAACCTGGAAAAAAGTTCAAGCAACACGTTGACTTAATTCTGGAAGGACCCCTTGCCGACAAAGACAAAGACGAAAAGGTAAATATTACCTACCTCTTGTTATTGGTTGGCGAATAGAGAAGAGACATTTACAATACTTGGCAGTTAAACGAAAATGACTCAAAGAAATTGTCCGCTCATAACGATAATTGTTGTTATACGTGCAGCCCAAACAGAATTCATTACTGGCCCGGTGTATATTTAGACAAGTCTCATTTGTCACGAATTCGCAAAAAGTGACGGAAAAACTCATCAACGATGGTGATGATTTGACACTAGAAAAAGCAGTCCGAATTGCTCAGACATTTGAAAACAATCAAGGACAACTGAACGAAATGAGGACCCTGGATCCAAACACAGATACAGCAGGGCCCGTGCGTGCAGTGAAAGCTCATAACCCACAGAGACACTCACAATATAATCAAAATGGTGCTTATCGCGTATCGGAACATTAAAAAATGGATAACAGACGCCAATGACTTTCAAAATAAAGTCTATTTGAAAGGTAATACACGCGACAAATGTGGGAACTGCGGAATTAATCATGCAAAACGAGATGACTGCCCCGCAAAGGGAAAAAATTGTAATAGGTGCCACAAATGGAAGCACTTCGCAAAAGTATGCAGAGCGACGAAACCGAAAGTAGACTCCGTTCACCTAGATACAAGAGATGATATAGATGAAGATCAATATTTTTAGATTTACTCTATAAGTGATGATACATGTATTTCAAATTGTAAAAATGATCAAGCCTTTGCTATCATTAATGTAGGTACAAAACTAGTTGAGTTTAAGCTCGACACAGGCTCTCAGGTGAATATTTTGCCAAAATATGTATTAGATCAGTTTAATGTTAAGGGTTCGATTAAGAAAGCACCTCGTATAATGGTAACCCCTTGTCATCGCTTAGCATCTGCTGTATACATTGCTCTCATGGTTCCACGTCGGGAAATGTTGAATTTGACTATGTAGATACTAATTCGCCACCTGTTTTAGGTATTAAATCCTGCTTAGACTACAAGCTGATTAAACTGGTTTATACCTGTAATTCTGAACCCACGGTCACAGTGTCAGAACCCATGAATAAAAAGACAGTGCTCAATGATTACTCTGATATATTCAAGGGTGTAGGTCTTATTCCTTGTGAGGCTGAGATCCATATTGACCCCAAGGTCCCCTCTGATATACATACCCCAATGCGCACCCCTGTTGCTCTTGGCGATCGGTTTAAGTCAGAGTTAGACAGGATGGAGGAGGCGGATATTATTTGTAAAGTTGATGTCCCAACCCCATGGGTCAATTCGGTAGTTGTTGTCGAAAAACCCAATGGTTTGATTAGATTATGTCTAGATCCAAAAGATCTGAACATGGCAATTCAGCGTCCGCATTACTCTACAAAAAATATTGAGGATATACTTCCGTAATTGTTTAATGCAAACTATTTTACCAAACTTGATGTCAGATCTGGTTATTGGGCCATTTGTCTATCAGAGCAGTCTTCATATCTGACTACTTTCAATTCGCCCCAAGGCAGATATCGTTTTAAGCGCTTTCCCTTTGGCTTTAAGTGCTCACAGAATGTTTTCCAATCTAAGATAGATGAATGTTATTCTGGTCTCAATGGTGTCGTTGTTATAGGGGACGATATTCTTGTTTATGGGTCGACTAGAGAGGAACATGATCAAAACTTAACCAAAGTCTTGAAGGTTACACGCAAGAAGGGTGTCAAATTGAATAGTGACAAGTTAGAGGTCGGTGTCACAGAAGTAACTTATTTTGGTCATGTATTAACCACAGAAGGTCTCAAGGCAGATCCCAATAAGGTCAGGGCAATACAAGATATGCCTCCCCCTACTAACAAATCAAAGTTGCAGACAGTTGGGAATGGTGAATTATCTTTCAAAATTTGCACCAAACTTGGCAGAAGTTACTAGCCCATTGCGTTGCCTGCTAAATAAGGATGTTGAGCTTTCATAGGACACTCCCGCAGAATGAGGCATTTAAAAACGTCAAGGACATATTGACAAGGTTACCAGGACCTATACTTTCATATTATGACCCTCAAAAGGATTTAAGCTTGCAGGTTGGTGCTTCAACGTATGGATTAGGCTCTGTATTTCTCCAAAACTCTAAACCTGTGGCTTATGCTTCTAAGTCATTAACCCCATCAGAGGTGAACAATTATGAAGAAATCTGTGTTAGACGTTCCTGCTAGATTGCAGCGTATGATTTTATGATAACAGCGTTATGACCTTGAGATAGAACATGTGCCTGGTAAATGTATTCCTGTTGCTGATAGATTGTCCCGTAAATTTGTATCGGACACATATCCTGGTCTTTCTGATAGTTTAAAGGCTCAAGCACACCTGATTGTTTCCACCTTGCCTGTCAGTGATAGAAAAATGCAAGATTGAAGAAGCTTCATTGTCTGACCCCCAATTTAAGATTCTAAGGTCCGTTATTTTAGAGGGTTGGCCAAATTCTCGCAGTAAATGCCACCCAGATATTCAGGAATTTTGTAATCATAGAGACGAACTCATGGTGCTAGGTGGTTTAATCTTTAAAGGACGAAAAATCATTATTCCCTCTTCTCTAGGAAACAATATGCTTGAACGCATTCATGTTGGGCATATGGGTGTTGAACAATGTTTGCATAGGGCGCGTGGTGTTATATTCTGTCCCAAAATGTCATTAGATATCTCAAATATGGTATGTTCAGTCTGTCTCGAACGCAACCATTTAAATGCCAAAGAGCCTTTGAAACCACACAAGATTCCACCGTACCCCTGGCAAGTAGTGGCTACTGATTTATTTTGTTTTGACAATGCTTACTATGTTGTAATTGTTGATTACTATAGTATGTTCTTTGAAATTCATAAGTTAAATGGTACCAAGAGTCAAGCTATTATTACCAACTTTAAAGGTACATTTTCTAGATTTGATATCCCAGAAACCTTTTTCGGATAATGGTCCCTAATATGCTGCCGGGAATTCAGTGATTTTGCTAGCGGATGGGATTTTAAAAATGTGACTTCTAGTCCCCACTATCCGCAGTCAAACGGTTTAGCAGAAAAAATGTGCAAATTGTAAAACGCATTTTCAGCAAATGTTAAAGGGATGGAAAAGATCCATATTTTGCAACTCCATTAAATATTGGTTTTACCCCATCTGAAAAATGAGTAGAACATTGAGGTCTATCTGGCCATCCACACTTGCTACATTTATTCCTTATACCCCTGACTATCAAAAGGTTCAGAATAACCTATGTTCAAAGCAATCATATCAAAGAAATGTTATGCTAAATCCTTAACATTCTTTGAGCAATGTCCAAGGAGACATGGTTAGATTTAGTCATAACAATGGTTTATTGAAACCTGCTGTTATTTCTAGTGAACATTCTACTGATAGGTCTTATATCATTGAAGGTCAAAATGGTGGTGTATATAGAAGAAATAGGCGTGACTTGATAAACACCAATGAGAAAATTAATATTCAAAAGTGTGCAAATGATATACCTATGTCTGTTCCCCATGTAAAGACAGAATCTCATAATACAGAAATTGTTCCAAATGAAAAAAAAGGAAACCGCCCAATTTCAAACTGAAAAGTCTACAATTTCTGATATTAATGTGTATGTCACTATATCTGGACGGGTTGTTAAACCAAAGATTATTGAGTCCATTTAATATGTATACAAGACGAAATTTGATGCAAATATGATTTCGAAGCATAACTTAAAGGAAGCAGATGCAGTTCAGTATATTTAGATAACGTGTGCAAACAGACAGGATGTAAATATTTTGAACAAAAAGGCCAAATGTCCCTTTATTTTAAACAAGAAGGCCAAGATGTGCCTATATTGCTCACCTGGCTACCATAGCATATAATTTACAGTTTGCCTGCAACTATAATGTGTCATACAAACTGAATTTTCTTCATTTTTTACCATAAACGGTTTTAAATCTGCACAAACTAGATCAATTATATAAAACAAAAACATAGGTGCTTAAATATTAACAAATATTAAGGTGTAATGCCTCTAGTTATAAGTTAAGTTGTAAACAAGCTTTGGTAGGAGAGGGGGAAGTCTATTCTCCTTCTATTTTAGCAGAAGTATGATAACAAAAACGGGAGTTTATAAACAAAAAATACGAGGTAATATTAAAGTTTAAAGATATGTATCACCAAAATTGAGCATTTATGAAATTAAAAGAAAAATTGGAAAATTCAACTTAACTTACCTTTTAAGAAGGGAAGTCGAAGTTTGATTGAGATTATATTACCACTAACTCCTTAAGGGATCACACAGATATGGCGTAGCTCATTATTATGCATATTCAGTCTATAGAGGGAATGGTACATTGTATGTACATACATGTATCTCTAAAAAAGAATGACTATACATGACAAGATAAGATCTATAAATGTGTTATGAGTACTAAGTTTTGCAAACAAAGTGTCAAACCTTAGATGTATAGAAATTCTGTATTGCTTCCTGCACAGTCAATTGTTCTTTTAGTTTATTGTAAAGTCTAGCAAAAGTTCTCACATTTGACCAACCAGCTGTCTTTGTTATGACATCTAGAGATACCCCTTTCAGCTTGGCCAATGAAGTAGCCACTGCCTTGGAATATGGGGTCCATATGAAGAGTCAATGCCGGCTTTAATCAATACTGATTTTATCCATCTAGATACTGTCGACCTAGCCACTCCTCTGTGTGGCTTTTGCGCGCTAATAAGCAACTTCCATTCTTTTGATCGAAGACAGTCTGTTCTTTTAATGTATTCCTTCATAATTGTAACAATATATAATTACTTATTTTCTGAAAAGGATTTTAATATGATATTGTCCAAATGTTTTCCCGGCCTTGACTGTTTTAGTAAATGATCGGTTATAATAGTTATTGAATCATTTTTCATCATAATATCTTTTAAATCAATTAATTGTAAAGTTTGACAGCTCTACTGAAAACGTGTGGTGTCCTGTAAGCTCTCTAAATATGTTAGAACTACAGTAACATCCCATGTTTCATTATATTTGGGTATTGTTGGTCTTTTCAAAAACACACCCCTCATAAACCGTTAAATAAGGGAATTGTGTCTTAACTCTAAATCACCACAGATCCTAACAAAACATTTTAATTGCCGCTCTTGCGGTACCTAATGCACTGTATTTCAAATCACGTTCAAAAAGCTGTGTTAGTAACTTGATTACTGCACTGAAAGGTGGCTTAAATGTATCAATTTGAACTGTAACCATTTTTTAATGTATATCTCGTATTTATTCTTTGTTGCATTATCCACGAATCCAGGATGATAGTGGCAGCATGTCCTGAAATGTCTTGACGTTGTAACGCTTCCCGGAGATACGAAAAACACCCAACTTCATTTGACGTGAAGGATGTCGGTATTCTAGTTTGTGAGGTAGTTGAAGAATGTTCTTGGAATTTGGAAGTATATATGATTCCCCACTGATCAGATGAAGAAGTAACGCCCACATGTTTTGTGTAGGCCATATTAGTGCTATTAACACGGCTTCTGTTCATCAGCTTCACAATTGTATTTCCCTGGTTCATGTGCAGCACTTAAATGAATTTGGTTTTGTATGCACCAAACCCATATTTCACGTGCAAGATTGTTTAGTTCCATCTTTTTTCCCCCTAACTTGTTAATGTATGCACAACTGGTAGTATTATCCATATATACTCTTATGTGTTTTTTTGAAACATCTTTGGATAGAGACAATAAAGCTAGTTGACAAGCTTTTAGTTCTAAACTATTTATATGGAGTTTTTGTTCATGGACATCCCATACTCCCCCAGTTTTTAGGTATTTGTCTCATTAGTGGCACCCCATCCTTTCTAGGAAGCATCAGTGAATATGACAGTGTGTGGAGGTCCATGTGACACGTTTTTACAACTATGTGGAATATTTTGAATAATCAGGGACTCACATAAAAGCATCAAAGTTGCCTCTTTTCTTTTTCAAATTATAATATTTAACTAATTCAAAAGGTTTATAGTATAACGCATATAACGGCAACCATATTCCCGATCATTTGTGCGAACTTTCTTATAGTAACATGTGTTTTGTCCAGCATTACTGTACACAATTGAATGATACAGTCTTGTTTATCTCGAGTTAATGTAACTGTCATTGTTTCAGAACACAAGATGAAAATTACAAAAGTAATCTGCCTTGATGGGGTTTAAAACAGATGTTGTGGGATGTACCGTTAGACCTAGACTCCATTAATAATACAGTATATTTCATATTATTTTCACAGTTCCTCAGCTATCTTTTTCTTTTCAATATCACTGAATGTTATTGGAAGAACAAATTGTACTGGTAATGTATCTAATTCAACTGAATATCCACAAACGGTTTGCAACACCCACTTATCAGTTGTTAGCCTCATGGGATGCTGTTTTCCCAGTTAAGAAGTTAATGTCTATTACTTACTACTTTCATTTCTTGTGATAGTTTTGCCCCTCGGACCTCTGTCCGTAATGAGTGGGCTGGCCCTGCTGGAAGTACGGTTTTGTACTCTTCCCATATTTCCTGGAATGATTTCCATTGTAAGGCCGAGGGGAATCTTGTTGTATATTCTGTTGTAGGAAGCGTTGTTGAGAGGTTCCTTCCCACTTTATCCCTAAACAACCTTCTTGGGTTTTGTTGTTGGCGTGGGCCCGTTGTCATTTTGATCATTTTTTAATCATCCAAGGCTTTTGTATCCTCTGGCAACGTGTCTTCAAACGATTTTGTCGCTGAGATGTTTTGTTGAGCCTGGCAGATTGATTTAAAGCGTTGGTAAAGATCTGGTTTGGTCTGGTCACGCCTTACTTGTTTTTTTGACGTTACTGAGTGACACAATAGTTTGAACGTGTCCATGACCAGACCTCGCAGTTCCTCACCTTTACATTTAGGGTCTTTATGTAAAATGTCTAATGCCTGGGTTATGGAAATAATTGCTGCATTATAATTATTTACTGCTTTTTGATATACAGCATTCCGTGCCTTTGTGTTACGTTTAAGTTGGCGCCAAAGGAAAGAATAAATTCTCGTAACCTTTAAATTGTCCATATTGTCAGGTCTGATGTATTTTTTCTCTCAATTGCCGAACCTTATCCACTTCCTTTGGTGTTTCGTCTGTATTTGCTCGGAGAGCCTGATTTAAAACACCGGCCAAATCAGGACTTATTTGTGTACCTTCCTTCTTTTCCTCCTTATATAATTCATCAAGATCGCGTAAAAGGTTCTCGTCTTCCTCTGGACAGTTAATTACCTCATGATCTGGCGCATTATTGCTTAATAGCAAATCTAAATCATCGTTTTCCTCGTTGAAATGGGGATCGCTGTGTACATCCGCGTTGACAGCTGCCGGCTGTCTGAAAACATCTGTTTCCGGTTGTCGTTTATTATGCGGTTCCTCGCTGTCACTCGACGACACGGAGTCGGATCGTTTCCGGTTCAAGCTTGATATTTGTGACTCAAAACGTTGCACGGCATCACTAAGCCTTTTCACCGTATTTGTTGTACCACGGACTGCAACCATACTATCCGTAAATCGGGTAAGGATTGCACCGCCCTTTCCACAAAATATACTCATCCTTTCCTCTGTACAAGGTGTTGCGTCACTTCCGCTCTGGCCTTCCGCCAAATTTAGAGCTTGGGCTGCTGACCCCTCTTTGCTCCTGCTGGTCATATTTATTACGTAATAAGTAATTGAACTAAGGCAAATCTTTTTCAAAGTGGCTTCGTCAGTCCGACGACAGCGTTGATTTCTTTAAAAGAAATATATAATTCAGACAAAATCACGATTTACAGTCCGTAAACCGATATCCAAAATTGTCCGAAATATCGGAAATTTGCAGGAAAAGCTTCTCCACACGTGCCACAAAAATTCCTCGTTTCGAATCCCTCTTCCCACGAAATAAGTTTATGATTATTATTCCGATAATTTCGTACCAATATGAATTGAATTTATGCGATAATTAAATTATCTCTTCTCTAAATTAAAACTGTTGTACTGCATAAACGTGTTTTAGCCTCGTTATGAATCTGCATATTAATGATCTACGTCATCTCTGTGGGATCCCCTTAAGGAGTTAAGTGGGATATATAATGTTACATGTATAGTCAACATATAGCAAGAATACAATGGTCTGAATGAACAAACTGTATGGGAAGGAACGTTTTATGTTTAGAAATACAACATAATGTTATACATAGGCAAAAACACCCATGAATGTTGGTCCATAGACCAAACAATTAACAAAACAGGAAGTTGGGGGAAAAGTAAACTTTTTTTCCGAGCGTTGATGAACCGTGTCGTCAGGGCCGTCAATCAACCTATTAAAAAAGCGTAGCCTAGGCAGTTGGGACAAATTATTAAATACAAATTATATGTGTCTAAAGATTTGTAATAACGGTAGAAGACATACGTATTTTGCACCTTGATGTTTCTTAAATCAGTTAATACAAATTATTGATTCATGAAGGTTGTTTTTTTAAAAACATATTACAGAGTTTTTCTTTACAATAATAATGTTGGTTGCTCCCTTTTCGATTACGTCACCCCATGGTACACAATTTTAAGAAGGGAGATGTAATGTTATTGGTATTAATAATATATGTACTGGGAGTACTAACAGCACTTTGATTTATATTATTTAGATGTATTTGTATGCATTTTAGGAACGTAATGTGTAAGCCCCGACAGTCGTTATGTATATGCCCTGGCCATAACATGTGCTTTTGTTGAATACAAGTAGAACTTAATTTATATCGTTCGTTGTCATTCTGATGGCCTAGACCACGAAGCATAACATTACATCTGGAAGTAAACGTTGGTCCCCTCCCGGCCCTTTTCACCTTAGATTGAGTCAAACCAAGTCATTATACGGATATAGACAAACCATTTATCGAAGATTATAAATCAATTTTGAATCCAATGAAGCAGAATGTTTACCTTCTCAGAATATAAATGTGAAAGCAGGACTGGATAAACTAAACAACACAGATGAGAAGATTGACTTATTGGTCAATATAGAGATTGTTTTTAGAACAAAAAACAATGGATGCCTGATGGTAAGCTATAACAGTTTAGTTTAAAGAGCATCCCTGATTTTTGATAAGTTAACCCTTTCCTACATACAATAAATCTGCAGACGACTTGGAATTATCAAGGTCACATTATAGAAAATCTCTATAAATGATAATAGTATTATTGAAAAAAGTTAAAATCATTGTGGCAAATGGAGAAATTACTGATAATGATCAATTTCTCCGTTTGCTACAAAGATTTAAAAAGTCGTCTGGTGCTCTGCTTAGGAGGCGTCAGAAAGCGTCCATATGTCGGAAATGGTTAATAAATGGACGTATGTTCACTAAATATGACAAACGAATGGCGAACGATAACTGAATTAGACTGCACTCGTGTGCACGCTTATCTTGGTCTACGTTGTACGCAAACGTAGTTTATCGATTTCCCACATACAGCATATCTGCATCAGATGACTTTTATTTCATCTAGGCAAAACTATTGACATTTTGTATAAATGAAACTTGAAAATAGTTCAAAACATTATGGCAAAAGGAGACATTGCTCATAATAAGTCGTCTGCTGCAAAGGCGTGCGTCAGAAAGCGTCTGTATGTGGGAAAGGGAATAAATTTGTAAAGGAAAGTTTATGCTACTGTTTTCCTACCGCGTACAGTTGGGACAACTTCTAAAGGAGACACTGGCAATTTTCATCTTTTTACGCAATGTTTCCAAACGAAATAATCATACACTTGTTAAAAATCGTCAATGTAACCGGGGTATTATAACATACAATACGGTTGTAGTTCGAATCTTTTAATGTACAGTTAAGCCAAGGAGTATAATATAATACTTGTAAAAGTATTAACATAGTATTGACAGCAACCTGCCGTGAAGCAACAGCGAGGGAAAGTGAACGAGTGCGGCGCAAGTGGATGCGCGCGCAGAAAGTGTTTGGCACGTTCCTCACATACACGCACGATCCTTCCCGTGCATCTCCATTGGAATGCAGGTACATGTATACAACCACGCCCAATGCGACACGGGAAAATACACCGTCTTACACACTTCCCCCCTTTGAAAAGAATGTCTCCTGACATTCAGCGCTGTAATACATGTTATGCTATATAAAAAATTAATTAGTCTGTCTACAGTATATAATATACATTTCATTGCTACAAAATAAAAACTAATTGCTAATCCGTATGTATAATGTGTATGATGTGAAACCGTCGCGACTACATATGATTAAACAAATATTTCACAATTAGAAATTGTTGCAGAGATTGTGTTAGCCCAATCTCCGTATCTATCCGGGGGTTTACGGTTACGGACAGTTCGTCGTAGAATCGGTACTTCTGGGGATATCTGCCGACTCTCGTTAAATCCGACTTCCGTTTCAATATTTTCCGCAGATTGGACCGTGGATACATTAGGATCGTAATCCTGAATTTGGGAAAGGTTCGGTGAAGCTGGAGTTCTAACCCTATGACGAAGATGTGGTGGAACATACTTCTGAGTGAAACTTTCACCCTCGGACTCTGACCCTATGCTACTACTACTGTTAGAGCTTTTTGCAAAGCCGCTACGTTGGAGTTTTAAAGTAGTATCTTTCCAGTTTCTACTATCCTTGGTTGATGGTTGTGATATCTCATCAACAGGTAACGAATTGACAGGCAGTAGCATGTTACGGTGCAGAGTCTTCTTTGGCCCTTGGTTAAACTCCCGCTGAACCTTATATACTGGTAAGTCCGGGTTTGACTGAGACAGTACAATATAGACATCGCTGTCCCACTTGTCCGAAATTTTATGGGTAGTTGTAAAACTAACTTTCCGGACCCTGTCACCAATTTCAAGTTTTGTATTTCTGATTTTTGCATCATAGTAGGTCTTGTTACGCCCTGCAACTTTTCCTGCTTCTTCGGCGGCCGTCCTATAAGCGAATTCCAGACGTTTGCGGAGTCCCGACACATATGAAGTGTGATCCTCAGCCCCGGAACAACCGGAGGTTGGATCGGTACCTAAATATGCGTCAATACTGAGTCTGGGGTGCCAGCCGAACATCAGAAAATGAGGGGCGTAACCTGTAGCGTCATTCCGAGTTGCGTTATACGCTTGTACAAGCGGAGGCACGTATGCTTTCCAATCAGACTTCTGATAATTCTGCAATGTACCGAGCATTTTAAGAAGCGTCTGATTAAATCGCTCCGCCTGACCGTTTCCCATTGGGTGGTAAGGGGTAGTCCGAGACTTACGGATACCAGCAAGCTTACACAGCTCATGAATGGTCTTTGACACAAAGTTTCGTCCTTGGTCGCTGTGCAACTGCTCTGGAAATCCGTAATACCGGAAGTATCCTTCATACAAGGCCTTGGCCGTTGTGTGGGCTGTTTGGTTTTTACATGGGATGGCTTGTGCATATCTTGTAAAGTGGTCCGTGATAACAAGTATGTTTTCGACACCGCCTTTACAAGGTTCAAGTTTTAAGAAGTCAACGCAAACAAGCTCCATGGGTTTTGTTGTCATGATGGGAACCAACTCGGCAAAGGGACGATTAATAGGTGTTTTGTGGAGAATGCATATACGGCACTGGTCTATCCACTGATTTATCTCCTCCATGTTTGGCCAATAAAATCTCTGTCGTGCGAGCCACAAATACTTTTCCCTACCCTGGTGTCCTGCTCCATCATGAATACCTCGAAGAGCAATTTTTCGATGAGAGCCAGGAACCACCAGCTGTCTAACTGGCTGACTGTCTTGGCTAGCGGTTCTGTACAGAACGCCATTTTCAACAGAAAGGCGATCCCATACTCGAAAGTATTTCTGTACAGCAGGGAGTTCCGAACATTTACGTGTTCTCTCTACCCCCTTTTAAAACCGCTACCAATTAGTTCAATCACTCTCGCAATGTCATAGTCCATCTGCTGTTCTCGCTTCCAATCAACACTTGCCATTTGCTCAGTAAGATGCTGTTCCTCATTGGCCATATGAGCAGCAGCAACCTCTGAGACGCAATGGGCCAACGGAGCTGAGACTATTGCAGCCTGGTGTATGGCCTTGATCTCTTCATTGAAAACATATCGTCTAGATAAACCGTCAGCATCGGCATTACTTTTGCCACTGCGATATTCAATAGTGAAGTTGAAATTAGCTAGTCCAGCTAACCATCTGTGCTGAGTGGCATCGAGTTTTGCAGACGTCGTGACATATGTGAGAGGATTGTTATCAGTTCGCACCAGAAATTCGTTCCCATATAAATAATCGTGAAACTTATCCGTAACGCACCATTTCAAAGCTAAAAACTCTAGCTTGTGGGCCGGATAGTTTCGTTCAGTGGGTCTTAGACCGCGACTGGCGTAGGCGATCACTCGCTCTACTCCGTCTTGTTTTTGGTAAAGCACAGCACCAAGACCAAGTGAACTGGCATCTGTGTGGACAATAAATGGTAAACTATAGTCAGCAGTCCAAAACTTGTGCCTTAAAAGGTCATTTTTTGCAACAAAGGGAAGATGTCCTTTATTAATAATAGTCTGAAGGAGTGTTTCCAGTCTACAAGCAAATGAAGTGACACTTTCTTCAGACAACTGAATGCTATTAAAAAATTCAGTCATCAATTCTTCTCTTGAAGATGCATTCGCGTATAGCGCATCAAGCTTCTCAAGCACCTGAGAAATAACGGCCTGATCTCCCAGAGGGACAATCATTAATCGAGCAGATCCACGGAGAGATGATCTTACTACTTGTAAAACAGCCGAATGTTGATGTGCTAACTCAGGGTTATTAACTAGGCACTGAACCTCATATCTCCAAACCATAAAAGGGACTTCACCCTTGGGTGTAGGGTCATCACCAGAAAATATTGGAAGCTTGGGCAAAAAAGGCTGCTGGGTAAAAGGTGATGGGTACACAAAAGAAGGAGTCGACGCATCAGGCGGGTGCATGCCAGACACTTTCGGGATGGCACCCGTGTCATGGTCTGTTTTGGCTGGGATCAAATTGAATTTATGTGAAATAATGCCGAGCATTTCCTCCACCGACAAATGAACAGAGGCCGAGCCCGCCATAGCTAGTTCAGGGGAAGGTGGTGGTTTTAATTCCCCAGATGTATGGACATTTCCTAAATCTGTATTCATTTTTGTAATGTTTCAATGTTAAATAGTACAACTATTCACTTGAACTTCAATGATAAAGAGTTCGTTTCTAAAAGTTGTGTAATATGCATACAATATTGGGATGTTACGCAATCAAGTACGGTAAATGTGCGTAAAAGCGATATAAATATCCTATGCGCGACCGTACATAGCGCGAATAAGCGTTAAACCCGGGTACCAATCACGTGTACAATGGCGCGAAATACAAGGACACTACCTAGTACATTTACTTAATCGAGGTTTAAAATTTAAATCTAGTCTGTAATAAACTCAACTCGTAAATCACTTCAACTAATTCAATTGCTTATCAGCGCAAAATATACTACCAAACCTGTGCTAAACAAACACTGCGTACACTAACTGATACTACTAACTCTTATCAAACGCTTTACATCTTAAGCTCAATAATGAAGATCAATTCAAACACATTTACAATGTTTTTTTCCATAACCGGCAACACTCTCTAAA
Source organism: Serripes groenlandicus (assembly GCA_031761405.1). Lineage (NCBI taxonomy): Eukaryota > Metazoa > Mollusca > Bivalvia > Cardiida > Cardiidae > Serripes > Serripes groenlandicus. The sequence goes on from JASEVX010000008.1 coordinate 15,698,272, forward strand.
TGGTATCGCTGAAAAACAATTATTGAAATAAAACGTACAATTTGATTGGTAAATCAACTTGAGGATTTTCTTTCTGCTCTTTCAGTTCTCTCTCCCACGTGCTCTTCAAAGCGCATGAAGGGAAATAATTGAAGTTTTTGAAAATTGAGTGCGAAAAGGTTAAATGCTATTGGCTATACCCCATTTTCAGTATCGAACGTTGACTAGTGCACTTTTAACCTGTACAACGTTAGATAAGAAAACGCTTTCGTTATACCAGCATTAATAGTGGCTGCAATTCTCCCCCTCAAAAATAAGTTGGAGAGATCTGCAGTGAAATACTGTATCCTTTCTAAACATGAATATTAACAAAAATTGCTAAATACTTCAAATAAGAACTATAAAGATTTACAAACCACTCAATAGGTATACAACGAACCAAACAGTTAACTCAATTTCAATATGGATAAGGTTAAATACAATGTGTTTAAATTTAACACTGCTTTGAACGATTTTGACTTAAACAAGATTAGCTGGTTTATGACTAAATCAATGAATATGTCTCAAGTCAAAATAGATCGGTTTGCAATTGTTACCGCCGGATATTTCCAGAAAACAATGATGCAAACGCGTAGACACTTCCTGTCAATCAAATAAATATATTTGAAGACAAATAGGTGACAATTTATTGAAATAACCAATTTAAGAAAAGGAGTAAACTTACATGGTACACTTTCTGTCCTATTAGTCACTTATCAAAATCTTTTCTTCCAACGATGTTTTTATATTTCACTCTATCACTATTGGAAAATAATCACATGTTCACGCCTTTTTTAAAAAAAATATATATCACTTTTCACCAGTGTGAACTGGGAAAAAACGGTCTTCCACAAACGAACGTTGTGGAGAAACGATTCTTTACTTCAAATGTGGTTTTGAAGTTTTTAAACACTGTAGGTTTTTTCTGTCGAATCCACGCAATAGTATTACGGCAGTTCAACTCGTCTCTTGAGCCCTATGTCGTCTTTACCATATATCGTCTACTTGTACCAGCTGGGTTTCTTTTATTTCGCTCCTTGGCTTATAACTGCATTCTTTGTCTGGAAGCCATTTGTAACCGGGGTATTATAACATACAATACGGTTGTAGTTCGAATCTTTTAATGTACAGTTAAGCCAAGGAGTATATATAGGATCTGACATGAGTTGTCATTTTATATAAAGTTTTATTAAACGAGTTCAAGAATTTTTTTATTAAGCGAGCCTTTGGCGAGCTTAATAATAAATTTCTTGGACGAGTTTAATAAAACTTTATGAAATGACAACGAATGTCAGATTCTTTTTATCACATGACGAAAACACACAAAGAAAATCGGGTTTTCCAAAGCTATTTTAATTTCGTCAGTAAATCGTATAACAATGCCACAAATAATTATTCCCGAGGTCATATTCAGCTTAGTTTATTAAAAGGAATAATAAATAACACTCATGAGATATTATATCTATCACATAAAGTGACTTATGAGGCGTATTTCGATAAAAATGTACTTAACGTTTACAATATTTCTAGATGAAATGTACGGGTTTTGGCGCCAAAGTGACTAACGTATGACGTCAAAACGATGACGTGACGTCATTTTACTAGTATTAGGTCATGTTATATTACACACGTTGTATATAAAGAAATACGTAATGGGTATATTACATGGGTTACAAGCAACGTCATGTGATAAAATATAATACTTGTAAAAGTATTAACATAGTATTGACAGCAACCTGCCGTGAAGCAACAGCGAGGGAAAGTGAACGAGTGCGCCGCAAGTGGATGCGCGCGCAGAAAGTGTTTGGCACGTTCCTCACATACACGCACGATCCTTCCCGTGCATCTCCATTGGAATGCAGGTACATGTATACAACCACGCCCAATGCGACACGGGAAAATACACCGTCTTACATCAATTTTATAAAAACAATGATAATGACCTAATCACATAAATGATCTGATCATTGCAGAAGAAAAGAAAACTTTCTAGGAATCGCGGCAATCGGAAATCAGTCTGGTCAGTGTCTTTCATACAGGCACCATATATGGGTTTGTTTATTTGGGTTTTACACCGCTTTCAACAGCTAAGGTCATATCTCGGCGGACAGAAAAGATTATATTGGTTCCACACTTTATATTTACATCGAGATATTATAGGTTATTGACCCTGTACTGTGAAATCATCGTTGGACCGAGTTCTTTGGTTGACGTTGCCGAGCTTGCGAGGCTACGTTCGCCAAAGAACGAGGTCCAACGATGATTTCACAGTACAGGGTCAATAACCTTTTTATTGCATACTTTCATATTGTAAACTATTTGCTTTACGTTGTGGAGGTTTTTTTTTATTATCTAGAATTGATAAATCTGCTTCCGAATTAGAAACAAACTGTTTGTTTACATAAGTAGTAATTTTTGTGCAAATGCCGTTTGAATTATAACGGTGACGTAATTTTTTTAAATGACGTCATGCACGTGCATAACCAACATTTTAGACGCGCGTTTTAGACTGTTTTCATGTCAAAAACGTACTGTTAGCAGGAGACAGTAAGAAATCAATATATGAGAATTTAACATTACAAAGTCCCGTGAGGTTTAACAATGATATTTAGTTCAGCTATGTTTGTTTACATAACAAAAGTAGTCCCTAGCATGTTAATTATGCAGAATTTTCGCACGTCCTTATCTACGGTCATGATCACTCCTTGACAGCGGTCATGATCGAAAAATCATGACCACTTTCTTCAATGCAAAGTGAACGGAACAATATGAAAGTATGCAATAAAATTGATATATAGTATGAAACCAATATCACCCCACCTCAAGAGCTGCATTTACTCCAATCGTTCAGACCCAATAAGCCGCCCTTTACGTTTCAAGCAAGGGTCATACTGTAGCTGCGATTCTTAAATAGTGTCCCCCAGCCACAGGGACAACTGGGAGCCATAGAAGAGTCTCACGGTTATGACCTGAATGGGGCTCAGACAGCGTCGATATGTGGGAAAGGATAAACTCCTAAACCTTACAAGCGTTCTATGACGCGTATTATTACAGATCAAATCGGGACAAGGACATAGTATAGTATAATTTGTGATGGTACGAACATTCAATCAAAAGTAAAAATAATACTATGTGTCATGGGAAAATTCCCGATTAGAATTATTTCACCAGCGAAAACATTGGCTGTACCTGAGCAGTCTGCATTCTTCACACATTGCAATCAGCTTTCCTTTTCGCCGCATCCAACCATAAAAAGTTTGGCCCCGTCACATGCATATTGAAATTCAGAGTTTTGAATTGAATAATACACTTTGGACAAGATCGAATCGCTTAGATGTGTTCGTGTTCCTTTTCATGTTCATGTAGGTGTATGATCGATCAGCCGTGTCTAAATGTCATGTAAAATATATATAGATATGTACCATACTACCTCGTTACAAGAATACTTACGAGCTGCGTCGTTGGGTTTGCGGTCTGGTTGCATCTTAGTACAGCGAATACTCTGGTGAGCCTGTGGAAAGCCGTTTTAGTAAAGTTTTTGGACCTACATGTATATATCACCCAATTGGCATCCCCGGTTGGGGCGTTCATGGTGAAGTGCCGTTGGGCGACGCACATTTCTTAGCCTTGTATTGATGTGATTAGCAAAGGGTCATGTATACGGTAACCGACCCCATTATATAACTGAAATTATTTTAAAAATGGCATAAACCCCAATATAACAAATAGCTCCATATTTGCCCGACGTGGTCCTGTTGAACAGATTTAAGATACATTATTAACGACTATGTACAGCTATTAGTTTGTTATCTCGTCAAGTGGATATGCATGGCTTACAAATTCAGCAATTATCGAATTCATACACTGAGGATGCAACATGTATTCAAGCGATATATGGATAGTTGGATTTATAGTTGATGTTATACAACGATTTGTTCTCACTCATGTTTTTTTTATTTATAATATATAGTTCATAACACTGATCAACAGAACGTATCTAATACGCCTGTCATGGATATAACACTGACCTCAAAGCCGATTGAACGAAGACGGGGCATTGATAATGGCAGAGCTTGGTTCGTTCTTGTGGCCTCTTACACCGGACTTCTTATTCACTGTATGATACTGTATATGAATGGAGTTATATACATTGCTTTACTACGCGGGTTTGAAGAAAACGTCACCAAGACATCGCTTGTTCCAACCTTATCATCCGCCATTACGTGCATTGGAAGTAAACATTATAATATCTGGAAAAATGGAACGATAGTTCTAATATGGGGTTGTGACTTGAGAGGAAATGGAAATTGTCCGTTTTGAATAACGTTTCGTTTCACCCCGAATGTATCTAAAGATGCATGTACCAAAAGCCATTCGTCTGTATCAGGGAAAGGATTAAATGACAGTTTTGGTATCTGACAATGGCTTTATTTACCATAACTCGTTATAATCAAAGTACTGAGAGTGCTGACAGCAATGGGCTAACTTAGAGATCACGTATAACATTTGGAAATGAATTTACCGATCACATAAGTCGTCCGTATATTGAATAAAATATGTTTTGAACACTCGGTAGTGTATACACAGAATGACAGTCCATCATTATACTAAATTTCACACGAGTCACATCCCTTAATGACTGCAATCTGGTTTAGCACACCAACTGTTTCACAATAACAGTAATTGACTTGATTTGAGAGAATATCCGATAAATTTGTGTGATTTGCTGAAGAGATAAATTCTACGTATGAAGCATGAACCGTAATTCCCTTCAAAATCCGGCTGTTTTCAAATTGTAAGAAACAATCACAAAGAAGACAAAACCTCACTCAGTATTCTATAAAATAAAAAAATAACCAGTTGTCAATTTATTTTTATTCTTTCTTTGCATTTTTGTCTATGAACTAAACACAGACATTTATAAACAAGATTCAGGAGATTATCCAGATGAAAGGACATAAAAGTCAAAGTTCAGGGATTATATCTAATGGAAGACCTATATTTGTCTCAACAAAGAATCTTCAATAATGAGAAAACATACAAACATAAACATAAAATAAGACAAATTTTGTCAAAATTGAAGTTTTATTCACAACCTTACAGCATGAACGTTACAAATCCATATGATTTACACGCGGTATTTCACAAAGAAGTTGTGTCATAGTTAGCACACTCATTGATGCAATTTTTTGTTTCTTTACTGTTTGGTGTTTTTCGCTATTTTTCAGTTATATCATGGTACGTAACCGTTCCTACTGGTTTATTTTTCCTGACACAAACAAGTCAGTCATAGTATAAAACCAACACTTCTTTGGTATATTATTACTATTATTTTTTATTTTATTTAAGTCTCAATCATGTACGAACAATGTCATATACATGAATATACACTGTACAAACAAATGGAGACACGTATTATAAATGGCCATTCAGTCAAGAATAGTAGGAGACTTGTGATATAATCATATCGCACATTCATCGCATTTACTATTTACACCATAATGCCAAGAATCAGCTGCTTATTTACATTTAAAATTGGAAATCCAACAAAGGTATTTATACGTTTTAAAAAGTGTAAATCCTTGTTTGTAACTTACTAAAATAAAAAATAAAGAAAACAAGTGAAAGTTGACCGAGATCAGACAGCATAGTTATGCGGTCTGATCTCGATTTACACAACTTATTGTTCTCGTCATCATCATCTTATTTTGGTTGAATGAATGATTGTATATATGTGCACGAGTACGCTTTCAATGTAAATTGTGGGATATTGATATGTGGTGTATACCGATATCAGACTGTATACAGTTATATAGTTTGATATTGGTGTGCACTATTGTATTTGTTGGTATGCACTATTGTATTTGTTTGGTATGGACTGTTGTATTTGTTTTTATTGTCGGAAAAGTTGTTTAATATTTATAATTTATTTTATCTTTGCTTCTTGTAAAGGGATTACGTTTTGAAAATTGTAAATACTTGTTTGTAACTTACTATAGGCAAAAATGTATTGTATTGTATTGTATAATTATAACACTTAATGCAAAAGTAAAATAAAAGAATAGATAAAAACAAAAGTAAAATATCTCAGTTATCTACCTCGATAAGATCGAGACGGGACTGATTAGCAATTGTTTCTTGCTTCGACTAGAATTGCTGAAATAGAAAACATGTAAGATATAAGACACTATTTACAAAGATGAGATCTACGTTGTTTGAGAATGTTAACACAGGTTTTGGCATAATATCGAGCCAATGCAGAACATGTAAATAAATAAAAAAAGTTTGTCGCTTATAATTCTACAAAATCAGACTTCTTTTCTTTAGCCTTAGCAAAACGCTCAGATCTCAAATCAGTGTAAATAACACAATCAAGGACAACGTGCATTTCATCCTCGAGAAGATTACAAATTGGACACTTACGATCCTCTAAATGTAGATTTTCATATCAGTCTCAATGAGTATCGGGGCTACACCACACCTAAATTTACACAAGGCTGACCTGTGGCTAGGAGGTAGAACGAGATATGACCCGGTCGTGGTTCGAACCCATGACTTCCAGAGCCCGAGGCTCACGCTTTACCAATACACCACCGAGGTCTTTTTTATATTGACAGTCCAATTCTAATATGAAAGCAGAACGAACCCCTCTGTATGATATTTACCTTCTGGTTATTTAACAAACAAAGAGTCAGCATTGCATTGCCTTGTTTGAATCAATTAAATTCATACTTTAAAAATGAACACAGTTTTACAAAGGAAGATTTACATTGTGCTGTTGTTTCCAATTTATAATGGAAAAGAGTATTTGGAGTAAGTTGCAGGTGTGTCAAAAGGCGTGATGAAATTGCGAGACAAAAAAATAAAAATAATTATGAAATATATTTTAGATAAAAGAAACGGACCGACATAAACGGGACTCGAACCGTGATCTTTCGCGTGAAAGTCCTGCATCTACATTTTACATGTTGTTGCAACATATACATACTAAACAATTGTACAGCAATATATATATAGTATAGTTTCAATAGATGACATGTGATATATAATATTCGAGAAAAGTGTAATTAATATTAATACGTACAAGTTGAATAAATTTAGATTGGTTTATTTTGTGGATTTAAAATAGCACCTTTTTCGGATTTCGATCCGTCTATGGTACTGTTTTAGATTAGCGTTTAGTATTGGCCATGTATATGTATTTGCTAAGCTTTCGTAATATACTTTAAATTTATACAGCGATGGCCAAATATGATAATATTTTGGAAGTAAATTAATTCTTAGTTGACGATACAAAGGACATATAAGTATAAAATGATATTTATTTTCGATAACATTCAAGTTGCACATTTAACATATTCCATTTTTCCTAGGGATGGTAATATATCGTCCTTCCTCAATTAATAAATGGTGAGATGAACATCTTAGTGTTGTCATTGTTATTCTGTAATTATTGTCATTAACACAATCGAGATATTTTTAGGGTTCAAAGTAGCTTTTAAAACATCTATAACATTGTAATTTTGAAGAATGATCTAAATATGAAAACCAATTTTGAATGTAACTATCTTTTATTTGCTCAATTACAAGTTCAACGTCATAATTGGAAATGTCTGATTTCATGTTCATATATGATACACCGAGACTATCCACTAAATGGTTAATATCTGTATTAAAAGTATTTACACTATTGCCCTGTGCATCTTTCATGTTAAAAACCTTATATAAAGCGTATTAGGACATGTTTTGATTTTTTCCAAATATTTGATACTTGCTTTTTTATGTAATACAAGTAAGGGATATCTTACAACTTCTCCGTATACTGCTGCAAATGGTGTTTGTTTCCGCAAACCAAGAATTTGTTCTAAAAACTTTAAATGTACTTTTTCTACGTCGTCAGCTTTATGAAAACCCCATACATTAACCCCATACATCAAAATCGGTAAAATAAGTGAATCGAACGATTTCAATTTTTCGCCAATCTTTAAAGGGATTTGCCCAAATGAAGAATACAACGCGAACATAGCTTTTCTGTGACATGTAGAACTTCCCATTGTAGGACAATGTAACACCCGAATATGTAAAATTTGTGACCGTATTTAATTTCATTCCGTTATAAACCATTTCAGGATCAATACTTGTGCGTCCATTGTTACATACACCATTAAAACTGTTTTTTTTTAGTATTTACTGTCAGACCTCATTTATTACAATAACTATGCAATGAATCCAATAAGGTTTGTAAGCCTTCTTTAGTGTATGAAAACAAAAGTAACAGAAATAACCTAATGTTGATCAGGGTAAAATAATCGTTATTTCTTGTAAGGTTCTCATAGAAATCATTGATGAAAGAATGAACAACAACGGTGAACTCGGCTCGCCGTGTTTGACTCCGCTTAAGCATTCGAAACAGGTCTTGCCATCTGTATATATAACTGTTAACATATTAACAATTTTCGAAGAAGCTCCCAGTTGTAATAACTTAAACCACAGACCATTTCAACTGACTTTAGCGAATCATTAACGAAAATCGAATAAAAATAGACAATCACTCGTTCCTTAACCGCTTCGTAATCCAAACTGATACTCACTCAATCATAACATTATTAATTTCTTCCCAATCTCTAAGACGCTTTTCTAACATAATTGATAACATTTTGGAGAAATTACTGGTTAGGATTATACCTCTGTGATTGTTAACATCCGAAATATCTCCCTTTTAAGGTACTGGGACAATTACACCCATATACCAGTTTTAGGGATATACACTGTTGTTATATATAACATCAAATAGTTTACATAGTATAGGCGAAAGTGAGTCTTTACATTCTATAAACATTTCAGGTATCAGTAAATCTTCGCCTCCGCTTTTCCAACATTTCAATGTATTAATTGCTCGTTTAATTTCATCAACAGTAAAATCACACTCTAACATTTCTAGATATGTGATGCTCTGTTCTTTATTACGTAAATCATTTTCAATGTTATCGTTAGAAAATGACAAATCATAAGCAAAAAAAGTCTTTAAAATGATTGAAAATTCAATTTTTCCTGGTTTTATTTATTTAATTCCAAAACGCTTTTGAATCCGTTTTTGCTAGCTTCTGTATACGCTGATTATAATTAGCACGAGAGCGCCTTTTTACTGTATTAAAGTTACGTTTTTTATTAAGTAGAATATTAGCATTTCAATGTGAACTGTTTTTACGATATGTTCTATGTTATAGTCTATACTCTTTACGGGCAGTAAAGCATTCCCGGTTAAACCACTGACTCTTAAATTTACGACTACTCTTTTTGTTTACTGTTTTACCGAATAATGGTACATGCATTTGGGAATACCAGTATTCAAATTGATAACCCCAGAGATTATACTATCAATTATATTATTAAATGATGCTATGTTAGAGTTTATCTAGTCGACATGTATTACAATGGTGATATGTGTAAAATAACAGTAAAAATGCCAACAATCATTGAAACAATAGTCTTATGTGTTAAAGGTTACTGCGGTTCTACATGTGCTAAGCAAAGTTTCGTTTGTACCGGTCATAAGTCTCAAGTAAAATACTTCCTGCCACAAAACGTAAGACATAGAATATCGAAACTTGATTAAGAAATACTGACAATGTGCATTCATTTATTCTAAGGTACTGAGAACTTCTAACATCGACCCAAACATGTGAGGCCGTAAACAGGTCCTATCAAGCAGTGGTGCCTAAAGCAACCACATTCGCGCGTACTTTTCGGGGTCGCATTCATGACACTATTCATAAGTTGAACAAATTAAGGCTTTGCTAATTCTGTCCTCACAAAATGCAGTAAGCTGCATGCAGATATAACCAGGGGTTCCTCTGTAGTGAAGCAGCTGGTTAGTACACAAAGATCTATTAACTTGTCCAAAAGTAAACAATACTGATCTAAACATAAAACGTGTAAGTATGCGGGACGTTTGCGAAAATATAATTTACACGAAAAGGTACACTACAGGAAGGGAATGACTGACCCAAAGTTGAATACATAGGGCTTAGCCCATCTCATTGACCATAGTTATATATAAATAATGCACTGATTGACTGATTGACTGTATCAATTCACTGATAGGATATGGTGTGTGTGAACATTTTGTACACAGATTTAATGTCCATGGTCATACTTAAACATTTACCAACAAACCCCACATTTTCCACATTTTACAGCTATATTTGTAGTATATGACTGTTTAATAACCATATTTGGTCATATTTATTTATCAATAGGTCAAAAGTAGTGCTATACATAAGAAAACTTCAGCTTTGTTTACCTTTCATCTAGGTCAGTATGACACAGTCAGGGTAGATATTTTTCTTGGTTAAAATGATCTCCCAAACATCTACCCTGAGAGTGGCGTGTCTTTCTCTGACAATTAATCAATAACGGCTCAACGCTCAAATGTCCAGTTAAACAGCATAAAAGGTTATTGCACAGGTGGCTAATGGATTGGTCCGGACCAAATATGGCCCTCAACTGAACCATTGTAGCCAACCTGTGCACATAAAACATCTTTAATTGGGGCTCACGTGTAAATTTAACACGCATTCTGCCGTACCTAATAGCTGAATGCCCACATGAGCCCCCTTTCCACTCCAGGCAACCAGTTTCTACATTTACTATGCATTGTGAGTGTAGTCGGTCTCGTACTGTATCCCAGAAATTGTCCATTATTGCAGACGATACAAAAGTGACCTTTCATAATTTGACCCGGAAGGGCTTTAGGTCACAATACACCAAATAAATTGCTTCTTTGTTTACATGTAAATCAACCAGCTTCAACCCTCGTTTGTCACACTTTCTAAGCGTTTCCTAGGTAGAACACCTATATCATTGAAATGAGATACCTTTATAATGTGGGGTCATGCATTATGCAAGAAAGAGCTCGCTCTGTGAAGATGGGGGCCGTCCTTTTTACCATAATCAAGCTAGGCTGAAACTGGGTTTCCACATCCTCTACTTTCACTTTCACTCAAGGTCAAAATACATAAAATGATCAAATCAAACAGTTCCAGTTCGTCCTCTACATATTTACAAAGAATTTACACCCATTGTCACATATCCAATGCAGTCTGGGCCAGATGTACAACCATTTCTAGGCAAACAACGTTTTCTTTAGGAACTACGGTACGATGTATTTAGCGTAATTTTACCTATAGATAAAAATATGTTTAAAGTTTTTCTTATATTATACGCGGATGATATAGTATTATTTGCTAATTCGCAATCAGCTTTACAAAAAAAAAAATCATGTGTTGCACGATTATTATTGTAAATGGAAATTATCTGTAAACACATTCAAAACAAAACATATGGTATTTAAAAGAGGTGGAAGGTTACAAAATGACATTCTTTTTACATATAATGGTTATGAAAGAGATATAGTCAAGAAACTTTCTTATTTGGGCATTGTTTTTACATCTGGTGGTCCGTTTTCAGACGCCCAATATACTCTTGGGGGTCAGGCTTTGAAGTGAATATTCCAGCTGAATAAATATCTTTACAAGTTTACAACTATAACCGTAAACCTCAAACTCGAATTATAAGACAAACTGATTCTTCCAATAATGAATTATGGGTCCGAATTTTGGGATTTAGTAACGCAGAGGCAGTTGAAAGAGGGATTTCAAAATTGTATAAACGTTTACCCTGGTGTGAAAAAAAACAACGAAAAATGGTTTTGTTTATGGAGAACTAGGCAGAAGACCACTTATTTGTAACAGATATTTCATTATTATCAAGTTTTGGTTCAAAATTTTAAACTGTACTGAACATAAATATATAAACAAAGACTACAACCTTTTATTAAGTGATATTGAAAATAATAATAATGTTGTTAATTGGGCTTCTCTATTACGTGACATTCTTTGCAAACTTGGTTTTAATCATGTGTGGTTAGCACAAGGTGTTGGAAATGTAAAAACGTTCTTATCTTTAGTAAAACAAAGAATAAATGAAATGTCTTTGCAAGACTGGAATAGCAGACTTTCTAATTCCCCTAGGGCATTACCTTACAGAAACATCAGTTCTTTTAAATTTCAAACTTATTTAAATCATTGTGCTTCTGACAGAATTCGTCATGCATTTGCTAGACTAAGAGTAGCCTCTCGTAGACTAGAGATAGAAGCACGTAGATGTAAAAGACCTTACTCGCAGCAGTTAATGATATAATTTGCAAATCATGCTCCTTGCTAGAGGACGAATATCACTTTGTTTTAGAATGCGTTTTGTATGTTGATATAAGAAAGCAATATATTAAAAAATACTTTTGGAATAAACCAAATATGCAGAACCTTGTGGCATTATTCAATTCTCCAAGCAAAACTGTAACTATAAATTTAGGCATTTTATATACGAAGCATTTACATTACGCAATGAACATGTTTATCAAAATACTAATTAACATAAATGTTTTCTCGAAACCGTTCGATATCAAACAAACATTGCCTTAGTATAGAATTTGATGTTTAATTCAAATACAGTAATATGAGATACAATCTTAATAAATATATAAGCATATTACAATACGTACCTTGTCAGATTGAAATTTACCTTTGTTGTTGTTCAGAATACTTTATCCGCAACACATGTGTTTATTAATTTTAATATTTTCCAATGATTATCGAGTCTGTTTAAATATATATAACAGAGCTCAGCTATTTATACCGGAAGGGGTATATCTTCTCGTGTTTGACAATGCATTTATATTTTCGATAATTATTGTGTATGCAATTTTATCTAAATGTGAAAGAAAACAAAACTTTGAAACCTTCGTCACAGCTCCAATTTTCGTTTCGTTGGATATTTGACTACTGGTTAAACATTACAAGAAAGTGTTTAAATTAGTTACCATAATAATTAAGAGAGATACGGAAAAGGTAGAAAGCGATAGCTTCCTACGGTTCTCTTAAGGTTCAGGAGTCCGCTGTGGTTGATTGGTTAGCGTCGGGTATTTCGAAACCGGGCGTCCCGGGTTCGATCCCCAGTAGCGGCACCTCGGTCATGGTGGAGTGCCCTTGGCAAGGCACATTTTCTAGCCTAGTACTGGTTTGTTTACCCAGAGATCATGAATAAATAAACTGTCGCCGTGATATAACTGAAATAATGTTGAAAGAGGCGTAAAACCCAAATAAATAAATAAATTATCTTAAGGTTCATAGATATATAAATGTTTTCACGATTTTCAAAGGGCCGATTCTTACCAATTATATAAGTAATTGCGCACAATTGAATGCAAATTTATATGTTTTGTTTTTTCGGGTTTCTCTCTTCTCCGCTTGGGTCTCTTCTTGTCACATTGTTGTTGTTGTTGTTGTTGTTGTAACTGTCTATTTGTTTCATATTTCAAACATCTCCGAGCGAAGATGTTAATTTAAACATATTTTATTCTATGAAGTAAGGCACACAAGCAACAGTACAAACATTAAGTGCGAAAAGGATTGGAACGAAAGCTTACAGCTTATATAGTTCCTCTCCATATGGTGATTGAACAGTTGTTTACAAAATGCAGTATAAATATACAAAGTGTATTAAAGTAACTAACCATGAACAGAAAAAAATAAAAAATAAAAATAATAGAGAGATATATATTGCTTAAACAAGTGAAAGATGGAGTGGAGCCAGATATGTTATTAACTGCACCGTGAACTTATACATGTACATAAGCATATGTCTTACAGCATCCCTTGACATTGGCTTTCAAATAAATTAATTCCACTATAAATTGTTGTAGTAATTAGTTCTTATTTTGGTAAATATTATGCTAACCCCAGTAGTGTTATGAATTAGGAATGATTTGAGTAAAACTGATATGAAAATCCCTCATAATTAGAATCTCTTACTATCAAGAATGTATTTGTGTACTTCGTTAAATATGATTTCGTTATTATAAAATGAAAGGTTTTCATTACCATAAAGTATTGTTTGTAAATTAACAGTAGTTATGTCAGATAACTTCTGAACTAGGGTGTTCCTTATTAGAAGATATAATTTGCATTCAAAGAAATAGTGCTGATTTGATTCTATCGACCCACAACTACAAAGAGGTGAATCGATTACATTTTTCCAATAGAGATGTTGGTTAAGAGAACTACAATTGTTTCGCAGTCTTGTATGAAATATTTGAACTTTTCTATATCCAACATTATATAGTTTTTTAGATTTTGGTTTATCTCTATTTATAAGTGATTTAAACAACGATATCGAATTAGTATTTCTTAGTGGTAGACCATTCCAATCATTTATTACTGCAGGTAGAAATGATTTTTTATACAAGTTTGTCCTACAGTATATATTTCTCAGATTGTTTGAATTGCGAAGATTGTAGGCTGTGGCGTTATCATACTGTGGAACAAGAGAGGATAGATAGTTAGGGACAAGACCGTTCACCATTTTAAAAAACAATATAAGTTTGTGTTTCCTTCTTCTTTCTAATAACGATTCCCACCCAGATTCCTTTTGAAGATTTGCGAGAGACACCAGTTTACTGCAGCCTGTAACGATGCGCGCTGCCTCATTTTGAACTTTATCGAGTTCCTCCTTCTGGTATTGGGGTACATTGTCCCAGATAACGTCGCCGTATTCAAGAACTGGTCTAATGAATGAGAAATATATTACTTGCAGAGTAGAGCGGTCAAGGCAATATTTGAGGCGGCGCATGACGTTAACACGTTTCCAGGCCTTTTCTATAATGTTTTTAACGTGAAAGTTCCACTTGCCGTCATTAGAAATGAAAATACCCAAATGTTTATGGTTTTGTACAGACGGTATTTCAATATTTGACATAAAAAGATTAGGGTGACCAGGTTTATTGCGTTTGCGAGATACAATAAGAGATTCAGATTTAGAAGGATTAAATTTTACTAGCCATTTTACCGCCCAGTCATTGATTGTATCAATATCTTTCTGTAATATTGCTCCAGTAATATTTGGATTATTTACAACCATTGATAAGCTTGTGTCGTCCGCGAAAAGGTTAATACCAGAGTCTATATTGTTGACTATGTCATTGATATAGACTAGAAATAGTAAAGGTCCAAGGATAGATCCCTGTGGAACGCCAGCATTAATTGAACAAAAGTCTGAAGATCCTCCAGGAATTACGACTTTTTGTGACCTACCTGACAAATAGTCAGACAACCAAGATAAGAGCTTTCCACCGATACCAGCAGCTTGTAACTTAAATATTAGACCCTTATGCCATACCCTATCGAAGGCTTTGCTTATATCGAAAAAGATCATACGAAACTCTAACCCTTCATCAAGAGCTTTACATAGTTGATTATATAAGAAAGTCACTTGGTTTATGGTTGAATCTCCTGGTAAAAACCCAGACTGAAAGGGTGTGAAAAAGTTTGTGTCTTTTAAATAATTAAACACATGTTTAAAAATTAGTTTTTCTAAAACTTTCTCCATAGAATTTAGAAGAGAAACTGGTCTATAGTTTGACGGAAGACAAGGGTCGTCTTTTTTGAAGATCGGACATACATTAGAAGTTTTCCAAGAAGATGGCAAAGTGCTTATATCAATTGATTGATTGAAGAGATTGCATAGAGGAGAAGCTAATTCATTTGCAGCTTCTACCAGTATTCGATTATTGATGCCATCAGGACCAGATGCCTTACCTAAACTAAGTTTTTGTAAAACTGACAATACTTCAGCTCTTGTAATTACGATTTCATTGATGGAAGGACCGACATGACGAGGATAGTCATTTGGTAGCTCATTTGCAGACTCGTCAAGTAAGGATTGACTGGCAAAGAAAGAATTAAGGACGTTGGCTTTATCTATCTCGTCAACAACCAATGTGTCTGTAGACGCGTCTAATAATGGTGGTAAAGAGGTGGATGTAGTAGGTTTCATAAACGACTTAAGGGTTTTCCACCAGTCCCTGGAAGTTAAAGAACCAGTACGTAGTTTTGATGATAAATGTTCCAGATGGTTTTGCTTACTTTGTCGAATTAGTGAAATTCCTTCATTTCTCAAACGTTTGAATTTTAACCAGTGCTGTGGAAGATTTGATCTTTTTGCTTTCCGATACGATCGTTTTCTCTGGCGGATTTTTCTTTTGATAGCAAAAGTCATCCAAGGAGGCTCATGGGGATTGATTTTAATTGTTTTATTTGGTATTAATCGCCTAGCTTTAGCAAGTATAGTGGCAGAAATATCTTGGGCATATATATTTATATCGTCATTTTGTTTGAGATTCCAATTGACTTCAGACAAATCATTTCTTAATTGGTAATAGTCTCCATTTTCATATTTCCAAACGGAACGCTGAAATGATTTATATTTAGGCTTTAAGTAATTAAATACACCATAAATTGGACAGTGGTAACGCACATTTATATCAAGACAAGGTTCACCTGCACCAACTGTAAGGATGGAATCTTTATTTGTCACAAAAAGAAGGTCAATGATAGATGAAGAATTTTCAGTGAAATGGGTGGGATCTTCGATGCACTGGGTTAAACTAAATTGATTGCAGATTGACTCAACTTTACGAAAATATGTTGGATTCATTACATTGTAGTTAAAATCACCCATTATTATGACATCGGGAATATTGGAATCAATAGCTAGGCCAATGGAATTTTCAATTAAAGAATTGTAAACAGAATCTGAACTAGGTGGTCTATAAAAGACACCATACAGGATATTTCTCTTATTTTCTAGTTTGACCTGTATCCATATACATTCTAATCGGTTAAGTTCCAAATCGTGTCTTCGAATATATGACAGGGTTTCTTTAACGTACAAGATCACCCCACCATACCTATCGTGTAACCGATCCTTGCGTTCAGGGTGATGAAATGTGGGAAAAAGTATATTTTGATTGGAACATTTCTCATTTAACCATGTTTCTGAAAATGATATTATATCAAAATAAGAGAATTCAGACATAAGTATGTCGACCTTATTAGCCATACTTTGTACATTATAATGAACTGTAGAGAGATGATTAGGAAGATTAAGAAAATTATATATATCACTTGAACACAGTGAAAGATCAGACGAATCACCCTCAGTAGGGCCTGGATTAGGATTAGCGAAGATGTTGACGGCGGTTAAAGGCATTATGAAAACATTACTTATATTAAAAAATACAATATAGTTCAAAAATACTTATACCTTCATTAACATTAAATACAATCTACAACAATCAATACCTGAACCCGAAATGATTGTCAGTACGGTCTTAATGAATTTGATTTCGCCTTAAAATGCGGGGAAAAAAATGCAAAATGATAATTGTTTATCACACGTCTTGTTTTTGTTTTATATATCTTTTCTTCCGTTTAGGTCCAGTTGCGAGTATTGTTATCAACAAGTTCAGCTGTAGGATTGCCATAGTTAGTGGGGGTATTTTCATGACGGCAGGATTTGCATTTAGCGCCTTTGTTCCAAATATCAATTGGGTCATTCTGACAGCAGGCGTTTTTATTGGTAAGGCTTTCTATTGTCAATTGTTTATTCGCTGTTAACAGGTTTTTAATCATACGTTTTAAAGACAAATCGTAGCCTATCAAAAGTGAAAACTGAAATCAGCCTTAGTAACTCAGTCGACAACGATGATAATATAAAAACAGTTACAGTTATGTTTCTTTCAATCGGTAACTATAGATTAATGCGACCAGCGGCATGTATCTCCAACAAATGGACAAAGTTGATATGGGAAGGAAGCCATTGTCTCTTCGCTAGCCAAGACTACGTCATACATACGCATTCCATCAGTAAACATTGAAAAGTGATGGACGAATCACACGTGGCTTAGGAAGATGGTTTCGAGTGTCATTCTAACCAGTATTTCAGAGACTTCCCTTTTTCTAGGTAAATTCCATATACTTGTGGTACATGATCTCTGGTACCGTTAAATCTTCAAGCAAAGCAGACTAACAGCTGTATTTCAAAAATGCAATTTAGCACGTCATCATACAACGAATATGTTATGCAGATGCTGCTTTTGTGAATATGTGAGACTGGTTCTGTATCGTTGAAAAGTAACACAATCGTCTGTTTGCAGCGTCCATTAACCCTGTTACCATAAGTGATTAGTAAAAGCTCACTCAAGACAAGTTAAGATGAACACTTATAATTATACCGCGGCCATCAGGTGCCAGCATTTCCGCAAATAACAAAATGGAACATCGTGTCAGAAGTGGGACTTAAGAAGATTTTCAGGTTTTCTGCTTTCCTACATGCAGGCACATCTGTAGCAGACTCTTGGAAACATTGTTGAAAAATAATTCAACATTAATTCTTTCATTAATAGAATATTTCTATATTTTTGCCGCCATGTGTTTAATATTGTCTGCTGAAGATTTAGCGTATGTGTGATCGGGTTAATATGTTACATACATTTCAGGAATAGGTCAAGCCTGCACCGCTAACGGATGTCTTTGCGCTATTGCACTGAACTTTGACAAATACAGGGATCTGTTTATAACTTTATGCTACATTACAAACGGAATTGGGCTTTTTATTGCGACACCATTGGCACTGTTCGTGTTAGATAATCTCGGCCTCTCTAACTTCTTCCTAGTTTGTGCCTCCTTTACCGCACACATTTGTGTGATTGGGGCTGTAGTACAACCCTCGGTTATTGAAAAAGAAATCCAATCCAAAAGGAATAGAGCAACGTTGGACAATAAGGACATTTCGCATTGTGGAGGTTGCATACTATTAGCCCATAAAGCCCTGGTGTGTTACTTATGCACGAATATAGCCTGGGCGTTCGCATTTATTACATGTGCAACTCATGTTCCAAATTACGTCACAACGTACGGTGGTTCTGATCAAGAAATAGAGCATGTGATGATTGCCTTCTCAGTAGGTAACATGCTTGGACGAGCTGCTGGATTCCTGCTTACCAATTGTTATAGGAAGAATTCCTTATATGGTTATGTAGCATCGTTATTTGTGTGTGCAATGCTCTCTATGACGTTTCCTTTGTACGCCAAGATAACGTTTGGTGTATATGCATTCGTGATACAAACTGGGTTCTTTACGGGAATTCCCAACGCGATGATGACACAACTTCCGGCAAGATTTGTAGGTATTTCGAAACTGTCTGAGGCAAATGGATTGTCATATTTTTTCTCGGGACTTGGATTTGGGATGGGTTCTTTTATTACCGGTAATCATTGATGTTTTTATTACTTTATCAACTCCTGTAAAGTAATTTCACTACTTTTAGTCATGATGTAAATTAATTTGAAGAGTGTTTCATTTTATATTAGAGCTGTGCTCTACGCTTACCAAACTTAAAGTTTATTCTATCAAATATTAGAAAGTACATTATCAAAGCATGCACCTGTTAAAACAAAACGAATTAAACGATAACAACAACTTAAATGTTCACAGAAGAAATACAATCGCTAATTCATATACGAAACACAAATCACAAAAATGGCAATTTTGACAAATATGAAAAAATAACAAAACAAAATATCATCAATGATTAAAAGAAGCAATAAAGATTTCTTTAATAAAGCAATCAGCGGGGGGGAAAGACTCAATATACATATGAAAACACATCTTAATAAAGCAAATAGTCTAGTAATACCGTAATGAATCATCAGAGATAATAATACAATTCATGGAAAGCAAAATGTCATTGATGAATTAAATAAACATTTTGTTAACATTCAAATTTGATATGACTGATTTTGAGAATACAAATTTTGATTATCTTAAGCAAACCATGAACACTCACTTAAAATACCACCAATTCATAACGCCACTTGAAGTCAGAAATATTATAGGTAGATTAAACACCATTAAATCAACAGGTCTTGATGGCATAGGTCCAAAGATTTTAAAACATTGCTGCGATGTCATAACACCCTGCATAGCATCGATCATAAATAACAGTATTGCAGCAGGCACACTTCCTGACGTTTTTAAAAGCGCGAAGGTGATACCTATCTATAAAACTTGAGATACGGACGACCCTAGCAACTACCGCCCAATCTCTTTTTACCAACACTTAAACAAATAATCGAAAGACATATTGCTCAACAAATTCAGGCTTATTTCAATAAAAGGAACATTCTGCATCGAACACAATCGGGATTTCGTAAAAGTAATTCCTGCAATACGGCTCTCGTAAGACTCATTGATGCATGGTTGAAAGATGTAGATGAAGGAATGTTAGTAGGCACTGTGAGTCTGGATCTAAGAAAAGCTTTTGATTTGGTGAACCACCGAATTCCCTTACATAAACTCAAGCTTTATCACTTTTCTGAAATATCAATACATTTTTTCCAAACATACCTTTCTAACAGAACACAATTAGGAGAAATTGATAATATATCATCACCCTTACTACCAATAGCATCAGGAGTTCCCCAGGGGTCAATTTGAGGTATATTGTCTTTTCTCTACATAAACGACATTTCGTTAAAAGTCCGTGATGTTAACATAGACTTATACGCAGACGATTCAACTTTGTACACTTCCGGATTCCAGTTATGTGATGTACAAGACAAGCTACAAGAAAACATAAGCTATATCATGCAATGGTGCAAAGTGAATAAAACTTGCAAAATCTCTCGGGTCTACCAGCACGGATCTTTTCCATGACTTGCATTGGCTGTCTTTTGACGATAGGTGTCGCTATCACACCGCCTTGCTGATTTACAAGACCGTTCACAATTTGGCACCAATATACATGATTGACATTTTAATATTTTCGGAAAATAAATATCACACTCTACGCTCACAATCCAATAACAATTTAGCATTGACCTACACACCTAGATCAAATTACATGTTAAATTAATTATTTTGATTTTAAGGTCTTGAATAGCATTCCATCACATATAAAGCACTCAACGTCTATTGTATCATCCAAACAAAATTATAAGAAATACCTTCTGGAAAAGGTTCCATACTAATCTTGATTACTTTCCGTTATTATGTTAGGAATTGTGTTTAAAGTAGTTGGAGTGTCTGTCTTCACATTATTTTGATTTTAAGGTCTTGAATATCATTCCATCACATATAAAGCACTCAACGTCTATTGTATCATTCAAACAAAATTATAAGAAATACCTTCTGGAAAAGGTTCCATACTAATCTTGATTACTTTCCGTTGTTATGTTAGGAATTGTGTTTAAAGTAGTTGGAGTGTCTGTCTTCTCATTATTGAAAATTAATTATATTTGTATTTCATGCCATAATTTTTCATTCAAATTTGCATGTTGTTAAATGTAATGTTTGTGTGTGTTATATTATTGAAGGCCGTATGAAAATAAGATAGATGTATAGCCATTGTTAAAGTGTCTGTTTATGTCTTAGATGTTACCTTCAAAAAATAAAGATATTAATATTATTATTATTATTATTATTATTATTAAAGGTGCTAATCCAGATTGTGATTCAAAATGTTGAAATGTTGAAACTTCTGCAAATATTGCTAATAGTGACAACAAAGTAAATAATAAGTAGTTTAAAACTATTGGGGCCGTACATGTTGAAAAACTGTCAATTGAAGTAAGGTATGTCTAGCCAGTAAAAATGAAGTATAAACGATCACTATTTAGATGTTTATGGTACAGGAAAGTGAAATTATAATTATAATTTTATCACAGAATTATGATTTTAATATTTCAAGAAAACCTTTGAACAGTCTTATAACTTTGACTATACTATCTATTTTCTGGAGTCAGCACTTTTAAACTCCTTTTGACAAACTAGCCGTCCCTTGAGAAACCCAACATTGTGGACTCAGCTTAAGCATTCCGCACAGGCTTACCCGGACAGGCACGTTTCGCCTCCTGTGGATTTTCTGTTTCACAAGTCATTACTCTATACCTCTGTCCCCCTGAAACGGAATGTGTCGGCCCGGATTAGCCTGTGTCGGTACAATAACGCAGAGACCATTATGTTGGTTTTCTCGCGGGAAGGCTCATATGTCAGAGTCTTCGGTAATGACTCTTTGGCTCAATTGTTAGAACCTTTTCACATTATTTTCACATTTTCTTTAAGGTTTACTGTATGACTTAACCAGATCTTACGAGTACAGCTTTGTCCTAGCAGGTAAGAAAATACATTATATGAGCCATGTTTATTTGTAGTAAAACCTCTCAAAGAGAACACACAATTGGAACAAGTAAACTGTCTGATCTTTGATTGCTGTCCTTTGACCTGTTTCTCAATGACAAAAAGATTGAAACTTTCTATTAAAGGACAGTATCATTATTGGATGAGTAAGTGACGTAGAAAACTGTGACTAAATAATCAAGGTGTGTTTCCTGGCTTTCTCCCACCAGTACTCCATACAACAGACTGCAAGCCCATTTTTGGTAGACGAATGACGCCTGTCACAGTGACATTTGTCAAATGTCGAATCAAATGTTGGTCAAGCTCATAACGCGTGGATTAACAGCCTGCCTCGGTACCGACTGAGCTAACGGGGCTCGACTATATGTTGGAAAATTGGTGAACATTGATGTCCTTATATGTTCTCTTTATGTTCCTTAATTGTACCAGTTATTACCATCCCATGTGGGCTCGGAGAGTTCGTCAGAGATCGGTATTGTTTGTTAGCTTTTTCTGCCATTTCCACCGGAAATGATTAACACGTTCACTAATAAAACCGACCAATTACCACTTCGGACGGAAATCGCCGAACCAATATACTGTTAATAAAATAGCAAAAATGCCATCTCACAGGAACTCATCGCGACGATTCTGGCTGTTATACCTCAATACAAATTTGTTCAGAAAATCAATTAAACTAGTTTGCCTTTTGTTCATTTAAAAGACATTGATTGAACCCAATGACCCTAATTTAGAAAACCTTATGGTATCACAACAGTACTGATCCATTAAACAGAATATTTAAACTTCCATATTTCCATTTTCAGAGACGATAATGTTTTTTGGTGCTTTACTCGGATATTCATCTCTTCGTTTGGAAGGACAAAACACACTCAATGTTGAGGCTGTAATTACTTTGGAAGTTAAAGAAGAAGCAATAAGTGCACTTTGTAATACAACTACACAGACCTGAAACAGTGTTATCTATCAATACTCTTCTGAACACATTTATAAAGTTTCAGAACATTGTACATTAGAAATACTCGCCAAACAACAATTTATTGAAACATTGTAATCTACATGTCTACACGTACTCGTCTAAGACTCGTACGATGTAAGATCAGAAATAAGTGACAATTAACGAAAGAAATTAGGCTACAGACACATAGCACAAACCATTTGATTTAATTAACATTATAAAGATGAGAATGATGTCGTTATCAATTTTTCATTAACATATATATATATATGCAATATGACATCTGGAATAATAATATCAGAATTGTCACTCTTCTGAAGCAATGAATTCAAGTTAGCAATGTTCGTGTCGTGTGTATACATGTACCAGTTGAATTACTGAGAGACATTGTTAACTTCATATACTCATTTATATTTATCGTTCGAGGTAAGATCATAAATAATTGAGACATTGTAAACAACAAGGACTTATCCGAGGACAGATCACAGATTATTGAGACATCGTTAGCTATACATATTCGCTAAGAAAGGTAAGAAATAACATTGTAAACAACACAAACCCGTCCGAGGACAGATTGTAAGGTATACACATTAAGATTAATATTAAGATATTGTAAACAACAAATAATCGTTTGAATAAGCTTCATAAAAAGTTAGGTAAAATTGTTTACTTCAAAGACACGTTCGATGACAGATGATACCAATATTGAGACATTGTAACTGCAAATATTCGTCCGAAAAAATAGCTGTTCCACGAGAAAAACCATCATTATGGACTATGCGTATTGTGTCGAACCAGATTAGTCTGCGCAGTCCGTGCAGGCTAATCAGGGCCGACACATTCCGTCTTATTTGATTATACGTAGTAATGATTCCTGAAACAGAAAATCCATTGGAGGCGATAGGTGTCTGACCTGCTTAGCCAGCACGGCATGCTTAGGCTGATCCGGGTCAATACTTTACGCAGTCCACAATGTTGGTTTTCTCATGGGACGGCTCATTTGTCAATGTCATTTCTACATACATTCACAAGAGGACATACTATACCGTTAGATACTGATATCTGTCAGAACAAAGATAATAAACTATTAAGAACAATTGTCAACTACAAAGACTCGTTCGATGACAGATTTTACAATATTGACACATTGTTAACAACAAATACTTGTCAGATCAAAGTTCATAAATTATTTAGAAAAACGGTTAACTACAAAGACTTTTTCGATGACAGATATAACAACTTTGAGACAATATTTAGACAAATTTAAATATAAATAGTCGTCAGAAAAAAAGTCAAAAATTATTTAGAAAAAAGTGTTAATTACAAACACTTGTTCGGTGGCATATATAAACAACATTTAGACAATTTTAACTGTAAATAGTCGTCAGAAAAAGTGTTAATTACAAACACTTGTTCGGTGACATATATAAACAACCTTGAGACAATTTGTATAACAATTACTCTTCAGAACAAACTTAATACAATATTCAGAAAAAGTGTCAACTTCATAGACTCTGTAGATATTACACTATTGAGGCAATATTGAGACAATGTAAACTATAAAAACTCGTCCAAGAAAAATCCATTCAGTTTTGCCATATTGTAACTACTCACACGACACCATCTAATACAGTATGGAGACCACATATCTTTAAACACGCACCAGCAGTTTGACAGTCCTAAATTAATATTATCTTTAATAATATAAAGCTGGAATAATAAGTTTGTAAACCTTTATTTTGGTCAATATCTTACACCGAACAGTGACATTTCACACATGACTTCACATTACTAAATGTTATTTACTTGGTTACTCAAGATGAACACAACAACAATGACGGAACCAACAAAACCGTTTTGCGTGTTTTTTATCGGTTTGTTCCCACTTTCCCAACCGCTAATTTTCGCACTTACCAATTATCTCTTCGCACCTCACACTTACCTGTACTTTCTACACTGTTCAAGAAAGAATGAACTACACACGAAAACTTGTTTTTGTAGTATAAGATAAGATAAGATAAGAAAATTGTTTATTAACGTGACCTGTGTCAATTGACATACATGAATAACACATTTTACCACACCAGGCCCAATGGGCCTATAAGTCACCATACAATATATACATGATATTAACTCATAAAGTCAAATGAAATGAGTTATTTACAAATATACAATAATTTGGTAACAGTGTGTGAAATGAGACATCGCACTCAATATACAATGTCTGTTTTCACACAGTGAAACACGATCTTCCCAAAGCCTCAAGGTAGCTAATTTACCGGGGTAAAAAGGGGTTACTCCCAAGGTAATTTATCTACCATACATAGCTCACTTCCTCCTTCGCACATTTACGGGGGTGAGCATTGATCAGAAATGTTAGTTTTAGTGATAACTTAATTCATTAAAAATAGAGTCATTTAACTGATCTGAGAACATATCATTTCGAATGACTATATAAAAATCACATATTATCAAAAAAAGAGTTTCGTCTTCTACAGAGTTTTATTTGCATAGTCTTTGCTCAGGGCTTTCTCCGATATATCGTCCAGACTCGATTCTAAGAGGTAAGATACCACACCTGAATTGCGCAAGAAGTGATCGCTCATATTTCTGCAGGTTTAACAGTGTATAGTGTTCATTTTTAAACTCACTTTTGAATTGTATGTAAGTCCTGAGTTTAGGAGTTGTTTGCAGACTATTTGCCCATATGTTACTATAGTAAGAGTTTATCTTGACCTTCACTGTTTTAAAATTGATTGTTGTCTTAGTATTATTAAAACTGATTAAGTCGAGCTTATTTAACACGTCCTTCGGATCACTATTACAATTACTGCAACACAGTCTATAGTCTTGATTAAATGTATGTTTTGTAATACGATTATCTTCAAACTTAATAATTCTATTCCAGTAACGAATTAGGTTGGTCCAGCGTCTATATATGTTAGTAATTCATCCTATGTCTCCGTTTATAAAGTGAGCGGTGAAAATCTGTGAACACCAAGATAATATCGTATTGCCCTATAATGTAGATTGTCTATAGCCTGATGCTTGCAGTATCCCCACACACCAGAACAATAATCAAATATCGGCATAACGCCAGATTCATATAACTTTTCAAATGTTTCAAGACCAATGTCTTTTAAAAAGTGTATCTTTGAAATTATTATTCCCAATGCTCGACCTGCGCCTTTTGCCAGAATAACTGAGTTTGTTGTGAAGTCTCCATTAAATCCGAACGTTACACCTAACTATTTGTATGTCTCAACGGTCTCTAAAACAGTATTGCCAATTTTAAACACGTGCTCAGTTTGTGAAGTGCTCCCTTTCCGGAAATGTAGGCACTTTGATTTTTCTGTATTAATGAGGACCCGCCAACATTAACACCATTCATGGAGTACATCTAGCATTTTCTGTAAATCATTTTCTGTTTTTGCAAATATCACTATATCATCCGCGTAGAGAGGCATCTAAGCCTTTCTCCCGTCTATATCATAGCCACGGTCAAGGTCATTGATGAAAATAGAAAACAAAGTTGGTGAAACATTGTCTCCTTGTTTGGCACCCGTTTTACAATCAAACCAGTCTGTATGCTTACTGTTTACTTTAACACTGGATATTGTATGCTGGTATATATACTCTTAATAGTATTGTACATTTTCCCATCGATTCCATTCAATATCAATGTATACAGCATCATGTCTCTGTCTATAAAGTCAAAACACTTACGAAGGTCAATAAATGCTGTAAATACTGTAGAGTTATTCGGCGATAGCTGTTTAACCTCAGTTTTGACCTAGATGTAAAACGAATGATCTAGATTGTAGACCAATCAAATGTTGTATTTAATGAATAATGTCGACGAAATAAAAGAAATGAAACGTTTTGATTGGTTCAAAGTTAAGTTGGCGATCCTACGAGAGGCACTAATAAGATGAAGTTTT
Source organism: Serripes groenlandicus (assembly GCA_031761405.1). NCBI lineage: Eukaryota > Metazoa > Mollusca > Bivalvia > Cardiida > Cardiidae > Serripes > Serripes groenlandicus. The sequence continues at coordinate 15,725,284 of JASEVX010000008.1, forward strand.
AAAATGAAATGTTCTGCATACTAACTTTTAATTGTTTTCTTTAAGAAATAAATTTCAGTGAAAAATAAATAAGTGAAAACGTATGAAATATAATATTAGACAGCAAAATATTAATTATTTTTTAAACACGATAAGTTTTCATTTATTTATCGTCAATTGAAACTTATACACATCTTGGGAGCCTCGCGTAATCTCCAGTCATGTGGCGTATTCTCGGCCTTGATGATCTATTTATAGAAACTGAAGCTGGATGGAAATGGCCGATGGTTAGCACATAGATTATTGCCTGTTCCATTTCTTAATGTTTTCTCATATTGATCGCCGTTTATCTTTTTTAAAGATTTGTATTGTTTCGGATTACACTATTAAGGACGAACACGTGGTCTTCACACGACCTATTTTTACGAAAGCCATTATGTTCATCAGCTAATAAATCATTATCTTCTAGGTATCGTGTGAGACGTCGATCAATGAAAGCACTATACCATTTGCTAGTACACGACAGTAAACTGACGCCTCTATAGTTCATCGGTATGCGTTTGTCGGGTCTTTCAAACTTGGGTATATAATAGCCTTTGGCAATCTCTATTTGCACGTACTGTAATCGTATATCATTTCACTGTTGTTTATTTCAGAAACATTGTTTCATTCTGTTTATTATAGAATTTAATAAATATTTTTGTCATTTGTTTTCAATGCATATCTATAAGGCCAAAAAGTGTTTCTTTAATTGTGTATAAATAAAATACAAATTGTTAGTATGTAAGGTTAACAATAAAAAATCTGATTCATATTAATAAATGACAAACATATATTAAGTTTGAAATATGAACAGGTCACTAATTGAAAGTAATTTTCAAACATAGTATAAAAAGAAGGTCAAATTCATCTGTATCCATAACCCACCTGAAATGGCAAACGTGCTTGTAAATATACGGTTCGATTATATGCATCTTTAAAGTTAAAGTTAGTTCAATCAACGACAGAAATATATAATTGATACTACATATTTTTCACTAAACAGTATACGTATCCATTTTATATTGAAGAAACTAGATCTAGTCACTATTTTATAATGTTAGCATATAGATCTGCTATATTTCCTCTTCTTGAATATGGGAGTAATGAATATCTCTCCTTTGCGCTCAAGAATTTTGGGTAAGCGCAATAGTTCTAGTGTCTTACGCAGGAAACGTCGATATATAACTGAGAAATTGTTGAAAGCGGCGTAAATGATCATACTATTTCCTATCCAATAACAATACCAGATATCCTGTGCTTTTCCTCCATATCGATGTCGCCAATTTTCACCAGTGATAGTGTTGATAATCCAGTGTGAACCAGACGTTCTACATCAGCCATCTTACTGGAAATGTAACTTTTATAGAAGCTGAGCTGCCATGGCGTAACTGCATCATTTTGATAAAGGGGGAATTGTTACGACAGACTCGAAATGTCCAATTATACTTCCATTTGTCCAGATGTAGTAAGTTATCCAAAGATGTCATCAAAGCGGTCGGTTCTAAAATGATCCCGATGGGTTTAGGGAACAGTTAAGGACCCAGACCAGCCTATATCGTAGACCATTCTAACTTCGTGATCTACCAATGCTCTTGACGTCATTTTTTTTCTCCAATAACTTTGTATAAGCAGTCAATTGAGAAGTGTGTAATGTCTAAATATTCATGTAGTACTCTACACTGTGCATGTAGTACTTACATAAGATTGTAAGTAGTTTCTGGTAACTTATATGCATTATCAGGAGAATAAGCTTTCCATCGTTTTCATTGATTCGAGGTTAACGCCGTTCTCGATAATTTTTCATTCATATCACGTCGGCCGGTTCACCTACCCATGTGTTTCCTGGGTGTTTTTTTTATCACACAAGTACTCCACACATCCGTTTTTCCACGCAAATGGCCGCTTTTCCACATAGACTGTTTGTCCTTTGGTGGGAAACGAATGACGCTTGTCGCATATATTTTTATCAAACGTCGGAAAGAATGTTTGCGGAGCTGAGATTCGATCTCACAACCCCTGGATTGACAGCCAGGGTCGCTACTGACTGAGCTACTTGTTCACATGGTCGGGCTCAATTGTTCTAAGAGCCACGTCAAACGTAATGCACCTTTCATTATTTCATTATTCTGTGTCCAGCAACAATCCGGATCAGACTGCGCCTCCGAGCAGTGTAATCTATTTATAACATTTACTCCATCACGAAGGGCGTGCAAGAATTTTAAACACTATTTGGAAAGGTTAAGACCAAAACCCACTTATCCATGTATACATGTACATATACTCTCGAACATTCTTGCCAAAGAGTAAGACTCAACCGACGATCAGTTTTCGTGTGACCTGTCTCAGGTTACGATACTATGAATATGGTCAGGACATAATGACACGTCAGGGCAGGATGTAATACGGACCATTTCATATTCCTTATCAGACCTCTTCAGGGTAGGGTGTAATACGGACCACTTCATACTCCTTATCAGACCTCTTCAGGGTAGGGCATAATACGGACCACTTCATATACCTTATTGGACCAATTCATATTCCCTGCACGGACCGTTTCAGGGTACGGTGTTTTGCGGACCACTTCATATTCTTTACACGCACTACGTCAGGGCAGGGTTTAATACGAACCACTTCATATTTCTTTCACGGACTACTTCATATTCTTTACACGGACTACGTCAGGGCAGGGTGTAATACGGACCACTTCATATTTCCTACACGGACCGTTTCAGTGTAGGTAGTAATACTGACCACTTCATAATCCGTACACGGACCATTTCATATTCTTTACACGGACTACGTCAGGGCAGGGTGTGATACGGACAACTTCATATTCCCTACACGGAACGTTTAATATTCTTTACACGGACTGCGTCAGGGCAGGGTGTAATACGGACCACTTCATATTAACTACACGGACTGTTTAAGGGTAGGGTGTAATACGGACCGCTTCATATTCCTTATTGGACCAATTCATATTATTTACTACGTCAGGGCAGGGTGTAATACGGACCACTTCATATTTCTTACACGGACCGTTTCATATTCTTTACACGGACTACGTGAGGGCTGAAGGTAATAATGATCATATTCCCTACACTGACCGTTTACGGACTGTTAGTGCACATACAAACACTTGTAAAGATTCACTTCTCTTTAATCAACAAAGGTAATTTACACACTCTCCTTATATCTACTGAATCATAGTTATAAGGGAAGTTACACTGGACGGACTATTTACATGTTTTTTAAGGGAGACAACTATGATGAGAAGGTAAACTTTTAACTGATAGCATTAACATTCATTAAATTTTCTTTTCATTACAAGAATAGTTTTATGAACTTAAATAATAAAGCCAATCATTAAATAAAACAGTAATAAAACGAAAAATACAACAAGTATAAAGACCATCATCAGATTAGACTATCCTCCGGTCTAGAGGATCATTCTGTCCCGTTAACATGAATATATCTACATTAGAATTTTGTATTTCGAAACTATAATGAACACTTTTTGGATTAGCCTAATGTCTCAGAACGTCAAATTCAATTGAATATTCAACTGCTTTGCATCTTAAGCAAAATATCTTAACATTTGTCCAGTTTGAAGAACTTTCAACAGTTCATATCCAGAGGCACCTTGTTTTGTCATACAGTTCGCTAGTTGTTATTTTCCAGAACACCACTTTATTTCGGTGACTTCGTTTGTCTGCAGTAGCTCTTAAATATCTGCAATATCGACTCGAGGCACTTGTCATCCACGAGCTTTGTAGATTTGATAGCTCCACTACACTCTTGTTGTCTATGCACCCAGTATTTGATACATTTCTAGGCGGTACCCCTAATATGTCTTCCAGCATGTTTCTATAGTAATAACTTGCTTCAAGTCCCTCTTGCAGATTGAGTACTTTTGCAGCAATAGTTTATCTGACAACTCTTTTTATCTTTTTAGCCTGCCATGTAATTGGACAACAATTCATATCATGATCAACAAGCCAAATAATGTGTGCACCTGTTATTCCCATTCCTTTGTTGATATTACCCAATGATGCATCTGTAAACACCCAGATCTGCCATTCTGACATACTTTGGCTAAGCCTTGGGAACGCAATTATTGATTTAACATCATTCAGACGTTTAATTATCTTGATAGCCCTTGTCAAGTATGCCACTGTACCCTCGTTAAGCTTAGCGCTAAAGTTTATCATTTCAAATGCCATTTCAGGCCTGGAGCCTTGAACTTCCCAATTCAGCCGCCCTATCAACTGTCTATATGTTGTCTGTTCCTGCGAGTTTAAAATGTCATCTTTATTGGTTCTATTTGGGTCGACGCTTCCACCTTGAATTGTTTCCATGTATGCTGAATGGTCTACAATTATTCCCTTGCAATCATCTTATAACCTATATATTTTAAATTGTTTTCCTCAACTTAACCAGCAAGAAATCTTTCCCCGAGTTTCAACATAAGTCTCTCAAATTGATCTTCACCAGCATATGAGAAATCATCAACATGACAACAGATAATTCCAATCAGCTTTCCTTCTTTTTTCACAAAGAAGTCAGCTGGTTCAAGAACACACGCTAATATACAACTGCCTAGCCCCATTTTTAGACCATACAAAGAGTGTTTTAGTTTCCATATCATATGTTTCGGCGTATCACATATCTTTGGTAAATACAGTTCCTTGTAAAAATGCTGATTTTATATCAGTAGTTTTCACTTGCCATCTTTCACTTGATGCAATAGATAAAAACATTTTTATTGGCCCTTTTCCAACAGTAGGACTGTCCTTCGCCAAAATAAACTCTTCTTCAAAACCGCGGGCAACGAGCCGCGCATTAAATTGTCCATTTTTCGCTGTTATAACCCATTGTGTAGACACACTTCCACTTCATCATAGACATTAAAGATGTTTAACTTTTCAAGTTCTGCCTCTTTAGCCAGATTTTGTGCGATGATGTCACTATTACTGTCACTATATTAGCATCACAAAGCTGTGGCGTTGAGTCTACATCGTTATTTTCCGTCATAACATGTACTTCATCATCAAAACTCCATGGTAGTATGCCAAAACACACTTTTCTGTTCATTGTTTTCTTGGAATCCGCTGTGGTCGAGTGGTTAGCGTAAGGGATTTCGAAACCGGGTGTCCCGGGTTCGATGCCCAGTCGCGGCACTACGGTCATGGTGGAGTGCCCTTGGGCAAGGCACATTTTCTAGCCTAGTACTGGTTTGTTTACCCAGGGATCATGAATAAGTGAACTGTCGCCGTGATATAACTGAAATAATGTTGAAAGCGGCGTAAAAACCCAATAAATGAATAAATAATTGTTTTCTGCATCTAGGACTTTATACCAGTGTTTGTATTTCCCAGAAGCTTTACCAGCTCTTCCAAGTACAGTAGCTTGAGCCCAATGATCTGTGTTGGCCATTCGATACTTACTTTTGTCATTTACCTTTAATGATGGCACACCTTTCAAATGTTTAGTATTTGATGTGTTTTTGGAACTTTCGTTTGATATGCATTCAGATAATACTTGTTTAGATTCATTCTCAGTTACTTCTTTGGGGCCACTCTTTCCATCAGATTCAGAAATTTCTTTCTCCTCCACTTCATAAGTACAAGAATTTGCTTTGATAAGTCTAGTTGGAGAAACACGTACAAATACACCACCACCATGTCTCACAAATATCACATGTCCATCCTGAAATACTACCTTTCCTGGACGAAGCCATCTTTCCATCCCTTCCCGCTTATAGTACACACGCTCTCCATTGCTAACTATCTGTTCAGACGCTCGTACTTTGCTTCGTAGTGATCTTCTTACTCTTTCACTTGACTCAGTTTCAATAAATGCATTACGCGATGCATGTATAGTAGGTTCAAATGCTTTGCAAAGAATTCACTACTTGTCGATCCATCACGGGCTGGAACTGTATCTGTCATGACCCCCGGCAATTTAGGATTTAGATCAAATACTAGCTGATGACTGCTGAAACCCTTCCACATTTGCAAAGAATGTATTGCCATATTTGTCCAACACAATAAAGTCTGACTATTAACTTTACCATATTCTGCCTCTAATTTGACTAGCATCATGTCCGTCACTACATGCACCCTTTTCCATAACACATTCTAGAAAGGACTTTCACCTGCTGTTGTACAAGCTTGAACATTTAGAATAGATGCGGCTTCTATCATTTCATCAGAATTGAACTCTCCTCCAGTATCTGTCATCACTGAACCCATCACTCCAAAATTTATAATCCAGCGTGTCATCATGGCATCAATAACATCACCCGTCCGTTTTCGGTTGATAAAGACCGAAACTGTGAATTTTGACCACATGTCAATAATATGCAGGATCAAACACCGATTCCACTGTTTAAGGTCCATAGCATTTTTTTTCATTGAACTTACTTGCCATTTGCATTGATACAACAGGCCTGGCAGGAGTCCTTGCATATGCCTTACATAAATCACACCTTTCTTCTATCTTGGAAACTGTATCTATATACTCATCCAGCCATACACCAGTATCTTTTAACAAAGCAATGAGGCGCTTCTTTGGTGGATGCACACATTGCCTATGTAACTTCAATATATGAATTTGTTTACCATCCATTTCATCAAGCTTAACTGAATACACATTTTCAACAGCTTTTTCTTCTTCTGACTTATCGATAGGTATGCAGTATGATGTAAGATGTAGCACCACACCATGGCCAAATATGTTGGCAGTGTGATTTTCAAGGTCCATTTTAACACAAGCCTTCTTCATGGCAGACCTAGATAACAGTAATAGAACATCTGATTCTAGTACATCAGTTTTAATGTTTTTTCACTTTCATAGCATGCTATGTTGTCCATTTCAAAGTGATCCAATGAGCCTATGAAGCTTTTCACCCAGTTTTCCCCACATACTGTGCTACTGCATGCACTGTCCAGAACAGCATCTGCGCCTAAAGTAGCAACTTCTCCCTTATGATAGCCTGTGAACAGTACAAACATTTCATCTTCTACCACATGAACTTTGGCAAGATTTTCCCAATTATCTGGGCAGTCACCAACCATCATCTTTTTCTCAGGAATATTGTTGATTCTCCCCTTTGTGCATGTGGACAAATTGAAAATACATTACATTACCTACTTGAATGTCCCCGCTATAACGATAGGAGACATGGCATGCTAAGAGAACTTCCTCAAAACATTAGGCTTGATACGTTGTTATACGGAAATCCAAACTCATCAATCGAAGAAAATAATGCTATTTTTGAATCAGTCCAACAATTTATAATCGGAACCAAAAGGTTTAGCTCACGATAATTCACCCTTTTCCTTAATTGCTTTTTTGTTAACTTGCAACTTTTTAAGTATCTTTTTATGTTATATTTTATTTGGTATGGATAATCGACATATATACATTAACTAGCCTCCCATTCGCGCACCACCCTCCTTTGTCTATTTCTGCTCTCTTTACATCTATCTCTTTCTTCCTCTTTCTCCTTCCTTGCTCTCTCTCTCCACTCTCTTTTATGTATCTTTTCTTGTATTATAAATTACAAAGCTTAAGTAAGCTGATATTTTCTGCACATGTTAAATATTCACCGTGCTTTCTGTAAATTAATCTTTATTGGAGAGGACCTTCAATAAGCTATGAGCTTTCAGTCCAATCCATTTCTCCATTGTATATTTCTTGATGTAACCTACTATGGAAAAATATATGAGAATTAAATATGTTTAAACTAGTCACCAATAAATTGACGAAACGAACCGCATGATTTACAAGTCAGCAAACGTCCATCTACTCCCACAGGGTTCTTTTTCTTTACCGACTGTTTATTTCCTGTAGTACTAGCTGAACTTTGAGCTGCACGCTGATTACCATAATAGCCACGCCAATAACTACCTTGATCAAATCGTCCTCCCCGCCTACAGCTGTAGTTATACTGACTACCTGGCTTTGCTCTGACATATCCAGCTGCTAACAATGCCTCTTCATTTTCAGCCAAAAATGTAGGCTCAATGGTTATACTTGTGTTGGCGCGATGCACACTATAGCTACCTTTACCCATGAATTTCTAAAACGACCGTTTTGCTTCTTCATACAATGCATCTTTGTTGTCATAGTTCATACCTGTAAACAGCAACATTTTTTTCCTCTGTCTTAATGTTTGCTTTTCTCAGTAACTTGAATGCTGAAATTTCTGAAGGTAATTTCATGTTCCTTTCAATTGTTCTATATTTTGAATAAAAAAAAATTAAATATACTCTTGAACACCCTGTCCTTCTTTTCTCTGCAAGTCCTCGAAATCCTCAAATCTTTCGAGATTATCAGTAAGGTCATCTTTTGCCGGATACTCATTCAAAAATGTTACAGGAATGTCTAACCCATCATCCTTTTTCAAGTCCTCCAACCGAATTTGATCGAACACATTTTCTCTAATTTTTGCCATTTTCAGGAAGTGATAAAGCAATAGCTACACCTTGTTTCTTTTTGTCCAAATCAGTGATTTCTCTACATGCTAACAATTCTGGCTTGTAGGATCATAGTTTTTTGGTCTGTCTGTAGGTGGGTTGGGAAAGTTTTGTTGTCATTTTTGCTACCAATTCTGGATTAATTTCAGCCAGTTTATACCTATCACACGCTTATTAGTAGGGATGGGAACGAATATTCGAATATTTGAATATTCGATAAAAGCCCGAATATTCGAATACTGTTTTCGAATAAGAATATTCGTTCTTAGTTTACGATATTTTTTTAAGAAATAAAAAAAAAAGTGACCGAAAATTCTGACCGAGGTCGCGAGTTGGAGCTAATCATGATTAAGGGTGTGTATGTTTCGTTTGTGGTGTCTTTACAACGTATGTCAAACCTTAAGTATCAATTATAAAGTCGATAATTGTCACGCGTACGTTTCAAAATTCAATCGCGGACGAGTAAACCGTAATGATCCGTAACTGAAGCTAACTGAAGGCATTTACCCGTATCTAATCCGTATCTTAACCTATCATTCCGCGGTCCACCCCAATTGTGGACTGATACGGTTTCAAGCGGATCGTTATCTTTAGTTACGGTTATTTACGGGTCTCGTTCTGCGTATTGTTACGGACTGTTACCTACAGAAACGTTTCAATACAGATTTTCTCCTTTTGCTACAAGGATTTCAAAAGTCGTCTGCTGCAGAGGCGTAAGAAAGCGTTTCTATGTGGTAAAGGGTTAATGGACGTATGTTAACTAAATATGACAGATGAATGGCGAACGATATAGAACATAATTAAACTGCACGCGTCTGCACGCTTATCTGGATCTACATTGTAGGCAAACGTAATTTAACCATTTCCCACATACAGCATTTCTTCATCAGATGACTTTGATTTCATCTAGGCAAACTTATTGAAAATCTCTTTAAATGAAACTTTAACCATTGAAAAGAGTTCAAAACGTTGTGGCAAACGGAGACATTGCTAATTTTTAGTCGTCTGGTGCAAAGGCGTCAGAAAACGAATGTTTATGTGAAAGGATCAAATTCGTAAAAAAAAGTAAGTGCTACTGTTGTCTTACCACGTAGGTCGGGATAAGGATTTTAAAAAAATCCCTGACAATTACATGTTTTTTCAAAATGTTTCCAAACGAAATAAAGATACACTTGTTAAAAGTCGTCAATTTCATGAAAACAAGGATAACCATAAAAATGAACTGAGGCAATTTTCACACATTCTGGTCAGTGTCTTTCATACAGGAGCCATATATTTGTGTTTTATTATTCTCATAGACAAGGGCCGGACTGTGGCGGCCATTCTTATAGAGCGGCCCCCAGCCACAGGGACAACTGGGAGCCATAGAAGAATCTCACGGTTATGACCTGAATGGGGCTCAGACAGCGTCGATATGTGGGAAAGGGTAAACTCCTAAACCTTACAAGCGTCCTATGACGCGTCTTATTACAGATCAAATCGAGCCAAGGACATAATATAATATAATTTGTAATGGTACAAAAATTCAATAAAAAATTGAAATAATACTATGTGTCATGGGAAAATCCCCGATTAGAATTGTGTTACCAGCGAAAACATTGGCTGTACCTAAGCACTCTGGAGCCTATACAAATTGCAATCAGCTTTCTTTTTCGCAGCATCCAATCATAAACAGTTGGGGGCCGTCACGTGCATACTGAAATTTGGAGGTTTTGAAATTAATAGTACACTTTAAACAAGATCGAATGGCGTAGATGTGTTTGTGTTCCTGTGACCTTGTTCATGTAGGTATATGATCCATCAGCCGTGTCTTAATGTTATGTGAAATATATATGAGCCAGTCCACGACAAAACCTGTATTAGTGACATAACGTATGACGTTTGGAATTTCCAATCTTATGACGTCACATTTTTCGTCAACGTCGGTTTACCGTAAACAGTATTATCTTGAATTTAATAAGTTAATAATTATGTATTTGTTTAAAAAATCTCTCGGGTAAATGCTTAGTAAATTAAAAATTATGTAATTACTTCAAGCGAAATTTTCATTAAAAATCGGGTATTTGTAACACCGAATTATAGAGAATAAAGTTACCTGTGTCATGATATAAATTTAATGTTTCTGCCATGACGATTCAGATAAAAATACCCGTTTGTTAATGAAAAATTTCGCTGGAATATTTTCAAAGTAATTACATCATTTTTAATTGTTTAAGAAATACATATCATTAAGATCACACTTTCTACTTCAAGTTACCAGAATTTCAAGAAAATCTGTGTAGCCGATTTTTAGTAAATCAGAATGCCGTTTTACCGATGTCGCACGTCGGAACGCACATTGCGATTTTTGAACTGAAACGCAGTTAGTGGAATTAAAATTGACAACCTTTTGTTTTGCATAATAAACATCAACTTTATGTTATCATGAAATCTACTCCCTACTAAAAATGGATATTTTAATTTATTTCTTCCCGAATAGTTATTTTATTGCAAATGATACAGTATATAAATAGACGTAATTTATGTTTATATATTATTATACAAGGGGTAATCAAAAAGTAATAACACTTTCTTAGTGATTCTTGTATTAGTTAATAAATATTTCGGAATTCATACCATACGTATATTTGTTTTTGCTCTACCTTATGGCGAATTAATATTTCTAAAATTGTCATTAGTTTAGTTATAAATTGTTGTCAAAGAAACGAGTTGAGGCATAGGCGGGCCAGAGCATAATTTTACAAGAAAGTACCAGTTTAAGCTGTGTATATTTAAAATATATACAAACAGAAGATACCGAAAATGTGCATGACATTATTTTGTTGTGAAATAGTAAAGTTGTTTAGCGACGTGCAAGAACGTTATGTAAAAAAAAGACGTCAAATGAACGTCAAATTTAGGAAATTTAGCAAAATGCTAAATAATAAAATTGTATCTCAACGTAGACAAAAATCAAAATAGTAATTTGAAATGTTTATTCAGTGGAGTTCACCAGGAGTCAAGCAGTCACTAGCGATGTAAATAAACACTTTTGGCAGGAGGAGGTAACTTTTGTATTCGGAACGCCTCGGTACAGTTAAATATATAAATATATATTGGTTTAGACTAGAAAGTATGATAATAGATTATTAGCTCAGTCGGTTGAGCCGGTAAGATTTACAAATTCAGTCCTATGACATGGGTTCGATCCCAACACAATTTTCTCTCTTTTTTTCATTTAGCTTTGATCTATGTGTATGTATGCATATATTTATTTAAGGTTTTATTATTTTATTTTTATTTTTTTATTTTTAGATTTCACCGTTTTCTTCATTTTTAGCTCGACTTTTGAAAAAAAAGAGAGCTATTGTCATGACCCTGGCGTCGTCGTCGGCGGCGGGCGGCGGCGGCGTGGTCGTCCGGTTAAGGTTTTTTGTTTAGCTCATTTTTTTTTCTCCCTGTCAGTCGAGCGTCTGTGCCGTACGCGGTGCTCTTGTTAATATTCATTATAACTATATTACATAAAGATCATCAAAAACCTTGACAAATATAGTGTAAATAATATATCATCATCATTATCATAATCATCATCATCACCATCATCATCATCATCATCACTATAATGCGATTTCGACTGCATGGCTGTGTATGCTATAATACGTCGTTCTACATTTGTATGCCACATTCATACCTTCGCAGGTAAATATAAAATCACGATAATTAAGGACATTGCACGATTAATAGTTACGTAGAAACTACATAAAATAAAAAGATGTACATGTAATCCATTACGACTCGAACTCGGGACCTTGGCATAACGAGTTCAATGCTCTTGTTAAACCGCTAACTTTGCATTCGAACTGGTGGTGTGTCAGGATTTTACTTATTATCAAAACGGGCGAATATTTTTATGCTCATCCCTATTTTGGATAATAGAACAATCCATTAGGTTTCGTCATGGCTCACTGCTCGAATTGGATGTATACCTAAAATGTAATTATGTTAGCATGAATTACGGTATCAACCCGTCACTACTCATTGAATCACGAAATTTCTATATGTTGCGTTACTGATGCACAATTCTCACTTTAGCATATATCGATATTGTTGAAAATATCATTCTCGCTATCTCGTAAAAATTCAAGTATTCTTTTGTTGTATTTTTAATGTATTTACTATATAAATTGCAATATAGTAGCTACTTTGAATCTTTAAAGAGAAGTAAATAAATACAACCTACCATTTAAATTCTATTCCCTACTGTCTGCCGTCTATTTTATCCGAATATCACTTCAAACGAGAAAAGAATGAAAGAATGGCGGTTTCATTAACCACACTATCATTGTTGCAATGACATACGTTTTGACGTCAAAAACGACGTTATTTCAAAGGTATGATTCCACCTTATTTTAAAAAACGCCGTTGTTTTTTTTTCGTTTTCTTATGACAGTTGGTATGTTTATATCGTAATTAAGAGAGTATATGTAGGACTATTTGGCTAATTCTGGTATCATTATGAAGGTAAACGGTTGATATTTTAGGAAATACAAAAAACTCAAAAAAAAAATTTTTGTCACTAATACAGGTTTTGTCGTGGACTGGCTCATATATATATGCACCATACTACGTCGTAACAAATATACTTACAAGCTGCGCCTTCAGATTAAGGGTATGGTTGCATTGTGGTACTTCGGTGTGGTTAAGGCGTAATTAAACGAACACGCTCGAGTTCATTTTCCACTATTATTTGTCTAGGTATATCAAACTACAAACAATAAGCACATAATCTATAGTCAATTCTCTCTCCACTCACTGCATTATTTCTGTTGAGTTGCATCTCCCATGTCCCCCGCCTCCGTCAGGAGTCCCTCCCCGACATAACCAGCCCGAACAAGACTCCAGATCTCCCTTATCTTTCTAGCTTCCTTACTTTTATAATACAGACAGGGTTACCTTGGTTTCATTGTGACGTAAATGCTCAGGTATACAGATGCCGTCCGTTGGCAGAACGCAGGGAGACATTTTGTTACAGCATCTGTGTACAGCGAAGACTCTGGTGAGCCTGTGGAAAGCCGTTTTGGTATCATGTCTACGGACCTACATGTATATGTCACCCCCATTGGCATCCCCGGTTGGGGCGGTGATGATGGAGTGCCGTTGGTCGAGGCTCATTTTTAAACTAGTATTGGTTTGTTTACCCAATGGTCGTGAATTTAAGTGTGCAGTCGCCGTTATATGACTGAACTAATGTTGAAAACAGGATAAACCGCAATATAACAAATAACACCCCATTTGCCCGACGTGGTCCTGGTGAACCGACGTGGTCCTGGTGAATTATTTAAGTTAAATTTACGACTATGTACAGCAATCAGTGGGTGATCTTGTCAAATGGATATGCATGGCTTACAAATGTATCAATTATCGAATTTGTACACTGAGGATGCAACATGTATTCAAACGATATTAAGATGGATTTATAGTGGATGTTGTTCTCACTCATGTTTATTTTAAATTAGTACATATAGTTCATAACACTGATCATCAGTACCTATCGAATACGTCAGTCATGGATATAACACGGACCACAAAGCCGATTGAACGAAGACGGGGCATTGATAATGGCCGGGCTTGGTTTGTGCTTGCGGCCTCTTACACCGGACTTTTTTTACACTGTATGACACTATATATGAATGGAGTTATATACATTGCTTTACTACGAAGCTTTGAAGAAAACGCCACCAAGACATCGCTTGTTCCCACCTTATCATCCGCCTTTGCGTGCTTTGGAGGTAAAAAGTTTAATATCTGGCAAAAAGGAACGATAGTTCTAATATAGGGTTGTGAATATTGAGGGGAAAATGGAAACTGTCAGTTTTGAATGATGTTCCGTTCCACCCTGAATATATATATTTACTCTTTCCGACAATAAATCTGCAGCAGACGACTTTGAAAGCAAACCAGAACAAAATTTGAAACTCCCTTTAAAAGAAAGTAAAATATTTGAATAAAGTTGAAAGCATGGTGACAAAAGTAGAAATTGCTCGTTTTGAGCAATTTCTTCTTTTGTCGACATGTTTTCAAAAGCTGTCTGCTGCAGAGGCGTCAGAAGGCGTCTATATGAGGGAAATGGTTAAAGATGCATGTAACAAAAGCCATTCGTCTGTGTCAGGGAAAGGATTGAATGACAGTTTTGGGATCTGACAATGGCTTTATTTACCAAGGTCTGGTAATTATCAAAGCACTGAAAGTGCTGAAAGCAAGGGGATAACTGATTGATTGATTGGGGTTTAACGCCGTTTTGAATAATTTCTCAGTTATATCACGGCTGCCAGTTCACCTACTCATGCATTTCCTGGTTTTCTCACACCAGTACTCCACACAACAATCTTCCAAAGCAACTAGCTTCTTTTCCACATAGACTTAGCCCATTGGTGGAAGACTAATGACGCATGTCGCATTGACTTTTGTAAATCGTCGGAAAGAAAGTTGGCCGAGCCGGGATTCGAACTCACAACCCCTGGATTGACAGCCCGCGTCGCTACCGACTGAGCTACCGGGGCTCGACTAAGGGGCTAACTGAAAGCTCACGGATAATATTTCGACATGGATTTACCGTTCACAAAAGTCTGTCCGTCTATTGATTAAAATATATTTTGAACACTCAGTAGTGTATACACAGACAGTCTATCATTATACGAAATTTCACACGACTCACGAGCTATGTGTTTTGAGTGATTGAGCTACGATCTACGACCTAGATCAACCAATACGCCAAGTTTCTTTAATGGCTGAGCTACAATCTACGACCCAGATCAGCCAATTTTTTTTTATTGGCTAAGCTACGATCGACGAACGAGATCAACCAATTTACAATGTTTTATCAGTGGCTGAGCTACGATCTACGATCCAGACCAGACACTTTTGTTTGTTTTGTCAGTGACTAAGTTACGATTTACCAATTCGCTTTTTTTTTATTGGCTAATCTACGATCTACGACCCAGATCAACCAATTCGCAATATTTTGTTTAGTGGCTGAGATACGATCTACGACCCAGATAAACCAATTCACCATGTTTTTTCACTGGCTGAGCTATGATCTACGACCCAGATCAATCAATTTGAAAAGTTTTTTCATTGGTTGAGCTACGTTCTACGACCCAAATCAGCCACTTTTGAATATTTTGTCAGTGACTAAGATCTACGACCCAGATCAACCAATTAGCTGTGCTTTGAGTGTTTTAGCTACGATCTACAATCGAGATGAATCAATTAGCTTTGTGTTTTGAGTGGTTGAACGACGATCTACGACCCAGATAAACCAATTCACAATGTTTTTTTAGTGGCTGAGCTACGCTCTACCGACCCAGATTAACCAATTTGCTATGTCTTTTCATTGGCTTAGCTACGATCTACGACCCAGATCAACTTATTCGAAATGTTTTTTCAGTGGCTGAGTTACGATCTACGACCCGTATCAACACATTTTCTGTGTTAAGTCTACGACCCAGATCAAACAATTAGCTATGTGTTTTGAGTCGTAGACTAAACACAGACAAAATTGGTTGATACGGGTCGAAGATTGTAACTCAGCCACTGAAAAAAACATTGCGAATTAGTTGATCTGGGTCGTAGATCGTAGCTAAGCCAATGACAAAACATACAAAACTGGTTGATCTAGGTAGTAGATCTTAGCTCAGGCACTGAAGAAACATCGCGAATTGGTTGATCTGGGACGTAGATTGTAGGTCAGCCACTGAAAAACCATAGCAAATTGGTTGTTCTGGGTCGTAGATCGTAGCTCAGCCAATGGAAAAAACATTGCGCATTGGTTGATCTGGGTCGTAGATTGCGCTCAGCCAATAAAAGAACATTGCGAATTGGTTGATCCGGGTCGTAGATTGTAGCTCAGCCATTGTAAAAGCATAGCTAATTGGTTATCTGGGTCATAGATCGTAGCTCAGCCAATGAAAAACCATAGCGAATTGGTTGATCTGGGTCGTAGATCGTAGGTCAGCCACTCAAATCACATAGCGAATTGGTTGATCTGGCTCGTAGATTGTATCTCAGCCACTCAAAAAAACATACTTAGTTGGTTGTTCTGGGTCGTAGATCGTAGCTCAGCCAATGGAAAAAACATTGCGCATTGGTTGATCTGGGTCGTAGATTGCGCTCAGCCAATAAAAGAACATTGCGAATTGGTTGATCCGGGTCGTAGATTGTAGCTCAGCCATTGTAAAAGCATAGCTAATTGGTTATCTGGGTCATAGATCGTAGCTCAGCCAATGAAAAACCATAGCGAATTGGTTGATCTGGGTCGTGGATCGTAGGTCAGCCACTCAAATCACATAGCGAATTGGTTGATCTGGCTCGTAGATTGTATCTCAGCCACTCAAAAAAACATACTTAGTTGGTTGATCTGGGTCTTAGATCGTTGCTCAACGAATGAAAAAAACATAACGAATTGGTTGATACGGGTATAGATCGTAGCTCAACCACTCAAAACACATAGCTAATTGGTTGATATTGGTTGTAGATCGTAGCTCAGCCAGTTACAAACCATAGAAAAAAAGTTAATCTGTGTCGTAGATAATAGCTCAGCCACTGCGAAAACATAGACAACTGCTTGATCAGGGTCGTAGAGTGTAGCTCAGCCACTGACAAAACATGACGTATTGGTTGATCTGTGTCCTAGATCGTAGCTCAACCACTCAAAACACAAAGCTAATTGGTTGATCCGGGTCGTAGATCGTAGCTCAGTCACTGACAAAACATGACGTATTGGTTGATCTGTGTCCTAGATCGTAGCTCAACCACTCAAAACACAAAGCTAATTGGTTGATCCGGGTCGTAGATCGTAGCTCAACCACTGAAAAAAACATAGAAAACTGGTTGATCTAGGTAGTAGATCTTAGCTCAGGCACTGAAAAAACTTCGTGAATTGGTTAATCTGGGTCGTAGATTGTAGCTCAGCCACTGGAAAACTATAGCAAATTGGTTATTCTGGGTCGTAGATCGTAGCTCAGCTAATGAAAAAAACTATTGCGAATTGGTCGATCTGGGTCGTAGATCGTAGCTCAGCCATTGTAAAGACATAGCGAATTGGTTATCTGGGTCGTAGATCGTAGCTGAGCCACTGAAAAACCATAGCGCATTGGTTGATCTGGGTCGTAGATCGTAGCTCAGCCAATAAAAGAACATGGCGTATTGCTTGATCTGGGTCGTACATTGTAGCTCAACCACTCAAAACACATAGCGAATTTGTTGATCTGGGTCGTAGGTCGTAGGCCAGCCACTCAAATCACATAGCGAATTGGTTAATCTGGCTCGTAGATCGTAGCTCAGCCACTGAAAAAGACATACTTAGTTAGTTGATCTGGGTCTTTGATCGTTGCTCAGCCAATGAAAAAACAAGGCAATTGGTTGATCAATGTCATAGATCGTAGCTCAACCACTCAACACACATAGCTAATTGGTTGATCTTAGTCGTAGATCGTAGCTCAGCCAATGACAAATCATAGAAAATTGGTTAATCTGTGTCGTAGATCGTAGCTCAGCTACTGAAAAAATAGAAAATTCGTTGATCTGGGTCGTAGATAGTAACTGAGCCACTGAAAAAATCGAATTGATTGATCTGGGTCGTAGATTGTAGGTGAGCCAATATAAAAACATAGCAATTTGGTTGATCTAGGTCGTAGCAATACATAGCAATTTGGTTGATTTGGATCGTAGCTCAGCCACTGAAAAAACAAAGCGAATTGGTTGATCTGGGTCGTAGATACATGGTTGAAAAAGAGTCTTCAAAGCAGTAATCGATTTAAATATAGCAAAAAAGGCGATATTTCGCATAATAATATTAGCGTGAATACGCCTTTGTTTAGCTTTATTACGCCTTTATTTCGAGTTATTACGACTTTTTTTTAGCGTTACTACGCCTTTCTTTCGCGTAATAACGCCTTTCATTAGCGTTAATATGCCTTTGTTTAGCGTTATTATGCCTTTATTTCGCGTTATTACGACTCTATTTTCGCTTTATTACGCCTTTATTTCGCGTTATAACGCTTTTTATTTGCGCTTAACAAGTTTGATGGATACGTTTATGACATGCGGCGAACAATTACAATAATCTTAATCTGTAAACTGATTGTTATATTTGTAAAACAAAGTAAAACAAAGTTCTTTGTATTGCGTTAATGATGACAACTCAAAATCTATTTTTCAGTTTAAGATCTTACAAATTTTTGTTTGTTTGACAATGACTATTTACTTGACGTGGGAGCTAAGAATGTGTGACTTGGATTAGTTTGGAGACCATTCATGTTAGAAAATACAATATATTTCATAGATACTTATACCTTTATCAACATTAAATACAATCTACAACAATCAATATTTGAACCCGAAATTATTTTCAGTACGGTCTTAACGAATTTGATTTCGCCTTAAAATGCGGAAAAAGACAATCAATGTACTTAAAACAATATGATAATTGTTTGTGTCACATTGATGGGACAGTATTACATTTCTTCAAACGTCTTCGTTTGTTATTGTTTTATATATCTTTTCTTCCTTTTAGGTCCAGTTGTGAGTATTGTTATCAACAAGTTCAGCTGTAGGATTGCCATAGTTACTGGGGGAATTTTCATGACAGCAGGATTTGCATTTAGCGCCTTTGTTCCAAACATCAATTGGGCCATTCTGACAGCAGGCGTTTTTATTGGTAAGGCTTTTTATTGTAAATTGTGTATTCGCTGTTAACATGTTTTTAATCTTACGTTTTAAAGACAAATCGTAGCCTATCCAAAGTGAAAAATGAAGTC
This sequence comes from Serripes groenlandicus, assembly GCA_031761405.1. Lineage (NCBI taxonomy): Eukaryota > Metazoa > Mollusca > Bivalvia > Cardiida > Cardiidae > Serripes > Serripes groenlandicus. The sequence continues at coordinate 15,744,581 of JASEVX010000008.1, forward strand.
AGCCTTAGTAACTCAGTCAACAACGATGATTCTATATAATCAGTTACAGTTATGTTTCTTTCCATCGGTAACTATAGATTAAAGCGACCAGCGGCATTTGTCTCCAACAAAAGAACAAAGTTGATATGCGAAGGAAGCCATTGTCTCTTCGCTAGCCAAGGCTACGTCATACATACGTATTCCATCAGTAAATATTGGAAAGTGATGGACAAATCACCCTCGGCTTTGGAAGATGGTTTCGAGTGTCATTCTAACCAGTATTTCAGAGACATCACGCAGTTTTCTATGTAAATTCTATATGCTTGTGGTACATGTTCCCTGGGATCGTTGAACCTTCAAGCAAAGCAGACTAGCAGCTGTATTTCAATAATCCAATTTGTTCAGAAAAACAGTTTTAAATGGTTTTAAGCACGTCATCATACAACGAATATCTTAATCAGATGCTGCTTTTGTGAATGAGACGACCGGACTGGTTCTGTATCGTTGAAAAACAATAAGATCGTCTGTTGGCAGTGTCCATTAACCCTGTTACCATTAGTGATTAGTAATATCCCACTAAAGACAAGTTTAGATTAACACTTATGATTATACCCCGGCCATCAGGTGGCAGAACTTCCGCAAATAACAAAATGGAACATGGTGTCAGAAATGGGAGCCTACGAAGCTTTTCAGGTTTTCTGCTTTCCTACATACAGGCACATCTGTAGCAGACTCTTAGAAACATTGTTGAAAAGGTAGAAATAATTCAACAATTATTCTTTCATTGAAAAAAAATATTTCTATATTTTTGCCGCCATGTATTTCATATTGTCTGCTGCAGATATAGTGTATGTGTGATCGGTTTAACATGTTTATATACATTTCAGGAATAGGTCAAGCCTGCACCATTAACGGATGTCTTTGTGCCATTGCACTGAACTTTGACAAATACAGGGATCTGTTTGTAACTTTATGCTACATTACGAACGGAATTGGGCTTTTTATTGCGACACCATTTGCACTGTTCGTGTTAGACAATCTCGGCCTCTCAAACTTATTCCTAGTGTGTGCCTCCTTTTCCGCACAAATTTGTTTAATTGGGGCTGTAGTGCAACCCTCGGTTATTGAAAAAGAAATCCAGTCAAAAAGGAATAGAGCAACGTTACACAATAAGGACATCTCGCATTGTGGAGGTTGCAAATTATTAGCCCATAAAGCCCTGGTGTGTTACTTATGCACAAATATAGCCTGGGGATTCTCATTTATTACGTGTGCAACTCATGTTCCAAATTACGTCACAACGTATGGTGGTTCTGATCAAGAAATAGAGCGTGTGATGATTGCCTTCTCAGTAGGCAACATTCTTGGACGAGGTGCTGGATTCCTGCTCACCAATTGTTGTAGGAAGAATTCCTTATATGGTTATGTAGCATCGTTTTGTGTGTGTGTAATGCTCTCTATGACGTTTCCTTTGTACGCCAAGATGACGTTTGGTGTATATGCATTCGTCATACAAACTGGGTTCTTTACGGGGATTCCCAACGCGATGATGACGCAACTTCCGGCAAGATTTGTAGATATTTCGAAACTGTCTGAAGCAAATGGATTATCATTTTTTTTCCAGGGACTTGGATTTGGGATAGGTTCTTTTATAAACGGTAATCATTGATTCTTTGATTACGTTATCAACTCCTGTAAACTTATGTATGCGCGATGAATGAAATTTTAATACTTTTATTCATGACAAAAATTAATTTGAAGCTTGTCGATTCACAAAATGTTGACCGTTTTTTTAATCAGAAAGCATATTTAATTCATTTTATATTAGAGCTGTTCTCTATGCTAACAAAACTTAAAGATGCTGAACTCCAGATGGTGATTCAAAATGTTGAAATGTTGAAACTTCTGCAAATATTGCTAATAGTGAAAATAAAGTAAGTTAATAAGTAGTTCAAAACTATTGTGGCAGTAGATGTTGAAAAGCTGTCAAATGAAAGTCATGAACATGTATACAATTTGACTTACTGGGTATATCTAGCCAGTTAAAATAAAGCATAAACGATCAATATTTAGATGTTTATGGTACCGTAAAGTGAAATTATAATTCTTATTTTATCACAGAATTATGAGTTTAATATTTCAAGAAAACCTTTGAACAGTTTTATAACTTGACTATATTAAATATTTTCTGGAATTCAGCACCTTTCAACTCCTTCTGACAAATGTAGACAACTGTCACTGTTCATAACCTTATAATGTGATCGAAATGAACTATATATGAGCCGTCACGCGAGAAAACCAACATATCGGACTCTGTGTAAAGGATCGACCCGGATCAGCCTTAGCATGCCGCGCAGGCTAACCCGGACAGACACCTTTCGCCTCCTGTGGATTTTCTGTTTCAAGAATCACTACTCTTTACCTCTACCCCCCTGAAACGGAATGTGTCGGCCCAAATCAGTCTGCGCGGACTTCGCAGGCTGATCTGGTCGATATATTACGCAGAGACCATTATGTTGGTTTTCTCACGGGATAGCTGATATGTCAGAGTCTTCGTTAATTACTCTTTGGCTCAATGGTTAGATCCCGATCGGACTTCACGGATGCACAGGATTAACTTGATCTACACTGGTATCAAACAACATAATGTTAGTTTTCTGTAGTGACACTCATTTCTTTCAAGTTACATGTTCACATTTTTATTCACATTTCTTATTTCAAGTTTCATTTTCACATTATTTTCACATTTTCCTTAAGGTTTCCTGTACGACTTAACCCGATCTTACGAGTACAGCTTTGTCCTAGCAGGTAAGAAAATACATTATATGAGCGATGTTCTTGTGTAGTATAACCACTTAAAGAAAACACGTAATTGGAACAAGTAAACTCTCTGATCTTTGATTGCTGTCCTATGACCCGTTTCTCAATTACAAAAAAATTGAAACTCTCTATTAAAGGACAGTATCATTATTGTGTGACCAAATAAACAAGGTGGCTTTCTCCCACCAGTACTCCATACAACAGACTGCAAGCCCATTTATGAAAGACGAAGGACGCCTGTCACAGTGACTTTTGTCAAACGTCTGAACACGTTTTGGTCGAGCTCACAACCCTTGGATTAACAACCTGCGTCGTTACCGACTGAGCTATCGGTGCTCGACTGAATGTTGGAAGATTGGTTAACATCAATGTACTTATATGTTCGTTTTATGTTCCTTAATTGTACCATTTATTACCATCCCATGTGGGCTCAGAGAGATCGTCAGAGATCGGTTATGTTTGTGAGCTTTTCGGCCATTTCCCCCAGAAATGATTAACACGTCCACCAATAAAACCGACCACTAACGACTTCAGACGGAAATCGCCGAAACCGATATACTGTAAATAGAATAATAAAAATACCATCTCGTCGGAAATTCACCGAGACGATTCAAGCTGTTATACCTCAATACAAATGTGTTCAGATAATCAATTAAACTTGTTAACCTTTCGTTCATTTAAAAGACATTGATTGAACCCATGACACTAATTTAGAAAACCTTATTGTATCACAACAGTACTGATCCATTAAACAGAATAGTTAAATGGACAAATATTTCAACTTCTATATTTTGATTTTCAGGGACGCTAATGTTTCTTGGTGCTTTACTCGGATATGCATCTCTTCGACTGGAAGGACAAAACACACTCAATGTTGAGGCTGTGATTACTTTGGAAGTTGAAGAAGAAGCAACAAGTGCACTTTGTGATACAACTACACAGACCTGAAACATTTTTATCTATCAATACTCTTCCGAACACATTAATAAACCTTCGATACATTTTACATTAGAAATAATCATCAAACAACAATTTATTGAAACATTGTAATATACATGTACTCGTCCAAGACTCGTTCGAGGTTAGATCATAAATATGTGACAATTACAACAATTTAACGAAAGAAATTAGGCTACAGGCCCATATCACAAATCATTTGATTTAATTAACATTATAAAACTGAGAATGATGTCGTTATCAATTTTTCATTAAGATATATATGCAATATGACATCAGGAATAATAACATCAGAATTGTCACTTTTTTGAAGCAATACATTCAAGTTAGCAATGTTCGTGTCGTGTGTATACATGTACCAGTTGAATTACTGAGAGACATTGTTAACTTCATATACTCATTTATATTTATCGTTCGATGTAAGATCATAAATAATTGAGACATCGTAAACAACAAGGACTTATCCGAGGACAGATCACAGATTATTGAGACATCGTTAGCTATACATATTCGCTAGAGATCAGAAATTGCATTGTAAACAACACAAAACCGTCCGAGGACAGATTGTAAGGTATAAATACCCGTTAGTGGTCAGCTATTACAATATTGAGACATTGTTGACTACAAATGCTCGTCTTAGAACTTTTCACATTAAGATTATTATTAAGATATTGTAAACAACAAATAATCGTTTGAATAAACTTCATAAAAAGTTAGGTAAAATTGTTTACTTCAAAGACACGTTCGATGACAGATGATACCAATATTGAGACATTGTAACTGCAAATACTCGTCCGAAAAATAGCTGTTCCACGAGATAACCATCATTATGGACTATGCGTAATTTGTCGACCCAGATCAGTCTGCGCAGTCCGTGCAGGCTAATTAGGGCCGACACATTCTGTCTCATTTGATTGTACGTATAGAGTAATGATTCCTGAAACAAAAAATCCATTGGAGGCAATAGGTGTCTGACCTGCTTAGCCAGCACGGCATGCTTAAGCTGATCGGGATCAATACTTTACGCTGAGTCCACAATGTTGGTTTTCTCATTTGTCAATGTCATTGTCATTGTCATTTCTAGTTACATTCACAAGAGGATATACTATACCGTTAACTACAGATACCCGTCAGAATAAAGATAATAAACTATTTAGAACAATTGTCAACTACAAAGACTCGTTCGGTGAAAGATTTTACAATATTGACACATTCTTAACAACAAATACTTGTCAGACCAAAGTTCATAAATTATTTAGAAAAAGTGTTAACTACAAAGACTTGTTCGGTGACAGATATAACAACTTTGAGACAATATTTAGACAAATTTAAATATAAATAGTCGTCAGAAAAAAAGACATTATTTAGAAAAAGTGTTAATTACAAACACTTGTTCGGTGGCATATATAAACAACATTGAGACAATATTTAGACAAATTTAAATATAAATAGTCGTCAGAAAAAAAGTCATAAATTATTTAGAAAAAGTGTTAATTACAAACACCTGTTCGGTGACATATATAAACAACCTTGAGACAATTTGTACTAAAAATACTCGTCAGAACAAACTTAATACAATATTCAGAAAAAGTGTCAACTTCATAGACTCTGTAGATATTACACTATTGAGGCAATATTGAGACAATATAAACTATAAAAACTCGTCCAAGAAAATTCCATTTAGTATTGCCATATTGTAACTACTCACCCGACAACATCTAATAAAGTATGGAGACGACATATCTTTAAACACGCACCAGCAGTTTGACAGTCCTAAATTAATATTATCTTTAATAATATAAAGCTGGAATAATAAGTTTGTAAACCTTTATTTTGGTCAATATCTTACACCGAACAGTGACATTTCACACATGACTTCACATTACTAAATGTTATTTACTTGGTTACTCAAGATGAACACAACAACAATGACGGAACCAGCAAAACCGTTTTGCGTGTTTTTATCGGTTTGTTCCCACTTTCCCAACCGCTAATTTTCGCACTTACCAATTATCTCTTCGCACCTCACACTTACCTGTACTTTCTACACTGTTCAAGAAAGAATGAACTACACACGAAAACTTGTTTTTGTAGTATAAGATAAGATAAGATAAGAAAATTGTTTATTAACGTGACCTGTGTCAATTGACATTATATAAATAACACATTGCTTTGAATTGGACAGTAATATTGTCAGCCTGAGGAGAATACTGTCACCCGAGCCGCAGGCGAGGGTGACAGTATTTCTCCGAAGGATGACAATATTACTGTCCAATTCAAAGCAATGTGTTATTTATTTTATTATACCGAAAAATAATAAAATAATAAAATATAAATAATAAATAAATAATATTAAAAAATAAAAAAATAAAAAAATAAAATATTTGCATATTATTTATATATTTTATGAAAATATTTTAATTTATTATTTTATTATTATTATTATGAGCCTGCGGCTCGGGTGACAGGATTCTTCTCAGGCTGACAATATTACTGTCCAATTCAAAGCAATGTGTTATTTATTTTATTATACCAAAAAATAAAGAGGAAAATGATTTAGCTCCAAAAGACTGTTTAGAACTTTATTTACATAATAAATTAAACAATAAAGATATCAACAGCAACATTATGGCAAGTAAAACAAGCAAATTCAAGAAATTTATATCCCCTGTTTGCAGGAAATATTGTAGGAATAAAGTCCGCCTAAAGAACTTGCCCTAGCTGTTAAGGCATTTTACCTTGTTACCAAGTTTGAAAAAAAAACCGGTTCACATTTGTGGCAGTTATTGTACGGAAACAGTAACAAACAACATTTTTTGTTAATCAAGGGGCCATAACTCCACCGAATAAAGTCCGTCGAAAGTGACGATCGAACATGGCCTAGCCCTTAAGGCATTTAACCTTGTTACCAAGTTTGAAAAAAAAAAGGTTCACAATTGTGGCAGTTATTGCACGGAAACAGCAACAAACGACATTTTTTGTTAATTAAGGGGCCATAACTCCATCGAATAAAGTCTGCCGAAAGTGACGATCGAACTTGGCCTAGGTTGTTACCAAGTTTGAACAAAAAATCGGTTCACATTTGTGGCAGTTATTTCACGGAAACAGCAACAAACAACATTTTTTTTTAATTAAGGGGCCATAAAACTTCACCGAATAAAGTCCGCCGAAAGTGACGATCGAACATGGCCTAGCCCTTTTAACTAGGCATTTAACCTTGTTAACAAGTTTGAAAAAAAAAAAGTTCACATTTGTGGCAGTTATTGCACGGAAAGAGCAACAAACGACATTTTTTGTTAATTAAGGGACCATAACTCGACCGAATACAGTCTGCCGAAAGTGACGATCGAACTTGGCCTAGGTTGTTACCAAGTTTGAAAAATAAACGGTTCACATTTGTGGCAGTTATTGCACGGAAACAGCAACAAACAACATTTTTTGTTAAGTAAGGGGCCATAACTTCACCGAATAACGTCTGCCGAAATTGACGATCGAACTTGGCATAGCCTTTAAGGCATTTAACCTTGTTACCAAGTTTGAAAAAGAAAACGGTTCACATTTGTGGCAGTTATTTCACGGAAACAGCAACAAACAACATTTTTTTTTAATTAAGGGGCCATAAAACTCCACCGAATAAAGTCCGCCGAAAGTGACGATCGAACATGGCCTAGCCCTTAAGGCATTTAACCTTGTTAACAAGTTTGAAAAAAAAAAAGTTCACATTTGTGGCAGTTATTGCACGGAAAGAGCAACAAACGACATTTTTTGTTAATTAAGGGACCATAACTCGACCGAATAAAGTCTGCCGAAAGTGACGATCGAACTTGGCCTAGGTTGTTACCAAGTTTGAAAAATAAACAGGTCACATTTGTGGCAGTTATTGCACGGAAACAGCAACAAACAACATTTTTTGTTAAGTAAGGGGCCATAACTTCACCGAATAACGTCTGCCGAAAGTGACGATCGAACTTGGCATAGCCTTTAAGGCATTTAACCTTGTTACCAAGTTTGAAAAAGAAAACGGTTCATGTTTGTGGCAGTTATTGCACAGAAACGAAGTGTGACAGACGGACAGACAGACGGACAAACCGAAAATTAATAACCCCCTTTTTTTTTCTTCGAAAAAGCGGGGGATAATAATTGAAAAAGATGACAATATTACTGTCTTTATCAAACCAATTTGTTATTTACATGACAGACTCTTTTTTGTTATGCATGAATTCTAATTTACTGCATAGTGAAATTCACAACACTTGTCCAATTTGAAAAGTTTAGAACAATTTAACAATATAAACAAACAATTTTTTTCTTTAAAAGTCTCTGGAATGCATTAATTCTTATTGTTGTGTATTGAAATGAACAACACAATTTGAAAAGTTATACACGGGTGTACTCTATCTAATTTGCTGTCGGAAATTGTGCTGAATGTTCTCTTGCTGGTAAGAATTGTTCGGGGTATGGACGGGGATTGGCAGTAACTGTGTGATTTCACCAGCTGTAACATTATTCTGTTGTTTTGGCTGAGGTTGTCTCGGAATCTGTTGAACATTTCCTTGCTGATTTTGGTATTTCAAAATTGGTGATAGCGGTAATTCCGAAAACATGTTATCATCTGAAAATATGGTCAACAGTTCTTGTTCTGAAAGTTCCTTGAGAGGGCTACTGGTCGTACCGGGTATAAAATTAACAGATTCATTCTTGAATGGCTTACTTAGGCAATCTGACATTTCTCGCTGTTTTGATTCAGTTAGACGAGAAGAATAACTTCTAATGGACGCCTCTGATCTGTGTCCTGAAGCTCTCATGATGTGACGGGCTTCAAACCCACCTGTATCCAAATGTGTTATAGCTGTTGCCCTTAAGCAATGGTTTGTATATATTCTAGAAAGTTTAGCAAGCTTTGATATTTTTGCCATCATATGGGACAGAGTATTTTTTCCAAGTGGAGATTTACAGTACCATACACTATCGTTTTCGTTGAAGGTTTCTAGCGGCCTTTGCCATAATGCATCACAACTTGGATGGAGCTTGGAAATATATTTTTGGAAGGACTTGACAGGACACAAGGGGTCACCAGGCCTGCTATATATCTTCCCTTCACCAACTGAGTCATCTGGGTTACATTCACCACTGAAATTACAAAATGTTAAAACTTTTTTAAAAACAATTAGCAGGAAAAATGTGTTTTTGGCATTAAAACTATTGATCATATTATTTTATTGCATTTGTTTTTATTAAAAAGCATTATTATTAGTCTGGCATTATTATTTTAACTGAGCTTTTTACGTTGGACCAAAAGCTAGTAACTTAGTTCTTTTTTAAACGTAAAACATCATCTCATTTTTGGTTTTTATTTGCGCAACATATTTTTAACAATTAAAATTGCAATTTTTGCATCCAGTTAAATAGAAAATACCAATAAACAACACAAAAGGAAAACTATCCTTCATTTCTTGCATATTTTCTCAACATTTCTCTCAACGTCAAGGCATTTTATGCGTTAATCTTGATTTAATTGTAAGCCATCTGTCATTCAATCAAGCCGACATAGCGCACTGGACTTTGAATCCAAAGGTCATGGGGTTTGTGTGCTCCAGTACTAGGTGTAATAACAAGGAACTGAGTGGTTAGGCTAAAACTGATACATGTGCGACAATGCTCCAGAGTGGGCCCTGCACATAAATAGGAAGACTACTTTTTATAAGACTTTACAAATTGGTTATTAAATTATCTTGTATACATGCAGAATATTTCAAAGAAAACTTACACATGGTTCTTGTCAGCTTCGTCGATAACTTGGTGTATGTAAAGTAAGCCAGAAGATTCTTCCGCTACATCAAACGTATGTGTTGTCATGCTCCTCAGATTTTCCTGGCCCCGTCGAATCATAAAGTACATTATATCAAACCACACTTTATTCTGGAGACCACATGGAGTAGCTACATTAAAAGCAAAACAGTCATGTGCTTTCAGCTTGGCTAAATCACTATCACCTATCACAGCCTTATGCTCCACAGCTCCAAAACCTGTTCTTTTTAGTTGTTTTACTTTCGCTTTGTAGATTTGTGTACATGATGAAAATACAGGGTGTGTCAAATCAATAGCAAACCGTTCTTTGAGATATTTAGTAAGTCCATATTTAATGGCATCCAAAGATTTTTTCTTCAGTTCTGTACCGTCTGTCCTTCTTACAGAGGCATAAAATAAGCGAATATTTTGGTTCAACTCTTCGTTTGACATTTTGACAACCGACTCGATACTTTCATCCAAAAACTCAGTGAATAATTTTGTTGCTCTTATTACCACACGCTGCGTGTTTTTTTAATCCTTTTGTTTGCTTAACTCTAATAAGTCACTCTCATTAATGGTCGCAAAGCGTTTGTTTTTGTCTTTGTTTTTCATGTTTTTACTTTCCATTTTGTCGGCTGTCGATAACGGATGTTTACAAATTTTCATCACGCATGCGCTAGATGATAACTCATTGACTCACTGTACCGCATCGTAAAATACTCCACCGTGCTCAATCGTGACGCCTACATATTTATATTAAATAAATATAAAACGACTGAATTAAATTATGTTATGATCTGTAAAATGTTTCATAGCACAAAAGTACAACATAGAGCGCTCTACATGTCTAGTTTTAATGAGTTTCATTAACATAAATCTCCCTACCTACCTACCTAATTTGCATACGTCCGTGAGACAGTAAAAAAATTTGCATACCGCCGTGAGACAGTACAAAATGTCGCATGGTCACGTGGTACATTTGTCTTGACAGTAAAAATAGCAACTTTTTGTCAATGGGAGTTTTACATGGACAATGGAATTGAGGTGTAATAAACATGAATAACACATTTTACCACACCAGGCCCAGCGGGCCTATAAGTCACCATACAATATATACATGATATTAACTCATAAAGTCAAATGAAATGAGTTATTTACAAATATACAATAATTTGGTAACAGTGTGTGAAATGAGACAACGCACTCAATATACAATGTCTGTTTTCACACAGTGAAACACGATCTTCCCAAAGCCTCAAGGTAGCTAATTTACCGGGGTAAAAAGGGGTTACTCCCAAGGTAATTTATCTACCATAAAGATATATATAGTAGTGTCAATGTATAAGTAATGTTTTCTCTTGCCCGATTGGCCTTAGACAGGGTTGTTCTTTAAGCCCTATACTGTTTTCATTATTTATCAATGAGCTATATGATGTAATGAAAAGCAGTGACGTCAGAGGCATTCAGCTTTTCCCAGATTTAACTGAAATCTGTTTGTTGATGTTTGCAGATGACATTGGTCTTATTTCAGATACTATTAGTGGATTACAAAAACAATTGAATATTTTGAGTACCTTTTGCAACAGTTATAAATTAAAAGTTAATATACCAAAAACTAAAGTAGTAGTTTTTAAAAAAGGTGGTCAGTTGTCCAAAAAAGAGCGTTGGTTTTACAATGGAAAAGACATTGAAGTTGTACAGAATTTTTCATATGTTGGTATTAACTTTTCAAATAGATTATCTATGTATAAAATGGCAGAAGCCGCCTCAATTAAGGCGAAGAAGGTTCTTATGTATTTATTCAGTACATTCAACAAAATGTTATATATTCCTGTTAATACATTTTTTAAAGTCTTTGACACAAGGATATGCCCAGTCATGCTATATGGGTCTGAGTTATGGGGTCTTCAATATATGAATTGCATCGAGCATGTACAAATATATGCATGCAAAAGACTGTTGAATATAGGTATGGACGCATGTAATCTTTCAGTTTTAGGTGATACTGGTAGATATCCGGTTCAAATTATGGCATCAAAAAGAGTAATAAAATACTGGATACGTATTCTTAAATTACCTAAAAGTAGATTCGTAAAACTCTGTTATAACATGCTATTGCATTATGATAAACTTGGATATAGTAATTGGGTAACACTTGTTAGAACTAACTTGTATAGTAACGGCTTTGGACATGTCTGGGAACAACAACATATAGAAAATGAAAAACTTTTTATTTACAAGTATAACCAGCGTCTAAGAGATCAGTACATGCAGGAGTGGATGTCTGGATGTTTGGAAAACAAGAAACTTACGTATTACTGTGGCTTTAAACAATTGTTTTGTCAAGAATCATATTTATCTATTATTGATGTTAATAAATTTAGAACTTGTCTAGCAAGTTTCAGGAATGCTTCTCATTCATTAATGGTCGAAAAAGGTAGACACTATGGTTTACCGCGGGAATATCGATTTTGTGTTTTTTGTGAGGGTTTTATAGAACATGAGTTGCATTTCTTATTGTTCTGTCCATTATATACAGATCTACGCGAATCTTACATAAACAAAAGATTTTTGAATATTCCTAATGAAAGGTCATTTTTAAATATAATGTCATGTACAAATGAAACAGTAGTACGTAATTTGGCAATGTTCTTGTATTATGCATTCCAAAAAAGAGACGAATACATGAACGGACAAGAGGTGTGATGTACTACAGTTAGTTGTTGTGCTACTGTGTATACAAATTTATTTACAATACAATACAATAATGCAGTGTGTACCTCTTTATATGGCACTACGGTCATGGTGGAGTCAAAGCACATTTCCTAGCATAGTACTGGTTTGTTTACCCAGGGATCATGGATACGTGATATAATTGAAATAATGTTGAAAACGGCGTAACACCCAAATAAAACAAAATACAAACCTCTTTATATAATCATGTAATGTCTATTTGTGTATATGTACATTTTTTTGTGTTTTTTTTTATACAATGCATTTTGTACGTAAACTTTGTTGTTTGTTTGTGTTATAAACTATTTGTATTTGCCATCATTTTTGAATATGTGTTAATCGTTTCACTTTGTCTCATGGATTCTTCTCACACTTCTGGAAATGCATAAGTTTGATAAGGGTGAAGTATCTGTCCTGGTTGCGCGTATCGAGCAATCAGAACAGGTTGTGTTGTTGCAAAGTTGAACCATATGAGTGACTACATGGTAGAATGATGACATTTATACCTCCTTATGCAATTACGTAATGTTTATTTGTGTATATGTTAATTACTTGTGTATGGGCCGGTGGCCTGATTATACAATAAACAATTTGAATTTTGACCATACATAGCTCACTTCCTCCTTCGCACATTTACGGGGGTGAGCATTGATCAGAAATGACAGTTTTTAGTGATCACTTAATTCATTAAAAATAGAGTCATTTAACTGATCTGAGAACATATCATTTCGAATGTCTATATAAAAATCACATATTATCAAAAAAAGAGTTTCGTCTTCTACAGAGTTTTATTTGCATAGTCTTTGCTCAGGGCTTTCTCCGATATATCGTCCAGACTCGATTCTAAGAGGTAAGATACCACACCTGAATTGCGCAAGAAGTGATCGCTCATATTTCTGCAGGTTTAACAGTGTATAGTGTTCATTTTTAAACTCACCTTTGAATTGTATGTAAGTCCTGAGTTTAGGAGTTGTTTGCAGACTATTTGCCCATTTGTTACTATAGTAAGAGTTTATCTTGACCTTCACTGTTTTAAAATTGATTGTTGTCTTAGTGTTATTTAAACTGACTAAGTCGAGCTTATTTAACACGTCCTTCGGATCACTATTACAATTACTGCAACACAGTCTATAGTCTTGATTAAATGTATGTTTTGTAATACGATTATCTTCAAACTTAATCATTCTATTCCAGTAACGAATTATGTTGGTCCATCGTCTATATATGTTAGGAATTCATCCTATGTCTCCGTTTATAAAGTGAGCGGTGCAAATCTGTGAACACCAAGATAATATCGGATAGCCCTATAATGTAGATTGTCTATAGCCTGATGATTGCGGTATCCCCACACACCAGAACAATAATCAAAAATCGGCATAACACCAGATTCATATAACTTTTCAAATGTTTCAAGACCAATGTCTTTTAAAAAGTGTATCTTTGAAATTATTATTCCCAATGCTCGACCTGCGCCTTTTGCCAGAATAACTGAGTTTGTTGTGATGTCTCCTTTAAATCCGAACATTACACCTACTATTTGTATGTCTCAACGGTCTCTAAAACAGTATTGCCAATTTTAAACACGTGCTCAGTTTGTGAAGTGCTCCCTTTCCGGAAATGTAGGCACTTTGAATTCTCTGTGTTAATGAGGACCCGCCAACGTTTACACCATTCATGGAGTACATCTAGCATTTTCTGTAAATCATGTCCTGTTTTTGCAAATATCACACGTGCTCAGTTTGTGAAGTGCTCCCTTTCCGGAAATGTAGGCACTTTGAATTCTCTGTGTTAATGAGGACCCGCCAACGTTTACACCATTCATGGAGTACATCTAGCATTTTCTGTAAATCATGTCCTGTTTTTGCAAATATCACTATATAATCCGCGTAGAGAAGCATCTAAACCTTTTTTCCATCTATATCATAGCCACAGACAAGATCATTGATGAAAACAGAAAACAAAGTTGGTGAAACATTGTCTCATTGTTTGGCACCCGTTTTACAATCAAACCAGTCTGCATGCTTACTGTTTACTTTAACACAGGATATTGTATGCTGGTATATACTCTTAATAGTATTGTACATTTTCTAAACGATTCCATTCAATATCAATTTATACAGCATCATGTATCTGTATATAAAGTCAAAACACTTACAAAGGTCAATAAATGCTGTAAACACTGTAGGGTTATTCGGCGATAGCTGTTTAACCGCAGTTTTGACCTAGATGTTAAACAAATGATCTAGATTGTAGACCAATCAAATGTTGTATTTAATGAATAATGTCGAAGAAATAAAGGAAATGAAACGTTTTGATTGGTTCGAAGTTAAGTTGGCGATCCTACGAGAGGCACTACTAAGATGTAGATTTAAAATGAAATGTTCTTCATACTAGCTTTTAATTGTTTTCTTTAAGAAATAAATTTCAGTGAAGATGGCCGATGGTTAACACATAGATTATTGCAGGTTCCATTTCTTAGTGTTTTCTCATATTGATCGCCGTGTATCTTTTTTAAAGATTTTTCTTGTTTCGGATTACACTATAAAGGACGAACACGTGGTCTTCACATGACCTTTTCTTTACGAAAACGTTTGTCGAGTCTTTCAACATTGGGCATATAATAGCCTTTCTCCAAATACATGGGAGTATACCTGTATCGAACACTAATTGGAATACCTGTTGCAATATAGCGATAATTGGTTGGTTCTTAAATACGCGATTTCATCGTAACCAAAGGCTGATCGTGATGTAGGTTTCATAATTACTGTTGTCACCTCTTCTATAGATATATTACAATTCAAATTCTCATTGTCTAAGTGTAAGGGATCATCCATTCAGTTTTCTAATAATATTTTATATATTTTTGTTCGATTATAGTGTACATTGTCAACTTTATTATTGTCCTCGCCATTATACAGGTTTTTGAAATCTTGTCGCCATTTTTCCAGAACGTCTCTCTCGATACACACAGTATTCCCTTCACTATCAATAAACTCCATGGGTATACTTTATGGGACCCAACTTTCGAATCTTATTCCAAACCTCGTTAGGATTGTTGGTAGACATAGTCTCTTTGCACGACCTGTAATCGTATATCTGTTCACTGTTGTTCATTTCAGAAACCTTGTTTCATTCTGGTTTTTTATAGAATATAACTTTTTTTTTGTCATTTTTGTTAATGCATAACTATATTCACTCGAACATTATATGAATATTTTGACAAATCAACTTAGAATTTACATTTCAAGAATAAGACTATCCTCTCACCCATTGCGAATAGAAACTGGAAGATATAGTGTAAATAGAGTCGACAGAAATCAACGTCTATATTTAATTTGTAATGAAAATGACATAGAAGATGAGTTTCATTTCCTTTTTGTCTGCAACAGATATGACCGTATCAGAAATTTGTATTTAAGGAAATGTTACTATATACGTCCATCTATGCACAAAATGGGTTTACTGTTTCAAAGGAAAATTCCTAAAATTTTGTTTGATTTGGCCAAATATATTAAATACGCTTTAGAAACAAGAAATAATTACATTAACAATTTGAAAAAATGATTAGTATAACCTTACCGGTATTTATTTAAGTTATTGTTTATATATTATCAATCTTTCTTCCATAAACACTTTGCTTATTGTTTATTTGAAAGGTGACATGTCTCGTAAATTATTGTTAGATTTGTAATAAGACTAGAAGCTGTATTAGCTTATGTCAATAAATAAAATATCTATCTATCTATCTTTAAGCCAAAAAGTGTTTCTTTAATTGTGTATAGATAAAATACAAATTGTTAGTATGTAAGGTTAACAATAATAAATCTGATTCATATTAATAAATGACAAACATATACTTAGTTTGAAATATGAACAGGTCACTAATTGAAAGTAATTTTTAAACATAGTATAAAAAGAAGGTTAGATTCCTCTGTATCCATAACCCACCTAAAATGGCAAATGTGCTTGTAAATATACGGTTCGATTATATGCATCTTTAGAGTTAGTTCAATCAACGACAGAAATATATAATTGATACTACATATTTTTCATTAAACAGTATACGTATCCATTTTATATTGAAGAAACCAGATCTAGTCACTATTTTATAATGTAAGCATATATATCTGCTATATTTCCTCTTCTTAAATATGGGAGTAATGAATATCTCTCCTTTGCGCTCAAGACTTTTGGGTAAGCGCAATAGTTCTAGGCCCCGTTTTATCAACGGTCCTAAGCCGGTCTTAGCCTAACACCGGTCCTAACACCAAAGTTACGACCGAGTACCGTTTTATCAAACTCGTCGTAACTAAGACGTCGTAAATATTGGTCCTAACTTTAACACTGGTCGGAGGCAGTGTTAAGTCGGCTCGTTGGTCGTAAATATGGCCGCCATTATAGCAGCAAATCCTCGTTTCGGAGCCAGAGAGCCACGTATTTTCCGGGTTCGAGCTGGCTTGGACGATTTGAGGGACGGAGAAGTGATAACCCGCTACAGGTTAACTAGGGAAGCAATAAATGACCTAGTTAACCTGTTGAGCGGCGATTTGGAGAGGGTGACAAATCGGTCTAATCCGATTCCCGTGCTTACGCAGGTAATAGCATCGATAATTTATAAGAATCTTGAACAAATACTTCATGAACCCCAATAATAGTCCGCGTACATGATTCACATAAAGTGGATAAAGGGGTCAAAGGGCACAGGACTGTCTACATCCGGTATATTGTTTACATCCGGCATTTACACTTTGAAAACATTGTTAGATTAAAACATCGGACTTCATTTTTTTCATAACGTCTAAAATCATATTGAAAACATTGCCGTAGATGCAGTAGTGGATGTTGCTACTTCTTAAGCAATTCTCCTTCTTCTGTGTAGTACAGTGATTTCTAAATGTGTATGGCTGAATCAAATTAAGGGTAAATCGGAGACCAAAACTTTTAGGCCTCCTGGTAAATGCATCTCGATTATCAATACAGAAACAACATTCAAAAGATTTCTCCAGATTGGACGATGTCCATGGAACTTAGTCTTCACTCTTACGAACGGTACAATCGGTCTGTTGACTAAGATTAAGGAGATAGTGATAAGAGTTACCCCACCCACTGAAAATAATTGTAGATTGAGACAAAATTATGTCAAATTTCTGTATCACTATGGAAGTTAGTAGTTGTTAAATCATACATGAAACATGCAAACATTTTGCATAAATTAATTATTTATTCCATAATTGTATGATGTATGAATCAATTTATTAAATTTCTTTTCTGCAGGTATTGATAGCATTGAGGTTCTTTGCAAAAGGTGACTTTTTGTCGAAAACGGCAGACCTTCACGGTGTTAGTTGGTAAGTATATTCCCAATCAAATATGAAAAAGATACATTAAACTATTGTTAATGTGGAAGTTTAAGAAATTCCAAATGTATCATGATGGTACACAGACCTGTGTAATTACAGTGAATTTGTAACATGTTGAACTTGTATAACCTGTATATTTTGGTGAATTCGTAACCCGGCCTAAGTGAGTTCGTAACCTATTGAAAATCACTCCACATTTGATATATAATATATTGTAAAATTATTTTTTTAAAAAAGATGTGTTTGGTTGGAAAAAAATGTTTCGTAACTTGTTTTAGTACAAGTTTAACTAATACGTGATTAATAACGATTTATTAATTAATATTACATATTGTTCTTATTTGCAATTAATAATATCCTATTTGATGCATGAGGTGTGATAATCCTACATAATTGAGATGACGAGGCGCCTTTTATCAATTAAAGTTGCTGAATTATATACTAACAGTTTGTGAAAAACAAAAATATTTAATTCGAATGTCTTGACTATCTGTTTTAATTGCATTCATCAATTTATTTGATTAGGCGTGTTATTAATCACTTATATATTAATTAGAGTGATTCTTCAGTATTTTAGATAAGGAGAAAAATAATAATTTCATCAGTGCAATCTTAATCAATAATGAGTTCACAATATCTGTGTATAAACATTTTATACATGTATCTTTTTTGTATACAATGAAAGGTATGATATCTGATGCAAATGATTTAACGATTTATAACAGAACCTGTAAGTTAACCCTTTCCCACATAATACAACTCTGCAGCAGACGACTTTGAGACTTTGAAAACATCTAGACAAAAGTACAGAAAATCCCCTTTAGTAAAAGAACAATAATTAAATAGAGTTGAAAACATGGTGACAATAGGAGGAGAAATTGCTTGTTTTGAGCAAGTTCTTCTTTTGTCGCCATGATTTCAAAAAGCTGAGAGGCGTCAGAAATCATCTATATGAGGGAAACGGTTAAGATGTGATCATAATTGCATTAACCCTTTCCCTCATACGACAATTCTGCAGCAGACGACTTTGAACATATTTTGTCAACAATCAGAAAATCTCTATAATTGAATGGATAACCTATGACTAGAAGTTGAAAACATTGTGGCAAAAGGAAAAATTGCTCGTTTTGAGCAATTTCTTCTTTTGTCACTATGTTTTCAAAAAGCCGTCTGCTGCAGAGGCATCAGAAAGCGTCTATATGAGGGAAAGGGTTAACCTTTTCCGAAATGTGGATGCATTTTGAAACAACAGTAATATGTACACTTTCATTAATCATACTCCTACTATGTGATTTCTAGGTACACAACTTCCTTACTGAAGTTACTCTCATCCTTCTTTCCTTGTTCTCTTTTACTTGCAAGTAATTTATGAATGATAAACCAATTTTAGTTGGCAGTTTTTCCCTTACTTGCTGTGTTACAAAGAATATGGAGACCAGGTAATAAAAAGATTTTCTATAGTTTCACAATGATGATTTTGATGTTGTTTATAACTTATTAACTATGAGAAATGGTAAAATATTCATTTCAGTTCCAGTGCCTGTGGAATAATAAGAAGGGTTGCAGAATCTATTAATAATAGATTGAACAACATAAGGTGAGCAATTCAATAACAAATTACATATATGTTTATTTTAACAGAAAACTTGTTTTGAGAAAACGAACAAACAGTTATTTGATGTAAACTTAAAAATCTGTTGACGCTCCAACATTAAACTGGTTTAAAATGGTGTAATCATATCGACAACCGTTATGTACATTTTGAAATAACATGATTCATAATAGAATTAAATATCAGAGATGAATTGATATACGCATGCAGTGACATACATTCTTTCTTTGGTTATTTCCCAATACCTCGATCCATATTCAAACTCAAACTCAAACATCTTTATTAGTGTTTGGGCCACCGGCCCTAACACAATACACATCATAATTATAACAAACAGGTAAGTGACATACATATATAACAAGACTATATAAGAGACTTGCGTCTTTCTAGTGAATAAAAAATATACATTCCTAGTTTTTTTATGACATTTCCTTTCGTTTAGCTCATTAAACTGTTGAATTTTGCAATAGTAGGATTACTACAGAAACATGTTGGTATATAAATTTACCTCAAATCATAATCGTTCAGCGCGATTCAATCCCAGATGTCGGCCCTTTTCAAACATGAGGCAATGTGATGAAGTTCTAAAGGTTGCCGATGCCCTTCGAAACTTCCCCACATTTATCACATCTAAATAATTCTGGAAATCGAAATTTGTCTTAAAATTTATATAAAAGCTTAACTTAACTTTGAGCTACTGTAACATCGTTCTCGCCATTTCTGTACATATTGGTCTTTAAATCTTTGTAGATATATACATATAAATTTAGATTCATTGGTAACACTATGATCATTCCACACATATCCAAACCATTCTTAGTAAGATTGGTTCGAATTTGTGTTACCCAATTCGAATATTAACATAAGCTCTACAATTACTATTTTGTAACGTTTCAGATTTCCAAATGAGAGGGATAGGTTAAGAATAAAACACAAATTCTACCAGAAATGTGGGATTCCTAATTGTGTTGGTGCCATTGATGGCACATTAATACCAATAGTGGCACCAAAGGAGCATGAAGCGGCATTTGTTTGCAGAAATTTTTTTCATGCAATTAATGTCCAAGGTGTTGTGGATGACACAGGCAGGTATGTATGGAGCATCATATATTTTTCTACCATTATGAACAATTGCATAATAAACTGTTAACATCAACATGAGATGCTTTCTTATACCAATCTTATACCAAATCGGATGAAATGATTTAATATTATACCAATTATAAAGTAATGCATTGAAAAGGTGTCTCTTTTAAATCATTTATTACAAAACGCTGATATTATACATATATCTCCTTAATATCTACAGGGATGTTTGTCTTGGTTGAATTGAGTGATATGAAAATTAATTTTAACCGATTATCATGATGTCAGACTAAATGTTAATTGCTTTAAATATGGAGACAACATTGTTTGTAGAGATCATTGTTAAATATTGAATAATGCAAGGGAAAAAGTAACAAACTAAAAATGTTTGCATTGTTGTACATATTTAACTCCTTTCATATGTACAGAAACTTTCTAATGCTTCTGCCTAAAAATAAGAAAAACATGGTGTGAAAGGATTTAAAGCTCTTCAAGAGAAATTTTTAAAAATATTTTCAATTTTATTCATCTTTTATACTTTTATTCACAGAGGTTTTAAAAGTCGTCTGTTGCATATTTGTTGTATATGAGTAAGATTTAAATGGCTTTGTAATTGAACTTTAAAAATTTTGTAACCATTTCTGTGTAATGAGCTTTTTTTTCTCAAAATATAACTCTTGTTAAAGGAAAAATGCAGACGTCAGAATTTAAACATGGAAGTCTTCTTTATGTAATTTTGCAATGAAAGAGTTATAATGCTTGAACATAATTGGCTGTTCTATCTAAAGAATAAGGTTTCTTTCTCACCTTGCTGGTGTTTCATTTGATGCATTGATCAGCTTCAATAAACAACCTTTTCTTTTTAGATCACCTATAGCCAAAGGCTCAAGGTGAGCTATTCTGATCACTTTTTGTCCGTAGTCTGTCGTCTGTCTTTAACTTTTAGCTTTAAACATCAGCTCCTCCTGAACCGCAAGAAAGATTTCCAAAAAACATCACAGGAACGTTCCTTTGGTGGTCCTCTTTCAGAATTGTTCAAAGATTTAAATTCCATTGAGAACTTTGGTTGCTGCGGCATCAGAAAGGGGGAAAAATGTCTAAAACTTTAAAAATCTACTCCTCCGAATCTGCCTGTCAGATTCCAATATAATTTGTTAGAAATGTTTCTTGGGTGACATTCTACATAAATTGTTCAAGCCATACTGATTGGTCAAAAAACATGGCAGTCAGGTAGCATCAGAAAAGGGGAAAAATTACAAAATTTGAAATTGCCACTTATATGAAAGTGCTTGCCTGATTTTAAGAAAATATAATAGGAATCTTACTTTAATGATCCTCTACCTAATTTATTTAAGCCGTTTTGATTGGTTACACAATCATAGCAACCAGGCGTCATCGCAAAAGGGGTAAATTGAACTTTTAGCTACAAATGACAACAAACTCCTACCATTCCAATAAACCAATTTCAACTTAACTTCACAGAAATGTGCTTTTGTTGGTCCTCTTTTAAAACTGTTCAAAGACTTACATTCTATGTAGAACTTTGGTTGCTGCGGCATCAAAAAGTGAAAAATACCCAAACTTTAAAACCATTTTCCTCCATAATCTGCTTGTCCGATTCCAAGATAATTTAGTAGAAATGTTCCTTAAGTGACATTCTGAAGAAACTGTTGAAGCCATATTAATTTCGTTGAAAAACAGGGCAGCAAGGCGGCATCATGAAAGGTGTAAAATGACAAAAACTTTATAATTTCATTCTTATTATAGTTCTTGTTCGATTTCAAGATATAAATGGCCTTTACTAGTAAGCTGTTTCTTGAGAAGTGTCCACTCCTTGCAGTTTCATTTGCACTCCTTGATAAAAAAAAATCCCAGATATTTGCAGTTAAATATTTGCTACTAATTTACTATCAATCAGGTTATCGATTTACGGCCATCTTGGCCCTCTTGTTATCATTTCAGGTTCATTGATGCTGTTGTAAAATGGCCAGGGTCCACACATGATGCATCAATTTTTGAGAATTGTGAATTGAAGGTAAAGTTTGTTCACATTTAATAAAAAAAAACATAAATAATAAATTGATGGATATATTCATCGAAATGAAATAACAAGACAAACAAAATCTTCATATTTTCTTATTTCTATTGAACTAAAAATATAAAATTATGAAGTTATAATGAGCCAAAATATAAACAAAAATCTTATATTTTCATAATTTATTTTTTATGAAAGATACTAAGATTGTGGCTCATTATAATATGATGTTAGTCAAATGTGTTAGAGACGGAATTGTATCCAGCATGTCAAATTTTAAAATTACTAGGAAAACTGTGAAATTGTTTAAATTTACAATCTTTCAAGTGGTATGTTGTATTTTATATACTTTTTGTTATAGTTAATAGTTTAAAATGATTTAAGACATAACTTATTTTGTCAACAATAATAACCCTTTTCCTCATATTGACGCTTTCTGGTGCCTCTGCAGCAAACAACTTTTGAAAACATTGTGACAAAAGGAGAAATTGCTCAAAAAGAATTTCACCTTTTGCCACAATGTTTTTTAAATATCTTCAATCATTAAACTTTTATTATATAGAGATTCCATAGTTTTTACAATATGTTTTCAGAGTTCTCTGCTGCGGATTTGTCGCATGTAGGAAAGGGTTACTATGTAATGCAGTAGTTTTAATAGTCTGTTCAAGGTTGACTGATGAACAGCTATTATAGTGTGAAAGTTATTTTCATAACATTCATATTTGTAATCAAAGGTTAACCTCTCTAGCCAAACGAGTTATAATTCTTTTTCCTCAAAAAAAAAAAAAAAAAAAAAAAATGAAATGATTTAAGTTCTAATAATATGATAAGAGATAATTCACTGTATGCTGCTGATTTAAAAGAACTACTGTTGAATGGCTGTTTCATCACTTTTCAAGACTTTACATACACACGCCAGACAGCCCACCTCCCAAAACATTACAAAGGGAATAAAATTTATATTACATGTTTAATTAACTTCATTGGGTCAGTTTGTCTTCTTCAAGTTCTTGCATGATCTTATTATTTTATATTACAACAACTACATTTACCTTGTAAGAATAAACATATTCATTTTTATATTTTTGTTCCAGGAATACCTAAGAATCCAAGAAGTTGGCCATTTGTTAGGGGATTCAGGATATGGATTGAAGAAATACCTCCTTACTCCTATTCTGAATCCCAGAACAAATGGTCAAGCTAGGTTCAACCATGCCCAATCAAGGGGGAGAATGGTTGTTGAAAGAGATTTTGGGATGTTGAAATCAAGATTCAGGTAACATAAAAATTAATTAAAAATGTGCATGACTCCTATTTGCAAAAATGATGTTCCACTGATAAAGGTCCTGGGTTCAAATCCCCTGATTGGCTGAATCTTTCATTTTGTTATTTCCACACGAACATAGATTCATGGTCATGTCTCCAGGAAGCAGACATGATGATGAAATAAGCTTAAAGCTGACATTGCTATCAATGTTAAATAAACAGTTTTAAATTAAAGTCACTAGGATTAAATCAATCCATTATGATCTTGTCTGAAATATCATAATGAGCATTATTTGGTTGCATGGGAATTATTTAGTACCTAAAAAACCCTTGGATCCATTGTGAACTTGGTTTGCCATGTCAATTAAACTAAAGACATAACGTAATATTTTATTGCATTTAGAATGTGGATCTTTACTTTCCCTCTTGGTCGTATAATGCAATCAAACTACTGTAAGCAGTCAATCTGACTAGCCCTTTCCCTCTTATCGATGCGTTCTAAAGCCTATGCAGCTGAATAATTGAGAAAACATTGTGTCAAGAGGAGAAATTGCTCATCATGCATAATTTCTGATCTTGCCACACTGTTTTCAACTCCTTTCAATAATTAACATTTCTTTCATAAATGTTTTTCACTTCATTGCCTTGATCTTGTTAACGTCCTCTGCTGCAGATCATGATTTTAGCCATCTTATTTAGCTTTCTTTTCAAGTTTGTCAGAGTGGCTCAACTTGAACGACTAGATTTCTTCTTTCTGTTGTCATAATTAAATATGATCAAATAATTGTTTGCAGATGTCTACACAGAACAGGTGGATGCCTTCCTCTACAACCAGGGAAATGCTGTAAGGTTATATCAGCCTGCATGAGACTGCATAATTTATGTTTGGAATTAAATATTCCATTAGAAGATCCACCTGTATTACAAGGTGAAGATATGCAAGACAATTTACAAGTCAATGATGTTGAGGCTGTTGCCTATAGAAATAGTATAATAAGGTTATTTGATTGATTGATTGTGGTTTAATGCCATTTTCAAGAATGTGTTTCCTGGTTTGCTCACACAAGTACTACACACAACAATCTTCCCAATCAACTGCCTGCTAGACTTGGCCCTTTGGCTATTATAGCAATTTTGACAATTTCAAGGGCCATAATCCAGTCTTGCATGGATATCTAACTACTGTATAAGTTTGGTGAAGATCAGATAGTAAATGGAGCCTCTATTGTGTTCACAAGCTTTATTATAGCAATTTTGACAACTTCAACTTGAAAGAGTACAAGTTATATTGTTCAGATAATTGGTGGAACTTATACCATTCCTGCATGCAACACATCTGCAGCAGACAACTTTGAAAACATACCGACCGAAAAATTGGAAACTCTCTTTAAATGAAAGTACAATAATTGAATAGAGTTGAAAACATGGAGACAAATGGAGAAATTGCATGTTTAGAGCCAATTCTCCTTAAGTTACCATGCAATCCAATATGATGCACGGACGTCAGAAAGCGACTATATGAGGGAAAGGGTTATAAAGTGTCAGCTACTACATGTACGATGGTTTCTAACATAATTGTGGATTCAACCCATTCCATCATACAGGCACTTTCTGGAGCCTCTGCATCAAGCCACCACTAAAAACAACATGACAAAACAAGCATTAATTTCTCCTTTTGCCAAAATGTTTTCAATTCTACTCAATGATTATGTTTTGATTAATAGAGGTTTACCATATATTTTTACCAGGTGTTTTTTTGTGGCAGATTTTTTGTAAATGGAAGAGGGTAAAAATTAAGTTTAAAATTGGATGTACAAAACAAATGATGGCAATAATGTACACTATTTGGGAGCCTCTATTGTGTTCACAAGCTTTATTATAGCAATTTTGACAACTTCAACTTGAAAGAGTACAAGTTATATTGTTCAGAGGGTAACAATTAAGTTTAAAATTGGATGTACAAAACAAATGATGGCAATAATGTACAATATTATATTGGAAAATGTTTTAGATAGTGAATTTGGTCGGTAAATCAATTGGGGGAGGTTTATTCTTTCTCACATGAAGCTAATCTTTTAAAACGTTTAGCAAAAAATATGGAAAATCTCTGAAAATTAAAGTAAAATCATCTTAAAGTTGAATACATTGTGGCAAAAGGAGAAATTGCTCATTATGCATTTTGAGCAAATTTTTCTTCTGCCGCATTGTTTTCAAAAGTCGTCTACTGCTCAATAATTATTTTAAAAATATCATCAAGTGATTCAGTGCTGCTTTTTGTTATTCTCTCTGTTGCTGCATTAAAAAACCTTTCCTGTGCTGCCATCAGTGTTAATTTTCTTTCACTCTCTTCACATTTTGCCTTGCAGTATTTTATATTTTCGGCATAGAATTCTGCCTGCAAGTCTTCTAATGATCTGTTGAAAGAGTAAAAATACAGATTGTTAGTATTTCAACAATATTCAAGTGTTAAAATATAATTCATCATTCCCATTGTTATTAACGTATATGTTGTTATGTTTCATAAATGTCAACTATCTATTTTTTCTCTTCACCCTTTGTCCATCTGAAACATTAAAACTGAAAAACTTTAACAGTGTGATAACATTGGACATTTTTAAGAAAGATACAGAAATTATGGCTCAGTATAATATGATATAAGTAAAATGTGTAAGGGACAGATTTTAGCTCTACTGGCCTTTGGCCAGAAGGGCTTATGCTATGGCGTTGTGTCCATCGTGCATGTTTATGCTTCCGTAAACAATTGCTTCTTAACACGATAGATTATGGCCCTTGAAATTGTCAAAATTGCTATAATAGAGCTTGTTAACACGATACAGATTTAAGTTTTCATTGTTTCTTAATCAAACTTATACAGTAGTTAGATATCCATGTGAGCTCGATTCCTTTCGCAAACCAGCCAGATCCACCAATGCAAGACTGGATTATGGCCCTTGAAATTGTCAAAATTGCTATAATACCTATGGTTAGTCCGATCTTCATCAAACTTAGATGGTAGTTAAATATTGTTGACAGCTTGGTTCCTTTCGAAAACCAGCCATATCCATCCCAGTAGAGCATAGGCCCTCGTGGGTCCTCTTGTTAAATGTTGGTTTTCTGAGGCTTTGATTAAAAACAAAATCTGTATATATAATCAAATTATCAGTTTACCGTTTCATTGTTTTTACTTGTGGAACTTGTGGAACTTTTTCCACAATAGGCTTCATTACCACGGCAACCTGTAATGAGACACTCATTTAATGAATGTAACTTTACAAATATATTGCTCTAATGATTGGGTACTTTTTTTAAATTATGGTAAAAGTTTTCCTATTTATGAATCCCTGATAAGTATTTTGAAATATAGGACTTGAGAATGTTTGATGTTCTGATTTTACCCTTTAACATATAGACTTTTTTTTATGCATCTATACCAGGTGACTTTTGGAAACAGTGTGCTTCAAGGAGTATAATAGCTCAAAACAAACAAATTATCCTTTTGACAAATTATTTTCAAATTATTTTTCTTAAATTGAATAAATAAAATTTTCCCCAATATGAAATTCATTTGCTGAAGATTTTTTGTGATTGTGAAAGGTTTGGATATTAAATATTTAATTTAACAACAATGAAATTAACTGGCAGGTTAGAATAATCCCTTATATAGATGCTTCCTGATGCATCTGTAGCAGACGATGTAGGAAAACATTGTGCCAAAAGGAGAAATTGCTCAAAACAAGCAGTTTCTCTTTTTTAGCTCTACTGGCCAAAGGCCAGAAGGGCTTATGTCGTGGCGATTTGTCTGTCGTGCGTGCGTGCGTCCGTCCGTCCGTCCGTAAACAATTTCTTGTTAACACGATACAGTCTTCACTTTTGATTGTATCTCAACCAAACTTATACAGTAGTTAGATATCTATGAGAGCTCGGTTCCTTTCGAAAACCAACCAGATCAGCCCATGCATGACTGGATTATGGCCCTTGAAATGGTCAAAATTGCTATAAAAGAGCTTGTTAACACGATACAGTCTTCACTTTTAATTGTATCTCAACTGAACTTATACAGTAGTTAGATATCTATGAGAACTCGGTTCCTTTCGAAAACCAGCCAGATCCGCCTCTACATGACTGGATTATGGCCATTGAAATGGTCAAAATTGCTATAAAAGAGCTTGTTAACACGATACAGTCTTCACTTTTGATTGTATCTCAACCAAACTTATACAGTAGTTAGATATCCATGAGAGCGCGGTTCCTTTCGTAAACCAGCCAGATCCGCTCATGCATGACTGGATTATGGCCCTTGAAATGGTCAAAATTGCTATAAAAGAGCTTGTTAACACGATACAGTCTTCACTTTTGATTGTATCTCAACCAAACTTATACAGTAGTTAGATATTCATGAGAGCTCGGTTCCTTTCGTAAACCAGCCAGATCCGCCTATACAAGACTGGATTATGGCCCTTGAAATTGTTCAAATTGAGTATGTGAACACAATAGAGGCTCTATTTACTATCTGATCTTCACCAAACTTAAGTAGTTAAATATTGATGAGAGCTTGGTTCCTTTTGAAAACCAGCCAGATCCGGCAAGACTGGATTATGGCCCATGAAATTGTAAAAATTGCTATAATACAGCTTGTGAACACAAAAGAGCCTCCATTTACTATCCGATCTTCACCATACATACATACTCTGGATTGAAAATGAGCAAAGAACCATACCAGTAGAGCATGGGCCTCTTGTTCCATAATGTATTTAAATTATAACTGTTATTCAACCACTAATAATGAAGATTTTCTGTGTGTTTGTCTATACAAATTCACAGTCGTCTGCTGCTGATCTGTTGTATAAGGGAACTCTGTTAAATTGTGTACCTTTAGAAACATCAAAAGTCATCAATATCAGATAAATTAATTTTAGTATAAATAAATAACCTCTGTTGTTGATGCAGCAGCAATTTGATTCTTATCTCTTCTACTTTCATCACATTCTTTTGTTGTTTCTGTATTAGATATTATAATTAAACATTTTAAACATTTAACTTTGTTCTTTTATAAATTATTTTAAACATTGAACTTTGTTATTTTATAAATTATCTTACCATATATCACTTTTCCTAACAATGTATAAGCTGTTTAAAATATGTATTGTAAGGTAAAACCATGAAAACATAGAACATTCTGCCTATTACAATGACTCAGTATGTTTAACATTTCAACACCGTTATTCTCTGGAATCTGCTTGCAGGATATTCCTATCATTACTCAAGGATGTTCTTTGGCTAACCCTCTATGTAATGCCTACAAATCTGTTGGATCCATTTAGAACTGCAACTCGCATGGCATGGAAAAAGGGCCAAAATCCCACACAAAAATTAAAAAATCTTCTTCACAGAATCTGTTTGATAGATTTCCATATATTTACACAAGATTAATCCTTACAACTATTTCGGATCAATCAAGAACGTTTGCCACCACAGCACATGAAAATGAGGCCAAAAGGCAAAAACTACACACATTTCCGCCTGAATCCACTAGGTGGATGGATTTACTTATGTTATATATAGATTTTTTTTTTTCCTCATGTCATAACTTGCTAACAGATTAAGACAATATAGGGTTGGGTAAGGTTATTTTGCCTTATGACAATGAAGCAATACTGGGCCTCTTATGTTTTTATTATATATACATTTATATATACACATCATATATATATATATATACATATATATGTATATGAATTTATTATACCTCACGTGACTTTGTAATGTTAAATTCTCATATACTCATCATGGGCAATTTCCTACTGTCTCATGCTACCAGTACGTTTTTGGCCGGTTAACAGTATACTGTTACATGGCACACGCGTGAAAATGTTGGTTATGCATGTGCATGACGTAATTTCAAACAATAACGTCACCTTTATATGCGCGTGCCATGTAACAGTATACTGTTAACCGGTATATTCATATGTGTGTGTTACATTGTTGTAGATCTACCCATGTTCACCTCCCCTACAAAGGTACAGAATAAATTGAATAAACATGTGATTTTGTTCGATATAATAAAATAAATATTGCATGGCTTCCAGTGTGACAGTACATATTGTCAACATTTGTGTAAAAACTGTTAACCTCGGCTTCGCCTCGGGTAACAGTATTTTCCTCATGTTGACAATATGTACTGTCACACTGGAAGCCATGCAATATTTATATAATACTGGTTGGCAAATTCTAAACAAATGTAGTGTATTTTTTTTTTACTTAAACTTAATATATATAAAAGAGAAAGTCTAACCTCTGTTCCCAAATACGTCCTCCCCATCCTGTACACCTTCTACTGACACTGTGGGAATGACTGAAATTATCTGAAATAATTA
The DNA here is from genome assembly GCA_031761405.1 of Serripes groenlandicus. NCBI lineage: Eukaryota > Metazoa > Mollusca > Bivalvia > Cardiida > Cardiidae > Serripes > Serripes groenlandicus. The sequence goes on from JASEVX010000008.1 coordinate 15,774,593, forward strand.
TACATTCTCTGATAAAACATTAGAAAACATTCTTATTGATATCCCATATTAATGAATCCGATTAGTCATGAGACAAGTGGTTTGAAATCTTTATATTTTTTGGCTATGATATGAGTGACAAAGAGGCCTTTGTAACTCAAAATGAATAATTTTGAGTATCAACGATGTAGTGTTAAAGTTTAAGATACAAAAAAAAAATACATATGACATGAAATTATTACCTTCTTTCTCGAGCTTTGAAAGTAATGAAGAAATGAAATACAAATTCATATTAAACTTTATCACTTTTTTCCCAGAGGCATAGAAATGGAATGTTCATGAATCTGTCATCACTTGTAAACAAGTCATGCAGAATCCGATCATATTTAGGTAACGTAAATGTTTTGATCATAAACCTTATATTGGAAAGAATACCAGTCAACCACAAATGAGCAAGTTGCCATAATTGTTTTAAAGTGTTTTATTTGAAACATGTTTGCAAAATTAAAATTTAAAAAATAAATATCCTCACTCTCTCTTCCCATGCTTTCAACAGCACACTGTTCTCTCCTCCTCCGGTCTTACACATTTCCCTCCTCCTCATCTGCTCCTTTTTCTTACAAATACTCTGAAAACAAATAAAATAATGAAACAGAAACAGGGTTTTTTAATTTGAAAATTTTCAAGTAGTAAATGTATGGCATATCTGATTTGAATTTAATTATTCAAACCGTTAAAAGTAAACAAATATTCTGATATATTCATAGATCTGCAACAGCCCACTTTGAAAATGTCATAGACACACAAATGGTTGGCAAACCATTCAAATGAAATTATCATCATTATAGTCATAGGTTAATTTAATAATTAATAAAATAAATTTAATAAATTTAATAAACATTTAATAAAACATTTGAAATATATATGTCTAAGCTGCATGTTTTTCTTTTGTTGTAATATCCATGTTTTTGGTTACATACAGTATTTTTTTTGTTGAAATGAAAACATTGTTAACTATGCCTACCTTCAAATGCTTCCATTTGTCTTTTACTTCGTCTGTGGTTCTCCCACCTGTTCCAACACTGTTTATCCTATAGTGATGACACAAACATGATCATATTTTAATTAAATTATAATAAAAAAAATATATTGCCACAATACTGGAATGCCTCTATAACTATAAATGAGCTGTAACAGTCATGTGTATTCAATTTTAAAGTCTACATGACCTATCAGGACTCATTGAAATACTTATGAATTCATGTCAAAAACCAACAATACTGACAAATAAATTCAACAAATTATTTTAAGTAAACAAAGCATCGGTTTACTAAGCATGGAAACACCGGTTCGCCAACCTCTTAACATTTTTCAAGACTCATGGGAATACTTATAAATTCATGTCCAAAATCAACAATACTGACAAATAAATTCAACAATTTATGTGTAAGTAATTAAAGCACCGGTTCACATACAATTTATTACGTATAATGTGTTTGGAAAATATATAAACAGTCCCTGAACTGAAGGTTCGGGAATAGGTACGATTCGACCTGTACGATACAGTTTATACCGCAGCATATATAATGCGTATTTGGAAGTATGTAAAATTGTAAACGCTCTTCAAACTAAATTGATTTAACAAGGCATCAGTTCTAGCATGGAAACACCGGTATATAATGATATATCGATACGCAATTTTGAAATTGAGACAGATTATTCGATTCAATACGCACCTTTTTGTTGACTCTTTCCAAAAAACAACTTTATCGAAGTTGCTCACTTCCCCCTGACACCCGTTGATCATATCAATATGATCAACACACTCTTCAACGAGTGTGTTGATCTCGCCATCACCCCAATTCGCCTTGCGTGTACGCGACACTGTAGATGTTGACATCTTTTGACAGACGAACTTTGACAGTTGTCACATGACCGGATGTTTACAATCTAGACTGTGACGCACTCCGCGCACTGTGTTGAACCGTGTTACGACCGAATTGGTGATTGTTATCTCCGGAGAGTTAGGACCGCGTTGATAAAACGGTGTTAAGGTCGGTCTTAAGTGCCGTCGTAAATCTCGGTGTTAGTTAAGACGGTGTTAGTTAGGACCATATTGATAAAACGGGGCCCAGGTGTCTTACGCAGGAAACGTCGATATATAACTGAGAAATTGTTGAAAGCGGCGTAAATGATCATACTATTTCCTATCCAATAACAATACCAGATATCCTGTGCTTTTCCTTCATATCGATGTCGCCAATTTTCACCAGTGATAGTGTTGATACTTCAGTGTGAACCAGACGTTCTACATCAGCCATCTTACTGGATAACTTTTATAGAGGCTGAGCTGTTATGGCGTGACTGCATCATTTTGATAACCGCTGCATAACAAGGGGGAATTGTTACGACAGACTCGAAATGTCCAATTATACTTCCATTTGTCCAGATGTAATAAGTTATCCAAAGATATCATCAAAGCGGTGGGTTCTAAAATGATCCCGTTGGGTTTAGGGAACAGTTAAGGACCCAGACCAGCTTATATCGTAGACCATTCTAACTTCGTGATCTACCAATGCTCTTGACGTCATTTTGTTTTTCTTCAATGACTTTGTATAAGCTGTCAATGTTTTGAGAAGTGTGTAATGTCTAAATATTCATGTAGTACTCTACACTGTGCATGTAGTACTTACATAAGCTTGTAAGTAGTTTCTGGTAACTTGTTCGCATTCTCAGGAGAATAAGCTTTCCATCGTTTTCATTGATTGGAGTTTAACGCCGTTTTTTTTCATTCTAATCGGCCGGTTCACCTAACCATGTGTTTCCTGGTGTTTTTTTTTATCACACAAGTACTCCACACATCAGTTTTTTCCAAGCAACTGGCTGCTTTTCCACATAGACTGTTTGTCCTTTGGTGGAAGACGAATGACGCTTGTCGCATATACTTTTATCAAACGTCAATTCAATTCAGATTTTATTGCATAATCGGGCCACCGAGTTGTATACATTTATACATTTATACATTTTACAAATTGTGATTTTGTGTAAGGGATCTCATAAAATCAAATTAATAATGATACAAATAAACAATAATGTGCCCTATCTACAAGAACATCATTGCTATACAAATTCGTTTAACATTAATATTGCAATAATCAAACATGTCTCAATTGTTAAATCAGTATAGTATCTATAACTATAGTATATAGTAAAACATATATTATATCACTAACATACGGTAATCATGCGATACAAATACAATCTCATAATAAAACAACGAGCTTAACCCACTTTAGAAATTCATAAACGTCGGAAAGAATGTTTGCGGAGCTGAGATTCGATTTCACAACCCCTGGATTGACAGCCAGGGTAGCTACTGACTGAGCTACCTGTTCACATGGTCGGGCTCAATTGTTTTAAGAGCCACGTCAAACGTAATGCACCTTTCATTATTTCATTATTCTGTGTCCAGCAACAATCCGGATCAGACTGCGCCTCTATTTATAACATTTACTCCATCACGAAGGGCGTGCAAGAATTTTAAAAAACTATTGGGAAAGGTTAAGACCAAAACCCACTTATCCAAGTATACATATACTCTTTAACATTCTTGCCAAAGAGTAAGACTCAACCGACGATCACTTTTCGTGTGACCTGTCTCAGGTTACGATAATATGAATATGGTCAGGACCTAATGACACGTCAGGGCAGGATGTAATACGGACCACTTCATACTCCTTATCAGACATCTTCAGGGTAGGGCATAATACGGACCACTTCATATACCTTATTGGACCAATTCATATTCCCTACACGGACCGTTTCAGGGTTTTTCATATTCTTTACACGCACTACGTCAGGGCAGGGTGTAATACGGACCACTTCATATTCCCTACACGGACCACTTCATATTCCCTACACGGACCACTTCATATTCTTTACACGGACTACGTCAGGGCAGGGTGTAATACGGACCACTTCATATTCCCTACACGGACTACGTCAGGGCAGGGTGTAATACGGACCACTTCATATTCCCTACACGGACCGTTTCAGTGTAGGTAGTAATACTGACCACTTCATAATCCGTACACGGACCATTTCATATTCTTTACACGGACTACGTCAGGGCAGGGTGTGATACGGACCACTTCATATTCCCTACACGGAACGTTTAATATTCTTTACACGGACTGCGTCAGGGCAGGGTGTAATACGGACCACTTCATATTCCCTACACGGACTGTTTAAGGGTAGGGTGTAATACGGTCCGTTTCATATTCCTTATTGGACCAATTCATATTCTTTACACGCACTACGTCAGGGCAGGGTGTAATACGGACCACTTCATATTTCTTACACGGACCGTTTCATATTCTTTACACGGACCGTTTCATATTCTTTACACGGACTACGTGAGGGCTGAAGGTAATAAGGACCACTTCATATTCCCTACACTGACCGTTTACGGACTGTTAATGCACATAAAAACACTTGTAAAGATTCACTTCTCTTTAATCAACAAAGGTAATTTACACACTCTCCTTATCTCTACTGAATCATAGTTATAAGGGAAGTTACACTGGACGGACTATTTACATGTTTTTTAAGGGAGACAACTATGTGCAGAAGGTAAACTTTTAACTGATAGCATTAACATTCATTAAATATTTTCTTTTCATTACAAGAATAGTTTTATGAACTTAAATAATAACGCCAATCATTAAATAAAACAGTAATAAAACGAAAAATACAACAAGTATAAAGACCATCATCAGATTAGACTATCCTCCGGTCTAGGAGATCATTCTGTCCCGTTAACATGAATATATCTACATTAGAATTTTTGTATTTCGAAACTATAATGAACACTTTTTGGATTAGCCTAATGTCTCAGAACGTCAAATTCAATTGAATATTCAACTGCTTTGCATCTTAAGCAAAATCTCTTAACATTTGTCCAGTTTGAAGAACTTTCAACAGTTCATATCCAGAGGCACCTTGTTTTGTCATACAGTTCGCTAGTTGTTATTTTCCAGAACACCACTTTATTTCGGTGACTTCGTTTTGTCTGCAGTAGCTCTTGAATATCTGCAATATCGACTCGAGGCGCTTGTCATCCACCAGCTTTGTAGATTTGATAGCTCCACTACACTCTTGTTGTCTTTGCACCCATTAGTTGATACATTTGTAGGCGGTACCCCTAATATGTCTCCCAGCATGTTTCTATAGTAATAACTTGCTTCAAGTCCCTCTTGCAGACTAAGTGCTTTTGCAGCAATAGTTTATCTGACAACTCTTTTTTATCTTTTTAGCCTGCCATGTAATTGGACAACAATTCATATCATGATCAACAAGCCAAATAATGTGTGCACCTGTTATTCCCATTCCATTGTTGATATTACCCAATGATGCATCTGTAAACACCCAGTTCTGCCATTCTGACATACTTTGGCTAAGCCTTGGGAACGCAATTATTGATTTAACATCATTCAGACGTTTAATTATCTTGATAGCCCTGGTCAAGTATGCCACTGTACCCTCGTTAAGCTTAGCGCTAAAGTTTATCATTTCAAATGTCGTTTCAGGCCTGGAGCCTTGAACTGCCCAATTCAGCCGCCCTATCAACTGTCTATATGTTGTCTGTTCCTGCGAGTTTAAAATTTCATCTTTATTGGTTCTATTTGGGTCGACACTTCCACCTTGAATTGTTTCCATGTATGTTGAATGGTCTACAATTATTCCCTTGCAATCATCTTATAACCTATATATTTTAAATCGTTTTCCTCAACTTAACCAGCAAGAAATCTTTCCCCGAGTTTCAACATAAGTCTCTCAAATTGATCTTCACCAGCATATGAGAAATCATCAACATGACAACAGATAATTCCAATCAGCTTTCCCTCATTTTTCTCAAAGAAGACAGCTGGATCAAGAACACACGCTAATATACAACTGCCTAGCCCCATTTTTAGACCATACAAACAGTGTTTTAGTTTCCATATCATATGTTTCGGCGTATCACATTCCTTTGGTGGCCTACGGTAAATTCAGTTCCTTGTAAAAATGCTGATTTTATATCAGTAGCTTTCACTTGATGCAATAGATAAAAACATTTTCATTGGCCTTTTCCAACAGTAGGACTGTCCTTCGGCAAAATAAACTCTTCTTCAAAACCGCGGGCAACGAGCCGCGCATTAAATTGTCCATTTTTCGCTGTTATAACCCATTTTGTAGACACACTTCCACTTCATCATAGACATTAAAGATGTTTAACTTTTCAAGTTCTGCTTCTTTAGCCAGATCTTCTGCGATGATGTCACTATTTTCTGTCACTATATTAGCATCACAAAGCTGTGGCGTTGAGACTACATCGTTATTTTCCGTCATAACATGTATTTCATCAAAAATCCATGGTAGTGTGCCAAAATCAACACTTTTCTGTTTATTGTTTCCTTGGAATCCGCTGTGGTCGAGTGGTTAGCGTCGGGGATTTCGAAACCGGGTGTCCCGGGTTCGATGCCCAGTCGCGGCACTACGGTCATGGTGGAGTGCCCTTGGGCAAGGCACATTTTCTAGCCTAGTACTGGTTAGTTTACCCAGGGAATAAGTGAACTGTCGCCGTGATATAACTGAAATAATGTTGAAAGCGTCGTAAAAACCCAATAAATAAATAAATAATTGTTTTCTGCATCTAGGACATTATACCAGTGTTTGTATTTCCCAGAAGCTTTACCAGCTCTTCCAAGTACAGTAGCCTGAGCCCAATGATCTGTGTTGGCCATTCGATACCTACTTTTGTCATTTACCTTTAATGATGGCACACCTTTCAAATGTTCAGTACTTGATGTGTTTTTGGAACTTTCTTTTGATATGCATTCAGGTAATACTTGTTCAGATTCATTCTCAGTTACTTCTTTGGGGCCACTCTTTCCTTCAGATTCAGAAATTTCTTTCTCCTCCACTTCATAAGTACAAGAATTTGCTTTGATAAGTCTAGTTCGAGAAACACGTACAAATACACCACCATGTCTCACAAATATCACATGTCCGTCCTGAAATACTACCTTTCCTGGACGAAGCCATCTTTCCCTCCCTTGCTGCTTATAGTACACACGCTCTCCATTGCTAAATATCTGTTCAGACGCTCGTACTTTGCTTCGTAGTGATCTTCTTACTCTTTCACTTGACTCAGTTTCAATAAATGCATTACGCGATGCATGTATAGTAGGTTCAAATGATTTGCAAAGAGTTCACTACTTGTCGATCCATCAAGGGCTGAAACTGTATCTGTCATGACCCCCGGCAATTTAGGATTTAGATCAAATACTAGCTGATGACTGCTGAAACCCTTCCACATTTGCAAAGAATGTATTGCCATATGAGTCCAACACAATAAAGTCTGACTATTAACTTTACCATATTCTGCCTCTAATTTGACTAGTATCATGTCCGTCACTGCATGCACCCTTTCCCATAACACATTCTAGTAAGGACTTTCACCTGCTGTTGTACAAGCTTGAACATTTAGAATAGATGCGGCTTTTATCATTTCATCAGAATTGAACTCTCCTCCAGTATCTGTCATCACTGAACCCATCACTCCAAAAGTTATAATCCAGTGTGTCATCATGGCATCAATAACATCACCCGTCCGTTTTCGGTTGATAAAGACCGAAACTGGGAATGTTGACCACATGTCAATAATATGCAGGATCAAACACCGATTCAACTGTTTAAGGTCCATAGCATTTTTTTCATTGAACTTACTTGCCATTTGCATTGATACAACAGGCCTGGCAGGAGTCCTTGCATATGCCTTACATAAATTACACCTTTCTTCTATCTTGGAAACTGTATCTATATACTCATCCTGCCATGCACCAGTATCTTTTAACAAAGCAATGAGGCGCTTCTTTGGTGGATGCACACATTGCCTATGTAACTTCAATACATGAATTTGTTTACCATCCATTTGATCAAGCTTAACTGAATACACATTTTCAACAGCTTTTTCTTCTTCTGACTTATCGATAGGTATGCAGTATAATGTAAAATGTAGCACCACATCATGACCAAATATATTGGCAGCGTGATTTTCAAGGTCCATTTTAACACAAGCCTTCTTCATGGCAGACCTAGATAACAGTAATAGAATATCTACTACATCAGTTTTAATGTTTTTTCACTTTCATAGCATGCTATTTTGTCCATCCCAAAGTGATCCAATGAGCCTATGAAGCTTTTAACCCAGTTTTCTCCACATACTGTGCTACTGCATGCACTGTCCAGAACAGCATCTGCGCCTAAAGTAGCCACTTCTCCGTTATGATAGCCTGTGAACAGTACAAAATTTCATCTTCTACCACATGAACTTTGGCAAGATGTTCCCGATTATCTGGGCAGTCACCAATAAATTGACGAAACGAACCGCATGATTTACAAGTCAGCAAACGTCCATCTACTCCCACAGGATTCTTTTTCTTTACTGTCTGTTTATTTAGTAGTACTAGCTGAACTATGAGCTGCACGCTGATTACCATAATAGCCACGCCCATAACTACCTTGATCATATCGTCCTCCCCGCCTACAGCTGTAGTTATATTGACCTGGCTTTGCTCTGACATATCCAGCTGCTAATAATGCCTCTTCATTTTCAGCCAAAAATGTAGGCTCAATGGTTATACTTGTGTTGGCGCGAGGCACACTATAGCTACCTTTACCCATGAATTTCTAAAACGACCGTTTTGCTTCTTCATACAATGCATCTTTGTTGTCATAGTTCATACCTGTAAAAAACAACCTTTTTTTCCTCTGTTTTAATGTTTGCTTTTCTCAGTAACTTGAATGCTGAAATTTCTGAAGGTAATTTCATGTTCTTTTCAATTGTTCTATATTTTGAATACAAAAATTCAATATACTCTTGAACACCCTGTCCTTCTTTTCTCTGCAAGTCCTCGAAATCCTCAATTTTTTCGAGATTATCAGTAAGGTCATCTTTTGCCAGATACTCATCCAAAAATGTTACAGGAATGTCTAACCCATCATCCTTTTTCAAGTCCTCCAACCGAATTTGATCGAACACCTTTTCTCTAATTTTTGACATTTTCAGGAAGTGATAAAGCAATAGCTACACCTCGTTTCTTTTTGTCCAAATCAGTGATTTCTCTACATGCTAACAATTCTGGCTTGTAGGATCATAGTTTTTTGGTCTGTCTGTAGGTGGGTGAGGAAAGTTTTGTTGTCATTTTTGCTACCAATTCTGGATTAATTTCAGCCAGTTTATACCTCTCACACGCTTATTAGTAGGGATGGGAACGAATATTCGAATATTTGAATATTCGATAAAAGCCCAAATATTCGAATACTGTTTTCGAATAAGAATATTCGTTCTCAGTTTACGATATTTTTTTAAGAAATAAAAAAAAAAGTGACCGAAAATTCTGACAGAGGTCGCGAGTTGGAGCTAATCATGATTAAGGGTGTGTATGTTTCGTTTGTGGTGTCTTTACAACGTATGTCAAACCTTAAGTATCAATTATAAAATCGATAATTGTCACGCGTACGTTTCAAAATTCAATCGCGGACGAGTAAACCGTAATGATCCGTAACTGAAGCTAACTGAAGGCATTTATCCGTATCTAATCCGTATCTTAACCTATCTTTCCGCGGTCCACCCCAATTGTGGACTGATACGGTTTCAAGCGGATTGTTATCTTTAGTTACGGTTATTTACGGGTCTCGTTCTGCGTATTGTTACGGACTGTTACCTACAGAAACGTTTCAATACAGATTTTCTCCTTTTGCTACAAGGATTTCAAAAGTCGTCTGCTGCAGAGGCGTAAGAAAGCGTTTATATGTGGTAAAGGGTTAATGGACGTATGTTAACTAAATATGACAGACGAATGGCGAACGATGTAGAACATAATTAAACTGCACGCGTCTGCACGCTTATCTGGATCTACATTGTAGGCAAACGTAATTTAACCATTTCCCACATACAGCATTTCTTCATCAGATGACTTTGATTTCATCTAGGCAAACTTATTAAAAATCTCTTTAAATGAAACTTTAACCATTGAAAAGAGTTCAAAACGTTGTGGCAAACGGAGACATTGCTAATTTGTAGTCGTCTGCTGCAAAGGCGTCAGAAAACGAATGTTTATGTGAAAGGATCAAATTCGTAAAGAAAAGTATGTGCTACTGTTGTCTTACCACGTAGATCGGGATAAGGATTTTAAAAAATCCCTGACAATTACATGTTTTTTTCAAAATGTTTCCAAACGAAATAAAGATACACTTGTTAAAAGTCGTCAATTTCATGAAAACAAGGATAACCATAAAAATGAACTGAGGCAATTTTCACACATTCTGGTCAGTGTCTTTCATACAGGAGCCATATATTTGTGTTTTATTATTCTCATAGACAAGGGCCGGACTGTGGCCGCCATTCTTATAGAGTGGCCCCCAGCCACAGGGACAACTGGGAGCCATAGAAGAATCTCACGGTTATGACCTGAATGGGGCTCAGACAGCGTCGATATGTGGGAAAGGGTAAACTCCTAAACCTTACAAGCGTCCTATGACGCGTCTTATTACAGATCAAATCGAGCCAAGGACATAATATAATATAATTTGTAATGGTACAAAAATTCAATAAAAAATTGAAATAATACTATGTGTCATGGGAAAATCCCCGATTAGAATTGTGTTACCAGCGAAAACATTGGCTGTACCTAAGCACTCTGGAGCCTATACAAATTGCAATCAGCTTTCTTTTTCGCAGCATCCAATCATAAACAGTTGGGGGCCGTCACGTGCATACTGAAATTTGGAGGTTTTAAAATGAATAGTACACTTTAAACAAGATCGAATGGCGTAGATGTGTTTGTGTTCCTGTGACCTTGTTCATGTAGGTATATGATCCATCAGCCGTGTCTTAATGTTATGTGAAATATATATGAGCCAGTCCACGACAAAACCTGTATTAGTGACATAACGTATGACGTTTGGAATTTCCAATCTTATGACGTCACATTTTTCGTCAACGTCGGTTTACCGTAAACAGTATTATCTTGAATTTAATAAGTTAATAATTATGTATTTGTTTAAAAAATCTCTCGGGTAAATGCTTAGTAAATTAAAAATTATGTAATTATTTCCAGCGAAATTTTCATTAAAAATCGGGTATTTGTAACACCGAATTATAGAGAATAAAGTTACCTGTGTCATGATATAAATTTAATGTTTCTGCCATGACGATTCAGATAAAAATACCCGTTTATTAATGAAAAATTTCGCTGGAATATTTTCAAAGTAATTACATCATTTTTAATTGTTTAAGAAATACATATCATTAAGATCACACTTTCTACTTCAAGTTACCAGAATTTCAAGAAAATCTGTGGAGCCGATTTTTAGTAAATCAGAATGCCGTTTTACCGATGTCGCACGTCGGAACGCACATTGCGATTTTTGAACTGAAACGTAGTTAGTGGAATTAAAATTGACAACCTTTTGTTTTGCATAATAAACATCAACTTTATGTTATCATGAAATCTACTCCCTACTAAAAATGGATATTTTAATTTATTTCTTCCCGAATAGTTATTTTATTGCAAATGATACAGTATATAAATAGACGTAATACAGGATACAGGGTTAATCATACTTGGAAATCTGTTTATATATTATTATACAAGGGGTAATCAAAAAGTAATAACACTTTCTTAGTGATTCTTGTATTAGTTAATACATATTTCGGAATTCATACCATACGTATATTTGTTTTTGCTCTACCTTATGGCGAATTAATATTTCTAAAATTGTCATTAGTTTAGTTATAAATTGTTGTCAAAGAAACGAGTTTAGGCATAGGCGGGCCACAGCATAATTTTACAAGAAAGCACCAGTTTAAGCTGTGTATATTTCAAATATATACAAACAGAAGATACCGAAAATGTGCATGACATTATTTTGTTGTGAAATAGTAAAGTTGTTTAGCGACGTGCAAGAACGTTATGTAAAAAAAAGACGTCAAATGAACGTCAAATTTAGGAAATTTAGCAAAATGCTAAATAATAAAATTATATCTCAACGTAGACAAAAATCAAAATAGTAATTTGAAATGTTTATTCAGTGGAGTTCCCCAGGAGTCAAGCAGTCACTAGCGATGTAAATATACACTTTTGGCAGGAGGAGGTAACTTTTGTATTCGGAACGCCTCGGTACAGTTAAATATATAAATACATATTGGTTTAGACTAGAAAGTATGATAATAGATTATTAGCTCAGTCGGTTGAGCCGGTAAGATTAACAAATTCAGTCCTATGACATGGGTTCGATCCCACCACAATTTTCTCTCTTTTTTTCATTTAGCTTTGATCTATGTGTATGTATGCATATATTTATTTAAGGTTTTATTATTTTATTTTTATTTTTTTATTTTTAGATTTCAGTTTTCTTCATTTTTAGCTCGACTTTTGAAAAAAAAAAAGAGCTATTGTCATGACCCTGGCGTCGTCGTCGGCGGCGGGCGGCGGCGGCGTGGTCGTCCGGTTAAAGTTTTTTGTTTAGCTCATTTTTTTTTCTCCCTGTCAGTCGAGCGTCTGTGCCGTACGCGGTGCTCTTGTTAATATTCATTATAACTATATTACATAAAGATCATCAAAAACCTTGACAAAAATAGTGTAAATAATATATCATCATCATTATCATAATAATCATCATCATCATCATCACTATAATGCGATTTCGACTGCATGGCTGTGTATGCTATAATACGTCGTTCTACATTTGTATGCCACATTCATACCTTCGCAGGTAAATATAAAATCACGATAATTAAGGACATTGCACGATTAATAGTTACGTAGAAACTACATAAAATAAAAAGATGTACATGTAATCCATTACGACTCGAACTCGGGACCTTGGCATAACGAGTTCAATGCTCTTGTTAAACCGCTAACTTTGCATTCGAACTGGTGGTGTGTCAGGATTTTACTTATTATCAAAACGGGCGAATATTTTTATGCTCATCCCTATTTTGGATAATAGAACAATCCATTAGGTTTCGTCATGGCTCACTGCTCGAATTGGATGTATACCTAAAATGTAATTATGTTAGCATGAATTACGGTATCAACCCGTCACTACTCATTGAATCACGAAATTTCTATATGTTGCGTTACTGATGCACAATTCTCACTTTAGCATATATCGATATTGTTGAAAATATCATTCTCGCTATCTCGTAAAAATTCAAGTATTCTTTTGTTGTATTTTTAATGTATTTACTATATAAATTGCAATATAGTAGCTACTTTGAATCTTTAAAGAGAAGCAAATAAATACAACCTATCATTTAAATTCTATTCCCTACTGTCTGCCGTCTATTTTATCCGAATATCACTTCAAACGAGAAAAGAATGGCGGTTTCATTAACCACACTATCATTGTTGCAATGACATACGTTTTGACGTCAAAAACGTCGTTTTCTTATGACAGTTGGTATGTTTATATCGTAATTAAGAGAGTATATGTAGGACTATTTGGCTAATTCTGGTATCATTATGAAGGTAAACGGTTGATATTTTAGGAAATACAAAAAACTCAAAAAATATTTTTTTGTCACTAATTCAGGTTTTGTCGTGGACTGGCTCATATATATATGCACCATACTACGTCGTAACAAATATACTTACAAGCTGCGCCTTGAGATTAAGGGTATGGTTGCATTGTGGTACTTCGGTGTGGTTAAGGCGTAATTAAACGAACACGCTCGAGTTAATTTTCCACTATTATTTGTCTAGGTATATCAAACTACAAACAATAAGCACATAATCTATAGTCAATTCTCTCTCCACTCACTGCATTATTTCTGTTGAGTTGCATCTCCCATGTCCCCCGCCTCCGTCAGGAGTCCCTCCCCGACATAACCAGCCCGAACAAGACTCCAGATCTCTTTCCCTTATCTTTCTAGCTTCCTTACTTTTATAATACAGACAGGGTTACCTTGGTTTCATTGTGACGTAAATGCTCAGGTATACAGATGCCGTCCATCAGAACGCAGGGAGACATTTTGTTACAGCATCTGTGTACAGCGAAGACTCTGGTGAGCCTGTGGAAAGCCGTTTTGGTATCATGTCTACGGACCTACATGTATATGTCACCCCCATTGGCATCCCCGGTTGGGGCGGTGATGATGGAGTGCCGTTGGTCGAGGCTCATTTTTAAACTAGTATTGGTTTGTTTACCCAATGGTCGTGAATTTAAGTGTGCAGTCGCCGTTATATGACTGAACTAATGTTGAAAACAGGATAAACCGCAATATAACAAATAACACCCCATTTGCCCGACGTGGTCCTGGTGAATTATTTAAGTTAAATTTACGACTATGTACAGCAATCAGTGGGTGATCTTGTCAAATGGATATGCATGGCTTACAAATGTATCAATTATCGAATTTGTACACTGAGGATGCAACATGTATTCAAACGATATTAAGATGGATTTATAGCGGATGTTGTTCTCACTCATGTTTATTTTAAATTAGTACATATAGTTCATAACACTGATCATCAGTACCTATCGAATACGTCAGTCATGGATATAACACGGACCACAAAGCCGATTGAACGAAGACGGGGCATTGATAATGGCCGGGCTTGGTTTGTGCTTGCGGCCTCTTACACCGGACTTTTTTTACACTGTATGACACTATATATGAATGGAGTTATATACATTGCTTTACTACGAAGCTTTGAAGAAAACGCCACCAAGACATCGCTTGTTCCCACCTTATCATCCGCCATTGCGTGCTTTGGAGGTAAAAAGTTTAATATCTGGCAAAAAGGAACGATAGTTCTAATATAGGGTTGTGAATATTGAGGGGAAAATGGAAACTGTCAGTTTTGAATGATGTTTCGTTCCACCCTGAATATATTTATTTACTCTTTCCGACAATAAATCTGCAGCACACGACTTTGAAAGCAAACCAGAACAAAATTTGAAACTCCCTTTAAAAGAAAGTAAAATATTTGAATAAAGTTGAAAGCATGGTGACAAAAGGAGAAATTGCTCGTTTTGAGCAATTTCTTCTTTTGTCGACATGTTTTCAAAAGCTGTCTGCTGCAGAGGCGTCAGAAGGCGTCTATATGAGGGAAATGGTTAAAGATGCATGTACCAAAAGCCATTCGTCTGTATCAGGGAAAGGATTGAATGACAGTTTTGGGATCTGACAATGGCTTTATTTACCAAGGTCTTGTAATTATCAAAGCACTGAAAGTGCTGAAAGCAAGGGGATAACTGATTGATTGATTGGGGTTTAACGCCGTTTTGAATAATTTCTCAGTTATATCACGGCTGCCAGTTCACCTACTCATGCATTTCCTGGGTTTCTCACACCAGTACTCCACACAACAATCTTCCAAAGCAACTGGCTGCTTTTCCACATAGTTCACATAGTTCCACATTAGCCCATTGGTGGAAGACTAATGACGCATGTCGCATTGACTTTTGTAAATCGTCAGAAAGAAAGTTGGCCGAGCCGGGATTCGAACTCACAACCCCTGGATTGACAGCCCGCGTCGCTACCGACTGAGCTACCGGGGCTCGGCTAAGGGGCTAACTGAAAGCTCACGGATAATATTTCGACATGGATTTACCGATCACAAAAGTCTGTCCGTCTATTGATTAAAATATATTTTGAACACTCAGTAGTGTATACACAGACAGTCTATCATTATACTAAATTTCACACGAGTCACCTCCTTTAATGACTGCGACCTGGTTTAGCACACCAACTGGTTCACAATAAAATAAATTGACGTGATTTGAGAAAATATCCGATCAAGTTTCGTGATTTGCTGAATAGATTACTTCTACATATGAAGCACGAACCGTAATTCCCTGCAAAATCCGGCTGCTTGCAATGTGTTGTATTCAAATTGTCAGAAACAATGACGAAAACGACAAAACCTAACTCAGTATTCTTAAAAATAAAAAATAACCAGTTTTCAATTTATTTTTTATTCTTTCTTTGCCTTTTTGTCTTTGAAAATAATTACTAAACACAGACCTTTATACACGAGACTCATAACAGGCAGGAGACTATCCAGATGAAATGATGTTAACGTCAAAATTCAGGGATTATATCTAATGGAAGACCTATATTTGTCTCAACAAATAACCTTCAATAAGTATAAACATCAAATAAGAAAAATGTTGTTAAACTTGAAGTTTTATTCAAAACCTTACACCATGAACGTTACAAATCCATATTTTGTACATGCGGTATTTCACAAAGAAGTAGTGTCATAGTTAGCACATTTTGTTTCTTTGTTTGTTTGGTGATTGACGCCGCTTTCGACCATTTTCCAGTTATATCATTTTCAGGGTAAGTTACTATTACTACTGATTAATTTTTCCTGACACCAACGAGTCAGTCATAATATAAAACCAACACTTCTCAGTGCCAAGGAGGTTAAGCCATTACTACACTGTTTATAGTCTCTGATGTATTATTATTATTATTTATTTATTTTATTTAGTCTCATTCATGTACAAAAAATGTCATATAGATGAATATACATGAATAGTAGGAAAGTTGTGATATAATCATATTGCACATTCATTGCATTGACTATTTACGACATAATGCCATGAATCAGCTGCTTATTTACTTTTAAAAATGGAAATCAAACACAGTAATTTATAAGACTTAATGCAAAAGTAAAATTAAAGAATAGCTAAAAACAAAAGTAAAACACCTGAATTATCTCCCTCGATAAGAGACTGATTAGCAGTTGCTTCTTGCTTGGACTAAAATTGCTAAAATAAAATACATGTAAGAAAATAAGGCACTATTTACAAAGATAAGATCTACGTCGGTTGAGAATGTTAAAACGGTTTTTGGCATAATATCGAACCAATGTAGAACTTATAAATAAATAAAAAAAAGTGTGTCACTTATATCCATTTCTGCAAAATCTGACTTCTTTTCTTTAGCCTTAGCAAAACGCTCAGATCTCAAACCAGTGTAAATAACACATTCAAGGGGAACGTGCATTTCATCCTCGAGAACATTACAATATGGACACTTACGATTCTCTAAATGTAGATTTTCATATTAGTGTGAATGAGTATCGGGGCTACACCACACCTAAATGTACACACACAAGGCTGACCTGTCTCTAGAAGGTAGACTAAGGTATGACCCGATCGTGGTTCGAACCGATGGCTTCCCGAGCCCGAGGCTCACAATTTACCAATTGACCACCGAGACGGTTCGTTTATATATTGACATTCTAATATCTATGGTCTATACCTTCTGGTTATTAAAAAAAAAGAAATCTCTTTAAAAAAGATAAACGGCGATCAATATGAGAAAACACTAAGAAATGAAACACGCTATAATCTACGTGTTTACCAAAGGCTAATCGGTCATCTCCATCCAGCTTCAGTTTCTATAACTATAGATTATCAAGGCCTAGAATACGCCACATGACTGGAGATTAAGCGAGGCGCCCAAGAGGTGTATAAGTTTCAATTGACGATAAATAACTGAAAACTAATCATGTTTCAAAAATAATTAATATACGGTTTTACTGATTTTTTCACTGAAATCTATTTCTTAAGGGAAACAATTAAAATTACGAAAGCCTATTAGGCCCATCTGAGAAAATGCGAAAAAAGACGAAGTAACACGAAACAAGGCGAAGTAAAGCAAAACAAGGCATAATAACGCAAAGTAAAGGCATAATAATGCAAAGAAAAGCGTAGTAACGCGGAATAAAGGCATTATAACGGGAAAATAGAGGCGTATTAACGCTAATAAAAAGCGTTATAACGCGAAATAAAGGCGTAATAACGCGAAAGTAAAGGCGTAATAACGCGAAATAAAGGCGACATAACGCTAAAAAAGACGTATTAACGTTAATAAAAGACGTTATTACTGCTTTGAAGACTCCTTTTCAACCATGGATCTACGACCCAGATCAACCAACTCGCTATGTTTTTTCATTGGCTGAGTTCCGATCTACGACCCACATCAACCACTTCACATTTTTGTTCAGTGCCTAAGCTACGATCTATGACCCTGATGAACCAACTTTCTATGTTTTGTCAGTGGGTGAGATACATTCTACGACCAAGATCAACAAACTAGCTATGTGTTTTGAGTGATTGAGCTACGATCTACGACCCAGATCAACCAATACGCCAAGTTTCTTTAATGGCTGAGCTACAATCTACGACCCAGATCAGCCAATTTTTGTTATTGGCTAAGCTACGATCGACGAACGAGATCAACCAATTTGCAATGTTTTATCAGTGGCTGAGCTACGATCTACGATCCAGATCAGACACTTTTGTATGTTTTGTCAGTGACTAAGTTACGATTTACCAATTCGCTTTTTCTTTATTGACTAATCTACGATCTACGACCCAGATCAACCAATTCGCAATGTTTTGTTTAGTGGCTGAGATACGATCTACGACCCAGATAAACCAATTCACCATGTTTTTTCACTGGCTGAGCTATGATCTACGACCCAGATCAATCAATTTGAAAAGTTTTTTCATTGGTTGAGCTACGTTCTACGACCCAAATCAGCCACTTTTGAATATTTTGTCAGTGACTAAGATCTACGACCCAGATTAACCAATTTGCTATGTCTTTTCATTGGCTTAGCTACGATCTACGACCCAGATCAACTTATTCGCAATGTTTTTTCAGTGGCTGAGTTACGATCTACGACCCGTATCAACACATTTTCTGTGTTTAGTCTACGACCCAGATCAAGCAATTAGCTATGTGTTTTGAGTCGTAGACTAAACACAGAAAATTGGTTGATACGGGTCGTAGATTGTAACTCAGCCACTGAAAAAAACATTGCGAATTAGTTGATATGGGTCGTAGATCGTAGCTAAGCCAATGACAAAACATAGAAAACTGGTTGATCTAGGTAGTAGATCTTAGCTCAGGCACTGAAGAAACATCGCGAATTGGTTGATCTGGGACGTAGATTGTAGGTCAGCCACTGAAAAACCATAGCAAATTGGTTGTTCTGGGTCGTAGATCGTAGCTCAGCCAATGGAAAAAACATTGCGCATTGGTTGATCTGGGTCGTAGATTGCGCTCAGCCAATAAAAGAACATGGCGAATTGGTTGATCCGGGTCGTAGATTGTAGCTCAGCCATTGTAAAAGAATAGCTAATTCGTTATCTGGGTCATAGATCGTAGCTCAGCCAATGAAAAAACCATAGCGAATTGGTTGATCTGGGTCGTAGATCGTAGGTCAGCCACTCAAATCACATAGCGAATTGGTTGATCTGGCTCGTAGATTGTATCTCAGCCACTCAAAGAAACATACTTAGTTGGTTGATCTGGGTCTTAGATCGTTGCTCTGCCAATGAAAAAAACATAACGAATTGATTGATACGGGTATAGATCGTAAGATCGTAGCTCAACCACTCAAAACACATAGCTAATTGGTTGATATTGGTTGTAGATCGTAGCTCAGCCAGTTACAAACCATAGAAAAAAAGTTAATCTATGTCGCAGATAATAGCTCAGCCACTGCGAAAACATAGACAACTGGTTGATCAGGGTCGTAGATAGTAGCTCAGCCACTGAAAAAACATAGAAAATTGGTTGATCTGGGTCGTAGATAGTAGCTCAGCCACTGATAAAATCATTCGAATTGGTTGATCTGGGTCGTAGATCGTAGGTGAGCCAATATAAAAAACATAGCGAGTTGGTTGATCTATGTCGTCGATCGTAGCTCAGCCACTGAAAAAAACATGGCGTATTGGTTGATCTGGGTCGGAGTTCGAAGCTAAACTACTCAAAACACATAGCGAGTTGGTTGATCTGGGTCATAGATCGTTGCTCAGCCACTGACAAAACATGACGTATTGGTTGATCGGTGTCCTAGATCGTAGCTCAACCACTCAAAACACAAAGCTAATTGGTTGATCCGGGTCGTAGATCGTAGCTCAGCCACTGACAAAACATGACGTATTGGTTGATCTGTGTCCTATATCGTAGCTCAACCACTCAAAACACAAAACTAATTGGTTGATCCGGGTCGTAGATCGTAGCTCAACCACTGACAAAACATAGAAAACTGGTTGATCTAGGTAGTAGATCTTAGCTCAGGCACTGAAAAAACATCGCGAATTGGTTGATCTGGGTCGAAGATTGTAGCTCAGCCACTGGAAAACCATAACAAATTGGTTGTTCTGGGTCGTAGATCGTAGCTCAGCTAATGAAAAAAACTATCGCGAATTGGTCGATCTGGGTCGTAGATCGTAGCTCAGCCATTGTAAAGACATAGCAAATTGGTTATCTGGGTCGTAGATCGTAGCTGAGCCACTGAAAAACCATAGCGCATTGGTTGATCTGGGTCGTAGATCGTAGCTCAGCCAATAAAAGAACATGGCGTATTGCTTGATCTGGGTCGTACATTGTAGCTCAACCACTCAAAACACATAGCGAATTGGTTGATCTGGGTCGTAGGTCGTAGGTCAGCCACTCAAATCACATAGCGAATTGGTTAATCTGGCTCGTAGATCGTAGCTCAGCAACTGAAAAAAACATACTTAGTTAGTTGATCTGGGTCGTAGATCGTAGCTCAGCCAATGAAAGAACAAGGCAATTGGTTGATCATTGTCATAGATCGTAGCTCAACCACTCAACACACATAGCTAATTGGTTGATCCGGGTCGTAGATCGTAGCTCAGCCACTGACAAAACATGACGTATTGGTTGATCTGTGTCGTAGATCGTAGCTCAACCACTCAAAACACAAAGCTAATTGGTTGATCCGGGTCGTAGATCGTAGCTCAACCACTGACAAAACATAGAAAACTGGTTGATCTAGGTAGTAGATTTTAGCTCATGCACTGAAAAAACATCGCGAATTGGTTGATCTGGGTCGTAGATTGTAGCTCAGCCACTGGAAAACCATAGCAAATTGGTTATTCTGGGTCGTAGATCGTAGCTCAGCTAATGAAAAAAACTATTGCGAATTGGTCGATCTGGGTCGTAGACCGTAGCTTAGCCATTGTAAAGACATAGCGAATTGGTTATCTGGGTCGTAGATCGTAGCTGAGCCACTGAAAAACCATAGCGCATTGGTTGATCTGGGTCGTAGATCGTAGCTCAGCCAATAAAAGAACATGGCGTATTGCTTGATCTGGGTCGTACATTGTAGCTCAACCACTCAAAACACATAGCGAATTGGTTGATCTGGGTCGTAGGTCGTAGGTCAGCCACTCAAATCACATAGCGAATTGGTTAAACTGGCTCGTAGATCGTAGCTCAGCCACTGAAAAAACCATACTTAGTTAGTTGATCTGGGTCTTAGATCGTTGCTCAGCCAATGAAAAATCAAGGCAATTGGTTGATCAATGTCATAGATCGTAGCTCAACCACTCAACACACATAGCTAATTGGTTGATCTTAGTCGTAGATCGTAGCTCAGCCAATGACAAATCATAGAAAATTGGTTAATCTGTGTCGTAGATCGTAGCTCAGCTACTGAAAAATAGAAAATTCGTTGATCTGGGTCGTAGATAGTAACTGAGCCACTGAAAAAATCGAATTTGTTGATCTGGGTCGTAGATTGTAGGTGAGCCAATATAAAAACATAGCAATTTGGTTGATCTAGGTCGTAGCAATACATAGCAATTTGGTTGATTGGATCGTAGCTCAGCCACTGAAAAAACAAAGCGAATTGGTTGATCTGGGTCGTAGATACATGGTTGAAAAAGAGTCTTCAAAGCAGTAATCGATTTAAATATAGCGTTACTACGCCTTTCTTTCGCGTAATAACGCCTTTCATTAGCGTTAATATGCCTTTGTTTAGCGTTATTTTGCCTTTATTTCGCGTTATTACGACTCTATTTTCGCTTTATTTCGCGTTATAACGCTTTTTATTTGCGCTAATACGCCTTTATTTTCGCGTTTTAATGCCTTTATTCCGCGTTACTACGCCTTTCTTCGCATTATTACGCCTTTGCTTTGCGTTATTAAGCCTTGTTTTGCGTTACTTCGACAAGTTTCGCGTTACTTCGCCTTTATTCGCATTATAAAGCCTTTTTCGCGTTATTACGACTTTACAATATATTTCTTTTCTCAGATGGTCCTAATAGGCTTTTATATGAACGTTAGTATGCAGAACATTTCATTTTAAAACTTCATCTTATTAGTGCCTCTCGTAGGATCGCCAACGTAACTATGAGCCAATCAAAACGTTTCATTTCCTTTATTTCTTCGACATTATTCATTAAATACACATTTGATTGGTTTACACTCTAGATCATTTGTTAAACATATAGGTCAAAACTGAGGTTAAACAGCTTTCGCCGAATAATGGTGTCAACATTGCATTGACTTGTTTGAAATCAATTTAATTCATACTTTAAAATTTTACAGTGTGCTGTTGTTTCCAACCTTTAATGGAAAACAGTATTTTGAGTAAGTTTCAGGTGTTTCAAAAGGTGTGATGAAATTGCGAGGTAAAAGTTAAAAATATATCTTAAATGAAAGAAACGGACCGAATTAAGCCGGAACGCGAATCGTGATCTTCCGCATGAAAGTCCTGCATCAATACCACAATACAATACTTCTACATCCCACAGACTCGAAGTTAAATACAGACTCAGACATATAAGATTCACGTTATTTAGCAATTGTTTCCCTTTATCCTTAATCATCCCAAACTGTCGTATAATTGATTATTTTAAGCTTAAAACCTCAATTGCATAGCAACAAAACTTAGCAAGTTTGATGCATGATACGTTTATGACATGCGGCGAACAATTACAATAATCTTAATCTGTAAACTGATTGTTATATTTGTAAAACAAAGTTCTTTCTATTGCGTTAATGATGACAACTCAAAATCTATTTTTCAGTTTAAGATCTTACACATTTTTCTTTGTTTGACAATGACTATTTACTTGACGTGGGAGCTAAGAATGTGTGACTTGGATTAGTTTGGAGACCATTCATGTTAGAAAATACAATATATTTCATAGATACTTATACTTTCATTAACATTAAATACAATCTACAACAATCAATACTTGAACCCGAAATTATTTTCAGTACGGTCTTAACGAATTTGATTTCGCCTTAAAATGCGGAAAAAGACAATCAATGTACTTAACACAATATGATAATTGTTTGTGTTACATTGATGGGACAGTATTACATTTCTTCAAACCTCTTCGTTTGTTATTGTTTTATATATCTTTTCTTCCTTTTAGGTCCAGTTGTGAGTATTGTTATCAACAAGTTCAGCTGTAGGATTGCCATAGTTACTGGGGGTATTTTCATGACGGCAGGATTTGCATTTAGCGCCTTTGTTCCAAACATCAATTGGGCCATTCTGACAGCAGGCGTTTTTATTGGTAAGGCTTTTTATTGTAAATTGTGTATTCGCTGTTAACATGTTTTTAATCTTACGTTTCAAAGACAAATCGTAGCCTATCCAAAGTGAAAAATGAAGTCAGCCTTAGTAACTCAGTCAACAACGATGATTCTATATAATCAGTTACAGTTATGTTTCTTTTCATCGGTAACTATAGAGTAAAGCGACCAGCGGCATTTGTCTCCAACAAATGAACAAAGTTGATATGCGAAGGAAGCCATTGTCTCTTCGCTAGCCAAGGCTACGTCATACATACGCATTCCATCAGTAAACATTGGAAAGTGATGGACAAATCACACATGGCTTGGGAAGATGGTTTCGAGTGTAATTCTAACCAGTATTTCAGAGACATCACGCAGTTTTCTAGGTACATTCCATATGCTTGTGTTACATGTTCCCTGGGATTGTTGAACCTTCAAGCAAAGCAGACTAGCAGCTGTATTTCAATAATCCAATTTGTTCAGAATCAACAGCTTTAAATGGTTTTAAGCACGTCATCATACATTGAATATCTTAATCAGATGCTGCTTTTGTGAATGAGACGACTGGACTGGTTCTGTATCGTTGAAAAGCAATAAGATCGTCTGTTGGTAGTGTCCATTAACCCTGTTACCATTAGTGATTAGTAATAGCCCACTAAAGACAAGTTTAGATTAACACTTATGATTATACCCCGGCCATCAGGTGGCAGAACTTCCGCAAATAACAAAATGGAACATGGTGTCAGAAATGGGAGCCTACGAAGCTTTTCAGGTTTTCTGCTTTTCTACATGCAGGCACATCTGTAGCAGACTCTTGGAAACATTGTTGAAAGGGGAGAAATAATTCAACAATTATTCTTTCATTAATAAAATATTTCTATATTTGTTACCGCCATGTATTTAATATTGTCTGCTGCAGATATAGTGTATGTGTGATCAGGTTAACATGTATATATACATTTCAGGAATAGGTCAAGCCTTCACCATTAACGGATGTCTTTGTGCCATTGCACTGAACTTTGACAAGTACAGGGATCTGTTTATAACGTTATGCTACATTACAAACGGAATTGGGCTTTTTATTGCGACACCATTGGCACTGTTAGTGTTAGACAATCTCGGCCTCTCTAACTTCTTCCTAGTTTGTGCCTCCTTTTCCGCACACATTTGTTTAATTGGGGCTGTAGTGCGACCCTCGGTTATTGAAAAAGATATCAAATCAAAAAGGAATAGAGCAACGTTGGACAATAAGGACATCTCGCATTGTGGAGGTTGCAAACTATTAACCCATAAAGCCCTGGTGTGTTACTTATGCACGAATATAGCCTGGGGATTCTCATTTATTACATGTACAACTCATGTTCCAAATTACGTCACAACGTATGGTGGTTCTGATCAAGAAATAGAGCGTGTGATGATTGCCTTCTCAGTAGGCAACATTCTTGGACGAGGTGCTGGATTCCTGCTCACCAATTTTTGTAGGAAGAATTCCTTATATGGTTATGTAGCATCGTTTTTTGTGTGTGCAATGCTCTCTATGACGTTTCCATTGTACGCCAAGATGACGTTTGGTGTATATGCATTCGTAATACAAACTGGGTTCTTTACGGGGATTCCCAACGCGATAATGACGCAACTTCCGGCAAGATTTGTAGGTATTTCGAAACTGTCTGAAGCGAATGGATTATCATATTTTTTCGTGGGACTTGGATTTGGGACAGGTTCTTTTATAAACGGTAATCATTGATTTATAACTTTATCAACTCCTGTAAACTCATGTATGCTCGATGAAAGTAATTTCACTACATATATTCATGATGTAAATTAACTTGAAGCGTGTCGAGTCTCAAAATGTTAACCGTTTTTTTTAATCAGAAAGCATATTTGCTTCATTTTATATTAGAGCTGTGCTCTACGCTTACCAAACTTAAAAGTGCTGAACTGCAGATTGTGATTCAAAATTTTGAAATGTTGTAACTTCTGCAAATATTGCTAATAGTGACAACAAAGTAAGTAATAAGTAGTTCAAAACCATTGTGGCAGTACATGTTGAAAAAACTGTCAATTGAAAGTCATGAAAATGTACAAAATATGACTTACTGGGTATGTCTAGCCAGTAAAAATGAAGCATACACGATCAATATTTAGATGTTTATGGTACTGGAAACTGAAATTATAATTATCATTTAATCACTGAATTATGATTTTAGTATTTAAAGAAAACTTTTGAACAGTTTTATAACTTTGACTATACTATCTATTTTCTGGAGTTCGTCACCTTTGAACTCCTTTGGACAAATGAGCCGTCCCGCGAGAAAACCAACATTGTGGACCAGGACAGACACTTTTCGCCTCCCGTGGATTTTCTGTTTCAGGAATCATTACTCTATACCTCTATCCCCCTGAAACGGAATATGTCGACCCGGATTAGCCTGCGCAGGCTGATCTGCGTCGATGCATTACGCAGAGACCATTATGTTGGTTTTCTCTCGAGATAGCTGATATGTCAGAGTCTTCGTTAATTACTCTTTGGCTCAATAATTAGATCCCTATCGGACTTCACGTATGCACAGGGTT
Organism: Serripes groenlandicus; assembly: GCA_031761405.1. Taxonomy (NCBI): domain Eukaryota; kingdom Metazoa; phylum Mollusca; class Bivalvia; order Cardiida; family Cardiidae; genus Serripes; species Serripes groenlandicus. The sequence continues at coordinate 15,800,574 of JASEVX010000008.1, forward strand.
ATCTTGATCGACACTGGTATCAAACAACATAATGTTAGTTTTCTGTAGTGCCACTCGTTTCTTTCAAGTTACATATTCGTATTTTTATTCACATTTCTTATTTCAAGTTTTATTTTCACATTATTTTCACATTTTCCTTAAGGTTTCCTGTATGACTTAACCCGATCTTACGAGTACAGCTTTGTCCTAGCAGGTAAGAAAATACATTATATGAGCGATGTTCTTTTGTAGTAAAACCATTTAAAGAAAACATGCAATTGGAACAAGTAAACTGTCTGATCTTTGATTGCTGTGCTATGACTCGTTTCTCAATTACAAAAGATTGAACCTCTCTATTAAAGTGTGTGAGTCAGTGACGTAGAAAACTGTGACAAAATAAACAAGGTTTGTTTCCTGGCTTTCTCCAACCAGTACTCCATACAACAGTGACATTTGCCAAACGTCGGATCAAATGTTGGTCGAGCTCACAACCCGTGGATTAACAGCCTGCGTCGCTACCGACTGAGCTAACGGGGCTCGAGTGTATGTTGGAAAATTGGTTAACATTAATGTACTAATATGTTCTTTTTATGTTCCTTAATTGTACCAATTATTACCATCCCATGTGGGCTCGGAGAGATCGTCAGAGATCGGTTATGTTTGTGAGCTTTTCGGCCATTTCCACCGGAAATCATTTACACGTCCACCAATAAAACTTCGGACGGAAATCGCCGAACCAATATACTGTTAATAAAATAGTAAAAATACCATCTCGTCGGAAACTCACCGAGACGATTCTGGCTGTTATACCTCAATACAAATTTGTTCAGATAATCAATTAAACTTGTTTACCTTTCGTTCATTTAAAAGACATTGATTGACCCAATGACCCAAATTTAGAAAAACTTATGGTATCACAACAGTACCGATCCATAAACAGAATATTTCCACTTCTATATTTTGATTTTTCAGGGACGCTAATGCTTCTTGGTGCTTTACTCGGATATGCATCTCTTCGGCTGGAAAGACAAAACACACTCAATGTTGAGGCGGTGATTACTTTGGAAGTTAAAGAAGAAGCAACAAGTGCACTTTGTGATACAACTACACAGACCTGAAACATTGTTATCTATCAATACTCTTCCGAACACATTCATAAAGTTTCGATACATTGTATATTAGAAATACTCGTCAAACAACAATTTATTGAAACATTGTATTATACATGTCTACACGTACTCGTCCAAGACTCGTATGAGGTTAGATCATAAATAAGTGACAATTACAAATATTTAACGAAAGCAGTTAGGCTACAGGCCCATAGCACAAAGCATTCGATTTAACTAACATTATAAAGATGAGAATGATGTCGTTATCCATTTTTCATTAACATATATATATGCAATATGACATCTGGAATAATAATATCAGAATTGTCACTCTTCTGAAGCAATGAATTCAAGTTAGCAATGTTCGTGTCGTGTGTATACATGTACCCGTTGAATTAATGAGAAACATTGTTAACTTCATATACTCATTTATATTTATCGTTCGAGGTAAGATCATAAATAATTGAGACATTGCTAACTACATGGACTTATCCGAGGACAGATCACAGATTATTGAGACATCGTTAGCTATACATATTCGCTAGAGGTCAGATATAACAACATTGCGACATTGTAAACAACACAAACCCGTCCGAGGACAGATTGTAAGCTATACATACTCGTTAGAGGTCAGATATTAACATATTGGGACATTGTTGACTACAAATGCTCGTCTAAGAACTTTTCACATTAAGATTAATATTAAGATAGTGTAAACAACAAATCATCGCTCTAATAAGCTTTCAAATATAGTTTAGAAACATTGTTTACTTCAAAGACACAAAGGAACGTTCGATGACGGGTATAGCAATATTGAGACAGTGTAAACGACACATACTCACCCAATGACTCCTCATACAGTATACAAACAAACGTGTAACACAAATATTCGCCAGAGCACAGATGATACCAATATTGTGACATTTTAAACTGCAAATACTCGTCCGAGAAATTTCCAAACAGTATTGAGATAGCCTTAAACTCAATAAACTGCTTGAGCCGTTCCACGAGATAACCACCATTATGGACTATGCGTAATGTGTCGACCCAGATCAGCTAATCCGGATAGACACATTCCGTCTCAGTGGGATATACTTATAGAGTAATGATTCCTGAAACAGAACATCCACGGGAGCCCATAAATGTCCGACCTGCTTAGCCAGCACGGCATGCTTAGGCTGATCCGGGTCAATACTTTACGCAGAGTCCAAAATGTTGATGTTCTCGTGGAACGGCTCATTTGTCAATGTCATTGTCATTGTCATTTCTAGTTACATTCACCAGAGGACATAGTATACCGTTAACTACAGATACCCGTCAGAATAAAGATAATAAACTATTAAGAACAATTGTCAACTACAAAGACTCGTTCGATGACAGATTTTACAATATTGACACATTGTTAACAACAAATAATTGTCAGATCAAAGTTCATAGATTATTTAGAAAAAGTGTTAACAACGAAGACTTGTTCGATGACAGATATAACAAGCTTGAGACAATATTCAGACAATTTTACTAAAACAAATGCGTCAGAAAAAAGTTCATAAATTATTTAGAAAAAGTGTTAATTACAAACACTTGTTCGATGACATATATAACAACCTTGAGACAATATTCAGACAATTTTACTGCCAAAAGCCGTCAGAACAAACTTAATACAATATTTTGAAAAATTGTCAACTACATAGAATCTATTACACTATTGAAGCAATATTGAGACAATATAAACTACAAAACTCGTTCAAGAAAATTCCATTCAGTATTGCCATATTGTAACTACTCACCCGACACCATCTAATACATTATGGAGACTACATATCTTTAAACAAGCACCAGCAGATTGACAGTCCTAAATCAATATTCTTTTTGATAATATAAAGTTGGAATATTAAGTTTGAATTTAACTCCGGTAAACCTTTATTTTGGTCAATATCTTACTCCGCACAATGAAATTCCACACATGACTTCACATTGATAAAAGTTATTGATTTGAATACTCAAGATGATAACAAAAGAAGGGACGGAACAAAACAAAAATTATGTGTATTTTATCATCAATTATAATAGTTATTTATGATGCATCCTAACGGTTAGTTCAATTAATAACAAAAGTACATGTATATAATTTATATAACTGTAAACGTATACATTTTTAGTTGGGTTCAATTGCGTAATTACAAATTATTTTGAGTATTCAGTAAGAATTATTGAACTGTTTTTTGGCGGCTGTAGGGTCCCGTGATGAGCGGGTTCTGACTTGGGGATTTTTCCACACAAACGGTGCGAGTACTGGTTAAGTCTACAGGAAGCAGGCATCAAGCATGATTAAACTAATTGCTAAGCAATTTAACCGAGTATGGCGGTCGTACCTATTTTAACGGATGATGACCTGTTGATGTACCTGTTTCCATGTATTTTCTTAGGTTGGGGTTAAACGCCGTTCTCAACAATTTTTCATTCATATGACGTCGACCAGTTCACCTACCCATGTGTTTCCTGTGGTTTTTTTTATCATACTAGTACTCCATACATCAGTATTTCCAAGCAACTGGATGCTTTTCCACATAAACTGTTAGTCTTTTGGTGTTAGACGAATGACGCTTGACGCATTGACTTTTATCAAACGTCGGAAAGAATGTTTGCCGAGCTGAGATTCGAACTCAGAACACAAGGAATGACAGCCAGGGTCGCTACCGACTGAGCAACCTGTTCACATGGACGGGCTAAATTGTCTAAGAGCCACGTCAAACGTAATACACCTTTCATTATTCTGTGTTCAACAACAACCCGGATCAGACTGCGCCTCCGAGCAGTGCAATCTGGTTATACTTTTACTCCATCAAGAAGTCAGCCTATGGAGAAACAATCTTGAACATTCTTGCCATAGAGTAAGAATCAGCAGACGATCAGTATTCGTGTGACCACTTCGGGGTAGGGTGTAATACGGAGCAATTCATATTCCTTATCATACCACTTCGGGGTAGGGTGTAATACGGAGCCCTTCATATTCCTTATCAGACCACTTCGGGGTAGGGTGTAATACGGAGCACTTCATATTCCTTATCAGACCACTTCGGGGTAGGGTGTAATACGGAGCAATTCATATTCCTTATCAGACCACTTCGGGGTAGGGTGTAATACGGAGTAATTCATATTCCTTATCATACCACTTCGGGGTAGGGTGTAATACGGAGTACTTCATATTCCTTATCAGACCACGTCAGGGCAGGGTGTAATACGGAGCAATTCATATTCCTTATCAGACCACTTCGGGGTAGGGTGTAATACGGAATACTTCATATTCCTTATCAGACCACTTCGGTGTAGGGTGTAATACGGAGCGCTTCATATTCCTTATAAGACCACTTCGGGGTAGGGTGTAATACGGAGTACTTCATATTCCTTATCAGATCACTTCGGGGTAGGGTGTAATACGGAGCGCTTCATATTTCTTATCAGACCACTTCGGGGTAGGGTGTTATACGGAGTATTTCATATTCCTTATCAGACCACTTCGGGGTAGAGTGTAATACGGAGCCCTTCATATTCCTTATCAGACCACTTCGGGGTAGGGTGTAATACGGAGCCCTTCATATTCCTTATCAGACCACGTCAGGGCAGGGTGTAATACGGAGCAATTCATATTCCTTATCAGACCACTTCGGGGTAGGGTGTAATACGGAGTACTTCATATTCCTTATCAGACCACGTCAGGGCAGGGTGTAATACAGAGCAATTCATATTCCTTATCAGACCACTTCGGGGTAGGGTGTAATACGGAGTACTTCATATTCCTTATCAGACCACTTCGTGGTAGGGTGTAATACGGAGTACTTCACATTCCTTATCAGATCACTTCAGGGTAGGGTGTAATACGGAGCGCTTCATATTCCTTATCAGATCACTTCGGGGTAGGGTGTAATACGGAGTACTTCATATTCCTTATCAGATCACTTCGGGGTAGGGTGTAATACGGAGTACTTCATATTCCTTATCAGACCACTTCGGGGCAGGGTGTAATACGGAGTACTTCATATTCCTTATGAGACCATTTCGGGGTAGGGTGTAATACGGAGTACTTCATATTCCTTATCAGACCACTTCGTGGTAGGGTGTAATACGGAGCACTTCATATTCCTTATCAGACCACTTCGGGTTAGGGTGTAATACGGAGTACTTCATATTCCTTATCAGACCACTTCGGTGTAGGGTGTAATACGGAGCACTTCATATTCCTTATCAGAACACTTCGGGGTAGGGTGTAATACGGAGCACTTCATATTCCTTATCGGACCAATTCATATTCCCTACATATCCTTTATACGGACTACGTCAGGGCAGGGTGTAATAAGGACCACTTCATATTCCTTAAACGAAGCACTTCATATTCTTTAGACGGACTACGTCAGGGCAGGGTGTAATACGGACCGTTTCATATTCTTTACACGGACTACTTTAGGGGAGGGTGTAATACGGACCGTTTCATATTCCTTACACGGACAACGTCAGGGCAGGGTGTAGACCACTTCATATTCCTTATCGGGCCACTTCAGGGTAGGGTGTAATATGGACCACTGCATATTCCTTACACGGACAACGTCAGGGCAGGGTGTAATACCGACCACTTCACATTCCGGAAGGAAGGTTAAGACACGTTTTGTTTTTTGTAGAGATAAACATAAAAACTGCTCTGAAACAATCGAAAACTGTAACGTGTTTTAATTAGATTTAACACCTATTTTACATTTATATATTTATTCAAAGGCGTTGTACAATAAGTTACATATCATACACATACAAATACACATCTGTTTCTTTTATAATATCCGATAAAATAACTAAACGATTATGAATAGACACTAACATGGATCATTGGTTCTATACTAATATGCACACTGTATATATTAAAATGCATTTAACTTAAACACAATAAACAATAAATAACTAACAGAAAACTAAAATATACTTTCTTATAGACGAACAAAATAGTAATGCCACAGTCTCGAACCAACAGTACTAAAGTTACTGGCACTAAAGGTTTCGCTTTTATTGAATGGCACAATACGACAACCACCAGTACAATCTGAAGAACGTAAAACACGGTCGGGTACATATGTTTTACGAAATGAAAGTCAATTCAACATGATACGTGAACATGAATGCTCAAATCTCGAAGTTGATTCTTGCTTTAACCTTGTTACGAATGTAAATCAAACCAGACTTGTTTCCTGAGGTCAGGCGTGTTACGGTTTAACACCACTTTCGCACACGTATTCTGGATGTGTTACATTGTACAGAGGTAATTTTGTGCTAAACCATATTTCATTACAGGATTCCAAACGAAAAACGACCAATGACAGAACAAAGACTTCAATGGTTCTTTTGTAATATGTTTACAGATGCTTTTAATCCTGACAAAGTTTATCATAGCTGTTTCACATTTGATTTTTTATTTATATAGTGTTTGAAATTTAATGTTTGGTCTAGAAAGCACCTTCTGTTTTATTCAAATTTGATTTAATTACAAGCAATGTCTTCAGTTATTCAGTTATTTAAGTATTGTCTACTACTAAACAGTGTTTGATTTTTTCATTTTTAGTTTGTTTTCGTTTATCCAATTGTTGATCGTCAAAGGACTTTCTTTAATTTCTCCAATCGTATGTGTTTCACCGTTTTTAAATGTCTAACGAATGCGTTTATTTGCAATGTGATCCTCTGCAAATTGACTGAGATAGATGTTGAGAAAACGTCGAACAATGTGTCTGCATATGTAATGTAAAGCCAATTACCCAACCAACTACATTACCATTTGTATTCATTCAGGCACTTTCAGTATTTGCTCGACACGTACGAACAAAGTGTGTCAATCTATCCAAGTTTGCTATTCGAACCTGATTGCTATGAATTGAATAGTATCCAATGGACGCTCTTCGTGTGATCTACCTCAGGTTAACGATTAAATAAATATGTTCCGATATATAACACGTCAGGGCGTTGAAGAATATGGATCACTGTTTATTCATTTTTTGTTAAAACATTTGTTTGAAGACTGGGCAATCCAAATAACCACTTGTAACCAGTCATACATTCAATCGTATTCACTCGAAATCCATGAAGTGTTGATTTCAGTATCAATCCTTTCCCTGCAATTACAACTAATCCGGAAAATACACTTACCGGTGCTTCAGCAGAGCTTAAGAAAAAAACATTTTTGTATAAACAAAAATATCTGCCTATGCATCTGTGCTACCGTATCTAAATAGAAACTATTTTTCAGAAACCATCGATGGCTTAATTATTGGCGAACAATGCGCAAGCTGATCTTGATATACACGAAACGGTTGGTTTTTATCACTTTTTCTTCAAAAAGGTTTCGAATGTTAAATGGTGTGTCCGATTATGGTGTCCGTTTCTTCTTTGATATCTATGCAGATCTCTATTGCATTACGCCTTATTTTCTTGCGTTCAAGTCTGAGGGCAAAATATGCAAAAATAGCGCCCGCTGCCATCACGATTCCTATATGAGAAAAAAGAATGTTCTTTATGCCACAATGTGTTAAACTTTCTTTCATAATTATACATTATTTCATTGATAGTTTTCACTTTTCATGTGGATGTTTTTCCATGCCTCCAATTTATCGACAGACATGCAGATGTAGATGTATGTGGAAATTGATTGATAGACTGTTTCCACACAAGAACATCTGCATAAGATGACTTTGATAACTAAGAGACCAAAATATAAAAACCCTAAATAAATACAATGATCATCATAAAATAGAGTTAAATACATTGTGACAAAATGAGAAATTGGTCATCATGACTATTTCTTCCTATATGCACCAATGGTTTAAAACATGGTTTGTTGCAGATGTGTGTACACGTGCGAAAGGCTCCCGCCACTTTTGAAATAATTTCGGTTATAGCAAGGTGTCATGTTCTCCAATCCATGTGTTTCCTGTCTTTCTGGCGCACCAGTTCTCTACACATCATTTTCAAGGCGAAACTAATCTTACATCTACGGGTGATTTGGGAACTTCCTGCCTCTTCGTCAAGGGGTTGTATAAAGGTGCAGTGGCGTAACACTAGTAGGGATACGTTTCTAGCCTTTGTTGTCAAAGTACAAATAAAGGACTTATTTATATGTATACGGAAAGTGAATTATCTGCTGTTACTGACCGTATGCCTTGGCGCACCTGAGTCTTCACTGAACGCGATTGGAGCAAGACGCTAAATCGACATACACGGCAGGAAATGTAAATATGTGTTATCGAGATTGGCATGTGAATGTTTGCTCGTCTGAGTATACATCGTATATCGCTCACATGTAGGCATGTAATGTAGGTATTAACGAGATTGGCATGTGAATGTTTGCTCGTCTGAGTTTACATCGTATATCGTTCACATGTAGGCATGTAATGTAGGTATTAACGAGATTGGCATGTGAATGTTTGCTCGTCTGAGTTTACATCGTATATCGTTCACATGTAGGCATGTAATGTAGGTATTAACGAGATTGGCATGTGAATGTTTGCTCGTCTGAGTTTACATCGCATATCGCTCACATGTAGGCATGTAATGTAGGTATTAACGAGATTGGCATGTGAATGTTTGCACGTCTGAGTATACATCGTATATCGCTCACATGTAGGCATGCATTGTAGGTGTTAACGAGATTTGACATGTGAATGTTTGCACGTCTGAGTATACATCGTATATCGCTCACATGTAGGCATGCAATGTAGGTATTAACGAGATTTGACATGTGAATGTTTGCTCGTCTGAGTTTACACCGTATATCGCTCACATGTAGGCATGCAATGTAGGTATTACGAGATTTGACATGTGAATGTTTGCACGTCTGAGTATACATCGTATATCGCTCACATGTAGGCATGCAATGTAGGTATTAACGAGATTTGACATGTGAATGTTTGCTCGTCTGAGTTTACACCGTATATCGCTCACATGTAGGCATGCAATGTAGGTATTAACGAGATTTGACATGTGAATGTTTGCTCGTCTGAGTTTACACCGTATATCGCTCACATGTAGGCATGCAATGTAGGTATTAACGAGATTTGACATGTGAATGTTTGCTCGTCTGAGTTTACACCGTATATCGCTCACATGTAGGCATGCAATGTAGGTGTTAACGAGATTTGACATGTGAATATTTGCACGTCTTAGTATACATCGTATATCGCTCACATGTAGGCATGCAATGTAGGTATTAACGAGATTTGACATATGAATGTTTGCTCGTCTGAGTTTACACCGTATATCGCTCACATGTAGGCATGCAATGTAGGTATTAACGAGATTTGACATGTGAATATTTGCACGTCTGAGAATACACCGAACATCGCTCACATGTAGGCATGCAATGTAGGTGTTAACGAGATTTGACATGTGAATATTTGCACGTCTTAGTATACATCGTATATCGCTCACATGTAGGCATGCAATGTAGGTATTAACGAGATTTGTCATGTGAATATTTGCTCGTCTGAGTTTACACCGTATATCGCTCACATGTAGGCATGCAATATCGGTGTTAACGAGATTTGACATGTGAATGTTTGCACGTCTGAGTTTACATCGTATATCGCTCACATGTAGGCATGCAATGTCGGTGTTAACGAGATTTGACATATGAATGTTTGCTCGTCTGAGTTTACACCGAACATCGCTCACATGTAGGCATGCAATGTAGGTATTAACGAGATTTGACATGTGAATAGTTGCACGTCTGAGTTTACACCGTATATTGCTCACATGTAGGCATGCAATGTAGGTATTAACGAGATTTGTCATGTGAATGTTTGCTCGTCTGAGTTAACACCGTTCCCATTGTAAACCCATTATTTAGTGGCACATTCTAATAAGAATGATATTCAAATAGTAATAATGGGTATAAAATCTTGAGGATTTGAAATATCGATTAACTTACTCAATCCCAATGTAAATATATTTAAGCTGTTTGTGTAGAATTCACCTTTTCTCAATTACAACAAATCTGTAGCAGACGACTTTGAACAGATATTGGGAAAATAGGGAGAACGTCTATAAGTATAAGTATAATTATGAATAATTTCTCCATTTGCTACAATTGTTTCGAAAAGCATCTGCTGAAGAGGCGTCAGAAAGCGCCTGTATGTTGGAAAAGGTTACTATAAATTAGAGCTTAGTCTGGCTATATGAGGTTGTAATGAACCCGCGTACATTGAAGACTAAGGTTAGCACGTCTAAACGTGATACACTCCTAGTTGCAACATCTGACGAAAAGGTGAGAAGTACAGCCGAAATAGTGTTATAAAGCGACACAGACGAACTCTGCATTTCGAGTGCTTTCGTTGTCGGATACAGCTCAATTAAGAGTCGACAATTTTTCCCGATATTTCCAATATACATAATAGATTCACATTTATTAGAATGGATTGATGTTCCGATATTTGTTTGGTGCTTTACGCCGCTTTCAACAAGTGTTCAGTTATTTTACGTACTATTAGTCCATTTATCCCGACACCAGCCAGTTAGTCGTAACGCTAACCCCGCAACCCTGAGCGCCAAGGAGTCGGCCATTACTACCATGTTTAAAGTCTTTGTAAGAATTGTAGAGAGATTGGATTCGGGAGGCGTTATAATAACATCAGGTGGATGTGCTGTCTAGATCTGATGCTATGGGCAGAATGAAAGTCGAGAAAGGAGAGATATATTCTGCTGAAAGGAGAAGATATGGTAGTATGAAAGGTGACGCAACGAGATTATGGCCACTTTGTTTGACTAATGGGACATTTATTTGAACATATTGTAAACAGTATGCGCGACTAAATTGACGATATTCAAGTTTATATTGTTGGCTGTGGTCTCATGTTCGGTTAGTAAATATTGTGTTAGTCACAAGGGTTTGTTAAACTACACAACGCATTGTGAAGTATTAGAGATAGAGGAAAACGGGGGCCAAAATGGACGAGAGTGTATTCTAAGCCACGCCCAACGTCATGCATCACACACAAACCGACAATTAATCGTTAACAACTACCCGGTTCCTATGCATCACATGGCTTTTGTTTGTGATGCAGAAACCACGTTCGGCGGCAATCGATTGTACAGTATAGACCAAATCGGTTTTGTTAATTGACTAAAATACTGCATCTTATTTGAATACCCGGATCTATAGGTTAAATGCATAATCACTTTAAATGATGCCAAACCCGAGGGTAACTAACACTCCAAATCGTCAGACCCGGTTCAAATACTTTTCCTGAGATAAAGACCAATCTGCACATTGAGGTTATTTGATCCAAATTCACACTATTCATCAATATGTCGTTGACGCTTTCTCTGACATATTCGCGGAAGGGTGCAGATAAAGATTAGATTGCGAAGATAGTAAGCTTATGTGTTGATATAACCTCAGGTTGGGTTTCCTGCTTGAAAAGTTGAAAAGCAATATTGAGGTTTTTGGAAACAATACAGATTTAGGTGAGACAACTCTCATTGAGTGGTCTCACCTGGAATCAGCGTCACTTGCATTTTAGTTACTAAACAAAATCCCAAACTCTAATTGATGGATGATTCTATTTTAGGAAACTTACCTGCGAACAGAAAGCTGTAGTCATACGACTGAGATTTGTCGTATATAAATCCTGAAACGAAAATAGTAAAATAATGTGAATAATGAAGGAGATGTTAAATATAGTAGCCGAATCCCGCTATCTGCCGTCTTCATGCATCTGTGTACAATGAAGACGCAGGCGAGTCAATGCATCTGTATACAGTGAAGACTCAGGCGAGCCATTGCATCTGTATACAGTGAAGACTCTGGCGAGCCATTGCATATGCGTACAGTGAAGATTCGGGCGAGCGAATACATATGTGTATAGTGAAGACTCGGGCGAGCGAATACATATGTGTATAGTGAAGTCTCGGGTAAGTAAATACATCAGTGTACAGTGAAGACTCGGGTGAGCAAATGCATCTGTGTACAGTGAAGACTCGGACGAGCCATTGCAAATGTGTACAGTGAAGAATCGGGCGAGCGAATACATATGTGTACAGTGAAGACTCGGGCGATCGAATACATATGTGTACAGGGAAGACTAAGGCGAGCCATTGCATCTGAATACAGTGAAAACTAAGGCGATACATTGCATCTGAATACAGTGAAGACTAGTGAGAGCCATTGCATCTGTGTACAGTGAAGACTAAGGCGAGCCATTGCATCTGAGTACAGTGAAGACTAGGGCGAGCCATTGCATCTGAGTACAGTGAAGACTAGGGCGAGCCATTGCATCTGAGTACAGTGAAGTTTAGGGCGAGCCATTGCATCTGTGTTCAGTGAATACTAAGGCGAGCCATTGCATCTGAGTACAGTGAAGACAAGGGCAAGCCATTGTATCTAAGTACAGTGAAGACTAAGGCGAGCGAATACCTATGTGTACAGTGAAGACTCGGGCGATCAAATACATATGTGTACAGGGAAGACTAAGGCGAGCCATTGCATCTGAATACAGTGAAAACTAAGCGGAGACATTGCATCTGAATACAGTGAAGTCTAGGGCGAGCCATTGCATCTGTGTACAGTGAAGACTAGGGCGAGCCATTGCATCTGAGTACAGTGAAGACTAGGGCGGGCCATTGCATATGAGTACAGTGAAGACTAGGGCGAGCCATTGCATCTGAGTACAGTGAAGTTTAGGGCGAGCCATTGCATCTGTGTACAGTGAAGACTAGGGCGAGCCATTGCATCTGTGTACAGTGAAGACTAGGGCGAGCCATTGCATCTGAATACAGTGAAGACTAGGGCGAGCCATTGCATCTGTGTACAGTGAAGACTAGGGCGAGCCATTGCATCTGTGTACAGTGAAGACTAGGGCGAGCCATTGCATCTGAATACAGTGAAGACTAGGGCGAGCCATTGCATCTGTGTACAGTGAAGACTAGGGCGAGCCATTGCATCTGAATACAGTGAAGACTAGGGCGAGCCATTGCATCTGAGTAGAGTGAAGACACTGCCAGTACACATGCAATTTAGTCCTAGATGCATATTTCGACACAAAGACTAGATGTACAGCTCCAGTTATTTTACATATATTTACCTTTACATATTCCTTTTAGGAACATTCTCACGTGTACAGTTTCTACCGGCTTTTTCGAGTGCAGTGGTCCGAATGATGTTTTACGAGTCCGCGATCAATTAGTTTTCAAATTACCGAAGATAACGAACACACTTCACGATTCATAATTTTACTGGTCAAGTTTTCCCGACACCAGCCAGTCAGTAATGCTAACCTCGCAATCCAGGACGCCGAAGAGGGCAACCATTACTACCATTTTTAAAGTCCTGGGTATGACCCGGCCAAGGACCGAACCCGCGATCTCCTGCACCCGAGGCGGTCGCTCTATCACTACACCACCGAGGCAATGTATATAGTAACTCCTCTCATTGTAAAATTAATTTACCGAGCAATTTAACCCTTTTCCTCATACAACAATTCTATTCCGGACTTTGAACGTATTTTGTCAATAAATAGAAAAATATCCATAATTGAATGGATAACCTATGACTAAAAGTGGAAAACATTGTGGCTTAAGGAGAAATTGCTCGCTTTGAGCAAGTTCTTCTTGTGTGACTATGTTTTCAAAAAGACGTCTGCTGCAGCGGCGTCAGAAAGCGTCTATATACATCAGTTGGTCCAATGCACTCGACAACTCGGAAGATACAGTTCGTTAGTTGAAGATTATATAGAGTGACTGGGTAATATTAACCGTTTTCTCCCACACAGCGATTCTGCAGCAGACGACTTTTAAAACATTTTTTGTTTCAAGCAATTGCAAAAGCACACTAGTTTTAGTTCAGTACGTTACTAAACTGATAAAGACATATTGCAAGCAGTTGTAAAAAAACACACTAGTATTAGTTCAGTACGTTACTAAACTCAAGGTGAGAGCTTCAGTGTACTAATATAAGCAGTATGCCTCCTACCCAAACCTATTTGTATAAATTGTATTGTATTACTATGTATACACGTTATTATCAATATTATTAAAATTTAAACTAACGAATCCTTATGAAGATTTTAACGATGTCACTTACCAATGATAAAAGGAGCTGATCCGTATCCAATTCCCATGAAGAAGTACGAAATACCATTGCCCTCCGATAATTTGTCGAGCCCAACAAATCGCACCGGAAACTGCGTCATAAAGGTATTTGGAATACCTGTACATACTCCAACCTGCATCACAAAGCCGTACACACCAAATGGCATACTGGAGTACAGTGGAAACGTTATTGTAAGTATAGAAGAAATACCCAGTGATATTATATACCCATATAAGGAATAATCGGCATTGCAGTTAACTAGTAACACTGCCATAATTCGGCCAATCACGTTGCTGATTCCTAAAGCCATCATGACGTACTCGATCTGAGCGTCAGTGCCTCCGGATGTGGTTATGTAGTTAGGTATATGTGTAGCGCATGAACTCAATAGAAATCCCCATGCTATGTTGGTACACAAGTAACAGAGAAAATCTTTCTGTCTTAATAGTGTGACACTGCTGGCTATTGCACCCGACACATTATTTCGCCTTAATTTGATGTCGAGGTTGCGTTTTAATCGAATCTCCCTTTCGATGACAGAAGGTTTAATAAGTACTCCCATTAGACAGATGTGTGCTGTTATCGAAGCGCACACTAGAAAGAAGTTTGAAAGTCCAAATGTATCCAGTAGAAATAACGCAAAGGGGGTTGCAATAAAAAATCCGAATCCATTTATAATATAGCCCAAGGTCAAGGTCATGTTCCGGTATTTCTCAAAATAGAATCCCGGTGCACAGAGACATCCTGCTGACACGAGACAATGGCCAGATCCTGGGATTAAGAAATAAAAATGCTAAAGGCAAATATACCACCATTTATTGGCGACCATTGAAGACCCTAATCAAATTACGTAAGATATGTGGCAGAATGTATGTTCAATAAATGCTCATGCAATCCTGCACAAACGCTTGAGTCACGCTTGAGCACAAACTGTCTGTGTTCCTGTAGTCTTGTCTTATATTGATAAAACTCACTTTTGCTAGCGTTATCAAAACATGGAAATATAGCCAATTAGACGTAAAATGTCAACTATGTCATAATAATCTGGGAAGAGGAGCGTGAGTACTATTAAATACTATACCTTTGAAACGTCTATGATTTTATAGGCCTACTACTAAAGATAACACTTTTGATCATGCAACATCGATAACATATTATAACCAGACATAAACATCGCTCTCTCTTATTTAGCAATATACGTACAGCGAAGTTTTCGGTCTGATTTTAATGATATTTTCACTTATATTACATCTGACATAACCCAATTTGAGTTAGGCCTCCGTGAATTTACACCAATATACAATAACCCTATTACTCTGTTGAATGTTTACAGTCCGGGTATCAATGCTCAAAATGTTTTTTCAGATTTTTAATAAGCACCTGAACAAAATTTAATTATATTTGATAGTCTAATAGCGAGCAGTGTATCCCAAGATTAGGCTGCACAAGACTGATCACAAATGATGATTAAAGTCGAGCATATAGCATTATAAAAAAACGGGATAAGGATTACTATTTACCGATACAGATATGCAATACATGTACGATCCAATGTTTGAGACTTTTATGTAAAATGGAAACCCTTCAACCCGCCAGTGAAGAAACTCTAGTTTTGTTCGGAGTGTTACGCCGTTTTCAACATTAGTTCAGTTGTGTCACGGCAAAAGTTCACCTATTCATGACCCCAGGGTTAACAAACCAGTACTAGGCTAGTAAGTGTGCCTTGTCCAAGAGCACTCCACCATGACCACAGCGCCTCGACCGGGGATCGAACCTAGGACTCCCGGTTCCAAATCCCCGACGCTAAAAACTCGGTCACGGCGGATACCGAACATCTAGATTGGTTTATCGGATTTAAAACGCCGATTTTAACGATGGTTCACTTATATTACGGCCGCCAGTTCCAATAACGTGAGGTTCCTGACTGTCTACCACCTTCACTACAGTTATACAGTTTACAGTTTATTGATTTCTAGTATTCAAAGGCCACCGGCCCACAATACAATAATTTAGAGCAGTGAAAATATAGTAAATATTATAACACAAATACAATGCAATACACAATATTATAATAGCAATATGAATGTGAAAATATCGAACAGGGCATGAACATACATAATATATACATATTCTGATTGTAGATAGCGTTAAACATATGACATATGACATTCAGCTTAATATAAGTGATATGACGATGAACTGAAACGTAGCATCTTAATATACACACAAAACATTATTTATAGTATTATATGACAGCTGTATTGTATACTCAGTCTTGTACATTGTCTCGGAGCTTAAATGCTTTTATTAGGAATTTTGCCACCGTTGTAACAGCATTGAAAGAGATATCTGACATAATCTCTATAAATAACTGTTGAGACGGTGGCTGTCTGGTCCATTTCTGGAGAAAACGATCCCTTCTAATACTATCATACAGAGGACATATAACTAGGAAATGTATTTCATCTTCAACACAGTAAATATTTTTAGTTAAACGATAGCGATTTTTCTTTCAGTCATATCACGGCGACCAGTTCACCAACTCATGTGTTTCATGACTTTCTCACACCAGTCCTCCTCACAACATACTTTCTAAGCAACTGGCTGCGTTTCCACATAGACTATTAGCCAATTGGTGAAATGCGAATGAGGCTTGTCACAGTAACTTTTGTCAAATGTCGGAAAGAATCTTGGCCATGCTGGGGTTCGAACTCACAACCCCTGCATTGACAGCCCGCGTCGCTACCGACTGAGCTACCGAGACTCGGCCTCAACACAACGGATGCGACACATAAAGTATTGTCACGTCCTAGTTAAGCTTTCCCATGTGCAATATGTATGCATCAGACGAATTTGAAAACATCTATACAATATATGTGATAGAGTTGAAAACGTTCTGGCATTAGGAAAAATTGAATTGCTCTTTATGGGCGATTTCTCCGTGTGATACAATATTTTCATACGCCGTTTGTTGCAAATACGTCAACATGCGTCGGCATGTGGCAACATTCTAAATTAACAAGCGCGTCCTGATTTAATATATACTTGTAGTACATGTAGTTTTTTTTTATTTTAATGTTGAAAACTCTTTACCGACAACTAATCCCGTCGTTAGAATAGCCCAGTTTATATTGGGTACGATCAAACTCAGTGCGAAGCCTGCAGTGGTCAGTATACCTCCTGTCACTATGGCAACCCTACAACTGAACTGGTTGATGACAATACCGGCAAATGGACCTGAAAGAAAAAGACTAGGGATGTTAAAGCTGTTTATACACGACCAATGAATGCTTTGTGCACTCCTTAAGGACTAGGTGACTTCCGTTTGAGGTCGTTATATATCGGTATTGTTCACGGGCTTCCGGTGAAAAATCACTAACCATACCGATCTTTTACGACTTTGGACAGAAATGCCGACTATTTATAATGTAGTTAAAAGTAGAATTCGTACGGAAATCGCCCATTCGTTCTACCTTAACTATATTTTAATTCGTGCTCCATCACCACTCCTAGCGTCACATAAAGAACAGGCACATTTGTTAAACTGCTAATAGTACAGCCTCGGTGATGTAGTGGTAGAGCGTCCGCCCTGTGTAAGGGGGGTCGTTGGATGGATCCCCGGGCCGATCATATCAATGTCTTTAAATGACTGGCTTCCCTCCTTGTCGCTCAAGATTATGGTATAAGCTATCCGACTGTCTCGCTGTGTATATAATAAATCGGCTCTTAGTACAGGTAACTCAGGAAAAAACGTTATATAACTAAAAATAGGTTGTTCCTCTTATCAATTTAAACTTAATACGAAAAAAAACCATAATGGGTTTTTTCGCTTATAGTTAACAGGTGTGAGATTTTTTTTTTTTTTTTTTTTTTTTTCAATAACCCATGAAGCTTTCTGAAATGAAACTGGAAAAATTCATGGGGGCCGCCATTTTGGATATGTATAAAAAGCAGACGTAAAACACAGATTGAAAATTATTGTCGGCTTTTTTTTTTTTTTTTTTTTAAGTCGATATTTTGGGTATGTATAAAATGAGCAGAAAAACACGGATTGAAAATTATTGTCGTCTTTTTAATCATTTTTTTTTTAAATCGATATTTAAGATCATTTAAGTGCTGTGTTATGTGGCAATTAACATTTGTACGAAAAGTTAAAAATAAATGGAAATCTGTAAGAAATATGTTTTCCCGTTCGTCAAAAAAACGACAGCATTAGCCTTCTATGCCCGAAACTAAATTTTGACTGTATCGTAGCCAAAGAAGGAGTCAATGGAGCGACGTCGTTTCCCGCAACAAAGTGGTATCAACATGAAAGACCCCAAATTCCTATACATGAGCTATTGACTCACTCATTCAAAGTATAATTATTTATCAAACATTGTGGCAAAAGGATAACTTTCCCATAAGAAGCAATTGTTCTTGTGGCGACTATCTTTTTCCTAAATCGTCTGTTGCATAGGCCTCAGAAACCGTCTCTAATAGGGAAAGGGTTTAGCAGAAATGTGACCCCTTACATAATTTGTTCCAGTCATATTGACTGGTTGAAAAAGGCAGTCGCCAGGTGGCATCAGAAAAGGGCTGATCTATTTGCTTCTTTGCCATAATGCAGGTGATCGATTACGGATTGTCTTGGCCCTCATGTTTTAACCTCGTTCATTATAAATGTATTCCTTGATTGTCTGAAAGTCTTTACTTTATTATTTTCTGTTCAAATAACAGACAACATCAATATGAATTCCAAATATGTTTTAATAATGCAAGAAACATGACATTAACATTATTATTGTCTAGTCAATTACTTATAAATCCTTTTTTATGGCCAAAGTATGCTCTTTAATTTTTGTCTATAATTATCTTGCGTATTTTTTTTCGTAAATAGGTAGCACCTATAGATATATTAATTTTACAGTCATTGATTTTTGTTTTTCGTTATATTGGGGTTTTCTGCCATTTTCAACATTATTTCGGTTATATCACGACGACGGTGCACTTATTTATGATCCCTGTGTAAACAAACCAGTACTAGACTATAAAAAGTTCCTTGCCCAATGACATTCCACCATGACTGGGGATCGAACCAAGGACGCCCGGTTCCAAATCCCCGACGCGTACCACTCTGTCTCGAAGGATTCCGATACAAGGATTGAAAAAGATTTTGAAATCACTCTCTATGTCTGCTTCCTGACTATCAATAACAAATGACGTCGAGTGATATGTGATGTGCCGAATTTTGATATCGCTTTCAATGGAACCAAACCTTGAACATTTGGATCAGGAAACCGGCTCTCTACCTCTAGGGTTATATCCAACAAGAGTGCCGCGGAGCGAACGACAACGCACGTCCGTTTTTTCTAGGTCGAAAAAGGGACATTACTGAATAATCATTAACGTCAGAGTTATGTGACTTGGTATAGACATGCGTATTGTTCCTAGGAACATCTGTACCAATTTTCATTTGAAAATGTTGAACGATTTTTGAGTTTAAAGTTGACGCCGAAGCCAAGGGTATCACAAGAGACAGATGATCCAGTTTGTTTGATACGTTTTATAGCGTACAAACTGTACACTCAAAGACACACCATACTGATACTACGATTTAGATAACCAAAATAACGTCACCAATTGTTGCTACAGAACAGAACATACATTTCATATTGGACCAGGAGTTTCTCGTCTATTCATGAGTACAACTTTTCTAGAGGTCAAACAAATTTCTAAATTAAATATGCATGTTTATACACAAATAAAATATAGATTATAAGAACGATGATAATATTAATGTCCATAAATATACAACATTTATAAGTGCCAGAGAGTATACATTAATATATTACGAATATATTAGTTTTTTATCGCAAGAGCGCATTTAATGAAAACATAATTGATTATTGATTTGAGAAAAGAACATAACCATTAACCCTTTCTCAAATACAGCAAATCTGCAGCAGACCAATATGACGACAATTGATAAAACGTATGGAAAATCTCTATAAATGAAGGTATAATTACTGAAGATAGTTGAAACATTATGGCTAAAGGAGAAATTGCTCGTTTTGAGCCCTTTTTGAGCAATTTCTTCCTTTGTCAAAATATTTTCAAATGTTCTCTGCTGCAGAAGCGTCTGTATGACGGAAAGGGTAACAGATAAATAACCTACCACCACAGCACAAAGCAAGTGAATGTAACGAAGGCACAAGCGATGTTTTCGAGACACCTTCCTGGAACTCTCTAAGTAAAGCAAGGTATATAACTCCATACATGTACGTCGTCCCTATATATATAAGAAGTCCCGTGTACGATGATATTAAAACCAACCATGCGTAGCCACCATCAATATTCCTTTTCCGAACAACTCGTTCGACTTTCGTTTGTGTTGGCATTACTGAGGTTTACGTCGGAAAACACCTCGAAGATATCGTTCATAAACGCGCTGTTGCGTTCAAACAAATGGTATCCACAAATCCCTCTCTTCTGATAAGCGCTCTTAAACACCGTGAGCCACCAAACTGATGCACTGAACGTATATTATGGCTGTATATATGCGTCAATAAGTATGTGTATATGATGCATATTTAACTGTTTTCATCAGAGCATGAAAACAGATAAACCCTTACTATAGTAAATTAGTATGAGTGGCGTGTGCAAACAATGGCGACTTGCAGTGTAGTCTGGTAATAGGCTTATTATACGAAAAAAAACAACAGAAATGGGTTTTTTCGTTCATAGGTAACAGGTGTGAGATTATTTTTTTTTCAATGAAACTGAGATGAAACTGGCCAAATCCATGGGGGCTGCCATTTGGGGTATGTATAAAATGAGACGGGAAAACAACCGGATTGAAAATTATTGTCGTCTTTTTAATCTTTTCTTTAATCAATATTTTGGGTATGTATAAAATGAAACGAAAAGCACGGATTGAAAATTATTGTCGTCTTTTTAATCATTTTTTTTAAATAGATATTTAACAGCATTAAAGTGCTGTGTTATTGTGGGAATTAAAACATTTGACGATTTGCATGTACATGAAACAACAAAGACGACTAGCATGTACCGATAATGGCGGCTGGCAGAGTGTTGTTTGTTTTCCGGCATATTAAAGCAAAAAAGAACGTCTTGAATGTACCAACAATGACGACTTGTAGTGTAGTCTGGTACTCGGCATTGTAAAGTAAATTAGAACGTGTAACACGAACCAACATTGCCGTCTTGCAGTGTAGTCTTGTAACCGGAATAATGTGAAGAAAATTAATACGTATAGCATGTATGGTAACACCACAACGGAATTGGTAGTCCATTTTGAAATGTTGAAATGTTAAAGTAGCACTTCTCTTGCACTGTTCCATTGAGATAACAAATCAAAGAGGTATACACAAAACATTTACTTTCAGTTTAAGAAATCAAGTTTCATTTATGTACTTTTATTTGTATATATTGCAGGATTAATTTGAACTGTGGCATGCCTAGAAGGTCGTGGTTGATGCAGTTCGGCGAAGGATTCGAACCAGAATTGTTCACCGTAGATGTCTACGACTGCAAAGGGCGAAACAGTTTGACTTAATTTTGCTAACATTTGAGCACAGTGAATGAACTATTAAAACCAGGAGTCAGAAAGGATCCTTACTCTGTGGATAAAGATCCACAGATGTAAGAATACACCCATCTTTACTATATATGTAATTGCCCACAAAAGTGTCACTCCATGTACCAACAATGTCGCCTTGCCGTGTTGTCTGGTAGCTGGTAAGCTTGGTCGAATTAGTACTCTTGCATGTACCATCAACGTCGCCTTGCCGCGTTGTCTGGTACCTAGTAAGCTTGATCGAATTAGTACTCTTGCATGTACCATCAATGTCGCCTTGCCGTGTAGTCTGGTAGCTGGTAAGCTTGATCGAATTAGTACTTTTGCATGTACCAACAATGTCACCTTGTCGTGTTGTCTGGTAGCTGGTAAGCTTGGTCGAATTAGTACTCTTGCATGTACCAACAACGTCGCCTTGCCGCGTTGTCTGGTACCTAGTAAGCTTGATCGAATTACTCTAGCATGTACCAACAATGATAACCTGCAGTGAAGTCTGATATCTGGCGTGCTATAGTAAATTGATATGTCTGGCATACACCAACAATAAGCCATAGTCGTGCAGTCTGTTACAGGGTGTGCTATAGCATATAAGTACTTCTTGGGTGAGCCGACAATGACAACTTGCAGCGTGGTCTTGTTCCCGGCATACTATATTAACTAAGTACCTCTGGCATGTACGATTACCTTTGACTTGTAATGTAGTCTGGTACTATTTAACAGTGTTCGTAAACTGAGCCGTCCCGCGATAAATACCAAATTGTAGGACTCTGTGTAAAGTATTGACCCGGATCAGCCTAAGCATGTCGGGCAGGCTAACTCGGGTAGACACTTTTCACCTTTTGTGGATTTTCTTATTTAGGAATTCTTACTCTATTCCTCTATCCCCCTGAGACGGAATGTGTGGGCGCGGATCAGTCTGCGCGTACGTACTGCGCCGGCTAACAAACTTCAAACTTTAAATAGATCAAAGCTTCTTGTCCTCGGCCTCACGCTGGCTCTCAAATTGTTTCAAAGTGACTTACTTGAATTCTACATTTAGCCAAAGTGCAGGAAAGACAGCCGAATCTCATACAATAAACTAGTTGCATCGTAGAAGTTATGGTACATTAGGGTTTCGTTGATCAGAATAACAATGATTTCGGGGCAGGGTCGATTTACGACAGATGCACCGGTGTCGGGTTAAACGTTTGGGTGCTACTGATACCGTCCACCCAAACCGCAGCAATATGATTGTTAAATTGTTGAAGCAGTCTTAAACACCATTTAAATAAAGAAAAGATGATATAGCACACCAACTATTTAATTAATCAATTAAGCCTTTCCCACATATAGACGCTTTCTGACGCCTCTGCAGCAGACGACATTTGAAAACATGATGACATAAGGGGAAATTGCAGAGACTGAGCAATTTTCCCAATATGTGACAATGTTTTCAACTCTATAAACAAATTATCTTTCAATTTGTTTCAAAGTCGTCCGCTGCAGAACAGCGGCATGTATGTGTGTGTGAAAGGGTTAAGTCCGCCATTCTAGTGTCTATGACTTATACCTTCTGGTTATTTAAAAAGAAATAATGTCAGCATTGCATTGCCTTGTTTGAAATCAATTGGAAAATTGGTTAACATCAATGTTCTTATATGGTTTTTTTATGTTCCATAATTGTACCAGTTATTACCATCCCATGTGGGCTCGGATAGATCGTCAGAGATCGGTATTGTTTGTGAGCTTTTAGGCCATTTCCGCCGGAAATGATTAACAAGTCCCCAATAAAACCGACCACTTACGACTTCGGACGGAAATCGCCGAACCTATATCCTGTTTATAAAATAGTAAAAATACCATCTCGTCGGAAACTCACCGAGACGATTCTGGCTGTTATACCTCAATACCAATTTGTTCAGATAATCAATTAAACTTGTTAACCTTTCGTTCATTTAAAAGAAATTGTTTGAACCCATGACCCTAATTTAGAAAACCTCAGAGTATCACAACAGTACCGATCCATTAAACAGAATAGTTAAATTTCTATATTCTGATTTTCAGGGACGCTAATGCTTCTCGGTGCTTTACTCGGATATGCATCTCTTCGGCTGGAAGGACAAAACACACTCAATGTTGAGGCGGTGATTACTTTGGAAGTTAAAGAAGAAGCAACAAGTGCACTTTGTGATACAACTACACAGACCTGAAACATTGTTATCTATCAATACTCTTTCGAACACATTCATAAAGTTTCGATACATTGTACATTAGAAATACTCGTCAAACAATTATTTATTGAAACATTGTAATATACATGTCTACGCTTACTCGTCCAAGACTTGTACGAGGTAAGATCATAAATAAGTGACAATTACAAATATTTAACGAAAGTAGTTAGGCTACAGACCCATAGCACAAAGCATTCGATTTAACTAACATTATTAAGCTGAGAACGATGTCGTTATCCATTTTTCATTAACATATATATATATATATATATATGCAATATGACATCAGGAATAATAACATCAGAATTGTCACTTTTCTGAAGCAATACATTAAAGTTAGCAATGTTCGTGTCGTGTGTATACATGTGACAGTTGAATTAATGAGAGACATTGTTTACTTCATATATTCATTTATATGTGTCGTTCGATGTAAGATCATAAATTATTGAGACATTATAAACAACAAGGTCTTGTCCGAGGACAGATCACAGATTATTGAGACATCGTTAGCTGTACATATTCGCTAGAGATCAGATATAACAATATTGCGACATTGTGACAACACAAACCCGTCCAAGGACAGATTGTAAGCTATAATTACTCGTTAGAGGTCAGGTATTACAATATTGAGACATTGTTGACTACAAATGCTCGTTTAAGAACTTATCACATTAAGATTAATATTAAGATAGTGTAAACAACAAATAATTATTCGAATAAGCTTCAAATATAGTTTAGAAAAATTGTTTTACTTCAAAGACACAAAAAAACGTTCGATGACAGGTATAACAGTATTGAGACAGTGTAAACTACACATACTCACCCAATGACTCTTAATACATTATACAGACATCATTTAACACAAATATTCGCCAGAGGACAGATGATACTAATATTGTAACATTGTAAACTGCAAATACTCGTCCGAGAAATTTCCAAACAGTATTGAGGTGGCTTTAAAATCAATAAACTGCTTGAGCCGTTCCACGAGATAACCACCATTATGACTCTGCGTAATTTGTCGACCCAGATTAGCTAATCCGGATCGACACATTCCGTCTCAGTGGGATATATTTATAGAGTAATGATTCCTGAAACAGAAAATCCACGGGAGGCCATAAATGTCCGAGCTGCTTAGCAAAGCACGGCATGCTTAGGCTGATCCGGGTCAATACTTTACGCAGAGTCCAAAATGTTGGTGTTCTCGTGGAATGGCTCATTTATCAATGTCCTTGTCGTTTCTACATATATTCATTAGAGGACATACTATACCGTTAACTACAGATACCTGTCAAAACAAATATGATAAACTATTAAGAACAATTGTCAACTACAAAGACTCGTTTCGATGACAGATTTTACAATATTGAGACATTGTTAACAACAAATACTTGTCAGAGTTTATAAATTATTTATAAAAAAATGTTAGCAACGAAGACTTGTTCGATGACAGATATAGCAAGCTTGAGACAATATTCAGACAATTTTACTTCAAAAAAGGCGTCAGAAACAAAAAGTTCGTAAATTATTTAGAAAACGTGTTAACAACGAAGACAGATATAACAACCTTGAGACAGTATTCAGACAATTTTACTACAAAAAGACGTCAGAAAAAAGTTATTAAATTATTCTGAAAAGTGTTAAATACAAAAACCTGTTCGATGACATATATAACAACCTTGGGACAATATTGAGACAATTTGTACTACAAATACTCGTCCGAACAAACTTAATACAGTATTCAGAAAAAGTGTCAACTTCATAGACTCTGTAGATATTACACTATTGAGGCAATATTGAGACAATGTAAACTACAAAAACTCGTTCAAGAAAATTCCTTTCAGTATTGCCATATTGTAACTACTCACCCGACATCATCTAATAAATTATGGAGGCTACATTAAATCTTTAAACAAGCACCAGCAGGTTGACAGTCCTACGTTAATATTATTTGTAATAATATAGACATATGGTGCATTTTCCGAATGTCTAATATTGAACACTTTGTTCAGGAAATACACATTTCATACACTCAAAACGGAAAATCATTACAAAACGGGAAAGGCAGAGTTCAGAATGCTCAAATTGAGCCATATGATCTCTCATTTCACACACTGTAAATGGTGTCCCAATTCACCCGTAACTAATAAGTGATGAATTTATGTCACTTAATGTTTTGAATGTATAGGGGTAGGAAAATTCTTGTGGAGCAAAGTGTTTATTTAAGTTATGTGTGAATTACGTTTACATTTACGGAAGATTTCTGATTGCTCATTACGTGCAATCTAAACTCTTCCAACGATGTTTTCAAATGCCTGCTCTACATTGGCTGCAGGGAAATGCAGTATTATGGAGCAAATGGTTAATATTACCTTCTCGTATTCTCCGAATATGACCTTTGAAGGCTCAGCCGAGAAATATCAAAACGGGTGCATATTTTCAAAACATTTAAAACAGTTCAGAAACTACTAGCCCTGTTTTGAAACATTTTCATAGTTTGCTTAATCTGTTGGGATTCATTAAAACATGGCTTTCAGGACTATTTCCATGTATCGCTATTGTTCCTTGGATGGTCCCCTTTCAAATGTATGCCAAGAAGTGGATTGTATACAATGCATAACTTAGTTGCTAAGGTAAATATCGCAAAATAAATATACAAAGTGGCTTTTCGGAAACTACTGGTGCATTGTAAATTTCCCCGAAATGTTCCTTCTTTGTTCATCTAACAAGATTGCTCGTGCTGGTGCGAATTCTCCAAAAACAAAACTGTGGAGTTGGGGCTGGTTTTTCTCTAGTGCTATAGTGCTATAGAAAAATATACTTGTCTGAATACAGTAACTGTACGCTATTCAAAATTGTCTACTAAGGGTTCAGAATGCTCTTATCTTTCTAAACTCTTTACTTCACTATTTTCCACTCTGTCCGTAAAACTGGACCCAATCAATCCGTAACAGATACATGATGAATTAATGCTTTCAATGTGTAGGAGTAACACATGCTTATTGAGAGCAGCATATTACTTTTTGTGAAACTTCTTATTTTTCATTAATTCACCTTGCCCTGTAACTAGTTGTAAGTAATAGTGTATGTCATTGTCTTTTAATGTGTTCATTATGTTGATGGTGGATCCAATTGCATACATATTTTCTTGTTTGCCCAATACTACGCAAAATTACACTTATCACTTTCAACCACAACTGTGGTCATCCTTAAGCAAGAAATTATGTAATAAATATGCTAGTGTTATACTACTGTAACCTAAGTTTGTTTAGATCACCTGAGCCAAAGGCTGCAAGTCGATATAACTTGGCATATATGTTCCTTGCATGGCCCCACTTTTACAGTTGATCACATAATTCCATTCAGTATTCAACTTGTTGCCATGGCGACAAAAAAGAAAAAATATTAACTTCTTCGTGTCAGAAATCTACTGGCCCAGCCGGATTTCAAAATAATTTCTCTGAAATGTTCCCTGACTGAACCTCTTTGAAACTCCACCAAGTTTTCTCGAGTGGGTGCAATTTGTAAAACACACATAAACTACTTAATGGAAGTTGATTTAACATTGACATAATTCTCAATACAGCAGCTTTTCCACATAGACTGTTAGTCCTTTGGTGGAAGACGAATGACGCTTGTCGCATTGACTTTTATCAAACGTCGGAAAGAATGTTTGCCGAGCTGGGGTTCGAACTCACAAGCCCTGGATTGACAGCCAGGGTCGCTACCGACTGAGCTACCTGTTCACATGGACGGCCTCAAGTGTTTAAGAGCCACGTCAAACATAACGCACCTTTCATTATTCTGTGTCCAGCAACAATCCGGATCAGACTTTGCCTCCGAGCAGTGTAATCTGGTTATAAGCTTTACTCCATCAAGAAGTCGGGCGTGTGCGAATTTTAAAAGTATATTGGGAAAGGTTTAGACCATAACCCACTTATCCAAGTATACATACACTCAAGAACATTCCTGCCATAAAGTAAGAGTCGGCCGACGATCATTTTACGTGTGACCTGTCTGAAGTTAGGATAATATGCATATGGTCAAGACCTAATGACACGTCAGGGCAGGGTATAATACGGACCACTTCATAATCCTTATCAGACCACTTCGGGGTAGGGGATAATATGGACCGCTTCATATTCCTTATGGAACCAATTCTTATTCCCTACACGGACCGTTTCAGGTTAGGTGTAATATGGACCGCTTCATATTCCTTATTGGACCAATTCTTATTCCCTACACGGACCGTTTCAGGTTGGGTGTAATATGGACCACTTCATATTCCTTATCGAACCAATTCTTATTCCCTACACGGACCGTTTCAGGTTGGGTGTAATATGGATCACGTCATATTCCTTACACGGACTACGTCAGGGCAGTATGGACCAGTTCATATTCCCTACACAAACCGTTTTATATTCTTTACACGGACTACGTTAGGGCAGGGTGTAATACGGATCACTTCATATTCCTTACACGGACCACTTCATATTCTTTACACGGACTACGTTAGTGCAGGGTGTAATACGGACCACTTCATATTCCCTACACGGACCGTTTCATATTCTTTACACGGACTACGTTAGGGCAGGGTGTAATACGGACCACTTCATATTCCCTACACGGACCGTTTCATATTCTTTACACGGACTACGTTAGGGCAGGGTGTAATACGGACCACTTCATATTCCCTACACGGACCGTTTCATATTCTTTACACGGGCAACGTCAGGGCAGGGTGCAATACGGACCACTTCATATTCCGTTATGCCGTAGTCAGACACACACATACGGAATCTGCGGATGCTACGGATGGCTCGTCCGTATCTATCCTTTATATCCTTAATGGTCTGTATCGCATCCGCAGAGTCCGTAACTGTCCGTATCGTATCCGCAGGATGGAGACAATTATCCGTATCTACTCCGTATCTTAACCTATCATTTCCGCGGCCCAACCCCAAGTTGTGGACTGATACGAGTAGTATAGGGGCCGGTTTGGTTACAAACAAAGATGACGTAATCGGCGGCCATTTTGTTGACCTAGTTACTATTTATAGTATCTCATTTGCATATAAGGATTGACACGAGTGAGGACTCCATTTTGTAGTTATACAAGGACTGCGCATGTCCATTTTGAATGATAGTTCTATATTTAGAATGACATCATGGGTCTATATTTAGAAAGTGTTGGAGCTGGCGGAGAAATTCGACCTACCCTTTGCTTTATTGTGGGAATCCATACGTGACGATATATCCCTTTAGTATAGTCGGCACATAGTCAAACATGTATGGCAATAAATGTAACGTCTTACCTCGAGAACGTCCAGAGTTCAAATGACAGAGGTCCCGATCTATTTTTAGTTTCGTTATTTCACAACCACTATCGGATATTTCATCAGACCAGGTGTCCGAACAATAGCCTATTGAAAATGAATCTCATTTTAAGGCGCCATACTGTCTGCGTCTATTTATTTAAGGCCGGAAACATGAACAATGCCCAATTGAAATATCAATATCAATCTCCTTTGAAGGCGACATACTGTCCTACGACTAAAGGTTCTCTAGTTATCGCCGTTTTAAATTATTGCTTAAAAGTGCGTCAAAAGTCTTCTTAATACGTAAATGTCTATATCTCCATTATCTTTTGACCGATTGTAGACGTGTTTGGACTCATTGAAAAGGGTTTCGGATTTTCTATCGATTGAGATGATCAAACCGGAAGTGACGTCATTATTTATTAAAATCATCAGATTTCTGATATTTTTTTTTATATTTACAAATATCATTACGTTTACACTACATTAATTTATTGATAGTTGTTGACCTGAATATTGACAGAGTTTCGAACTCATAACCCTCATCGTATTGCTCCCAGGTGTGTTAGCATTAACCCATTATCAGAGTCACCAGATTATGTTCATTTGGTGACGGAAGTACGGACAAAGACCTTTTGAAATGCTAAACACGATATATCCCTTTTGTATATCATATAGTCGAGTCGAAGCACGCAGTCAAACATGTATGGCAATAAATTTAACGTCTTACCTCTAGAACGTCCAGAGTTCAAATGAGAGAGATCCCGATCTATTTTTAGATTCGATATTTCACCATCGCTATCGGATATTTCATCAGACCAGGTGTGAGAACAATATAGCATTGAAATGTCAAAGAAAACGTGGACAATTGATGAATAGACTACTTTAAACCAAACGGCGCCACAGTGTCTGAAGAACACCTGCACGTTAACACTTGCCTGAGAATAACCCTTTACACTGCTGTTTAAAAGTTTATCCTTCATGATGAAAACTATTATTATGACTATACAAGCACTTGAAAAGTGTCAGTGAAGTTATACACGACTTTACCAATTTGATCATATTTCAAATATAGAGGGAAAAGGAGCCCATTAAAAGCGCCAAATCAGTTTTTGTTAATTTGTATCACTATTTACCCTTTAACTTTTTCTCTTTATGCTACCAAAGGAGAGAAGACACAAAAAGCTTTAATTTAAACCAAAGTTTGTCGCTATCCCGGTGCACCACTATCCGGTGCACCAATAACCAATACCCGGTGCACCAAGCTCCCGGTGCACCGGTGCACCAAGCTCCCGGTGCACCAATATCCGGTGCACCAAACCTCGGGTTAAGAGTTCGAGAGAAGATTATAAGGGAAGAACACCATCAAGAAAGATACTAACAATGGATTCAATAACGTGCTCTCAATGTGCTGATACATTTGCTAGTCTATATAGTAGAATGCGTCATATGCAGCGAAGGCACGCTTCGTCGGACAGTAAACCGTTTTATTTGAGCACAACAACACAAAGAGCTACAGAAATGGGCTTCACTGTTTCTTCTGATATTAATAATAAATTAGAAAATACAGACAAGTTGTACCTTAAATTTTTAAAACATCTCAAAACAGTAACTTTGTATTCAAACATCCATTCACGTGTATGGTCAGTGGACCCACCTCCTGCGGGAAGACCTTCTTTGTTACCAAGATACTTAAATCTGACAAGATACAACCAGCTCCACAACGAATAATATGGCTCTATAAAAGATGGCAGCCGTTATACGACGACTTAAAAAGAACCGTGTATCCCAGGGTAGAATTTATACAGGGAATTCCTCACAACCTAGAGGATGACGCTTATTTAAACCCCAATATGACCAATCTTATTATTTTGGACGATCTCATGTCAACGACCAACAAAGACCCGAGGATTACGGACCTATTTACGGAGGGGTCACACCATAGAAATCTCTCAATCATGGCACTGAATCAAAATCTATACTTTATTAAAGATCCAACTCAGAGAAGAAATTGCCATTATTTAGTCTTATTCAAAAATCCAATCGACCAACAACCTGTAATGACCTTAGCGCGACAAATGTATCCTGGAAAGGCGGGTTATTTAATGAGTCGTTTTCAAGAAGCTACGAAACAACCGTACGGTTACCTTCTTGTCGATTTGAAACCAGACACTCCAGAAGCTAATCGTTTAAAAGATCCGATTCACAATAATCCGTCTGAACCGTCCTATATTATAAGAGAACCAAATCTAAACATTCCTATAAGGGATACCCCGGTAGAGTACATAGAGAGTGATTCCAGCCTCGAGTCTAAAACCAGTCTAGACATGCCCGTTTGCGACGATTGCGGTATCGTGTTTGGTGACGTTCATTCTTTACAAAATCACGTCAAACGATGGTGCAATAAGCGTTCTTCCTCAGAAGATCACGCGGAAACGCCTCCATTAAAACGGTGGATATCCTATGACCAGAGCGAAGAAGATGTAAAAGATAAAGTCAGCGAAGAACACAAAGTGTTTGGAGTCATGTACCGTAAAGCTTCGAACAATAATGAAAAATCTTGGTGGAAAAAAGTGGAAAAGTATGAGCGAGATGGAATGTCCAATGACGAGGCCAAGAAAAAGGCAGACTCAAAAATAGTAGCGGAAGATATAACACATGTCTTACGTATGTATAGCCAACTGCTTCTCCACACATTCCAATTAGAACACGGAGTCATTCACCAACGTGTCATGGAAGATGTACACGAACTCGTGTCCGAGGGAATGATACTAGAACAGGCCATACAGTCGGCCATTAAGAAACACCGTTATTTAATAGAAGGTATAGTGAAGTCTGAGAACGACGACGTTAGCGACGACGGTAGCGACGACAGTGATGGTGAAGAAATGCTATAAGGGGAGGAAAGTTACAGCTAATAGATAAAGATAAAACTATCACTCGCTGTGTACTTTACTACCGTCGACTTTGGACAAAGTAGAAATGTGGACACGACATTTTCAGCGGATGGCTGAAGGGAAACTGAAACCTAATCATAAAGGACAATACGTCGTGGAAAAAATTCAGATGGGTGGGGAGATGAAAGAACCTACCATTAACTTTGTGACGCCCATGGCTCACGCTGTCGAACAAGCCAAGTCAGAGGTAGCCAGGAAAAGAAAACATATCCGGATTGAAAATGCGAAAAACGGGTATCGAATGCACGGACCTCCGGGACTACGTGACTAAATTATCGGAAAGAAAATGCCGGGGGAGCCCTAAATTAAACACGTTTACAACATAACGGAACGGTGGACAGTTATTCATAGACGTCATGGATGGAGAATGAGACGAATTGACAATGATTTTCATACTGTAATGAATCGTGATTTGTAAATAATGTGTTCAATAAATAGTGTAAGTTATTTTGATTCTGCGAACTACAATACTTGTTTATATAATAAAATTGTAGAAATTGTATTCATGTCTTTGTTTTTCTTTTACCCATTGCGCTGCTTATTTAAAGTACAATGTCATGAAAACATTGATCGGTTATCTTTCAAATTCGAATATATCCGTATCTCGATGAGCGCTTTCGAATGATATACAAATTGTAAACATCGGTTCAGAACTAAGGAAGATATGACCATTGTAACATATAATGACGTCACTTCCGGTTTACAGACAGACCAAACTTCGGGTTTGACCTCCTCAATCGATAGAGTTTACGAAACCCTTTTCAACGAGTCCAAACACGACTACATTCGGACAAGAAATAAAGGAGTTATCGTCATTTACGCATTGAGAAGACTTTTGACGCACTTTGAAACAAACACATATTTAAAACGACGATAACTAGAGAACCAATATTCGTAGGACCATAATTTTTTCATATATGAAAAGGGCGCAACGAGATTCCAATGGTATATCAAACTTGAGGATCGGGGCAAGTTCATTTTGGGGGTTTAAAAATCTCTCATATTACATAACTCGAAAACGGTAAACAATTATAGCGACAAACTTTGGTTTAAATGAAAGCTTTTGGTGACCTCTATCATTTGGTAGCATAAAGAGAAAAAGTTAAACCGTAAATAGTGATACAAATTAGCAAAAACTGATTTGACGCTTTTAATGGGCTCCTTTTCCCTCTATATTTGAAATATGATCAATTTCGTAAAGTCGTGTATAACTTCACTGACACTTTTCAAGTGCAAATTCAAACATAATAATAACTTTCATCATGAAGGATAAACTCTTGAACAGCAGTGTAAAGGGTTATTCTCAGGCAAGTTAAAACGTGCAGGTGTTCTTCAGACACTGTGGCGCCGTTTGGTTTAAAGCAGTCTATTCATCCATTGTCCACGTTTTCTTTGACATTTCAATGCTCTATTGTTCTCACACCTGGTCTGATGAAATATCCGATAGCGATGGTGAAATACCGAGTCTAAAAATAGATCGGGACCTCTGTCATTTGAACTCAGGACGTTCAAGAGGTAAGACGTTAAATTTATTGCCATACATGTTTGACTGCGTGCCGACTATACTAAAGGGATATATCGTGTTGTATGGATGTTTCAGTTTCCCTGTAGCAAAGGTTAGGTCGAATTTCCCCGCCAGCTCCAACACTTTCTAAATATAGACTCATGATGTCATTCTAAATATAGAACTATTAGAAATATCTATTTATAGTACATGACACATAATCTATTTATAAAAATATGGTGAAATACCGAGTCTAAAAATAGAGCGGGATCTCTGTCATTTGAACTGTGGACACTCTAGAGGTAAGACGTTACATTTATTGCCATACATGTTTGACTATGTGCCGACTATACTAAAGGGATATATCGGGTCGTATGGATTCCCACAAAACAATGTAGCAAAGAGTAGGTCGAATTTCCCCGCCATTATTTTCGATGGTTCCAACAACATACCCTCTAGAATCTATTGGTAGAAGGCTAGAGACAAATCGTTGGTGGTCTCGCCCGAAGGGTGCTACTGAAACACTTGCTCCATTGTTAAAGCTTTCTAAATATAGACCTATGATTTCATTCTAAATATAGACCTATGATATCATTCAAAATGGCCGCCACACGTGCGCAGTCATTGTATATAAATAACTACAAAATGGAGTCCTCTCTTGTGTCAATCCTTATATGCAAATGAGATACTATAAATAGTAACTAGGTCAACAAATGGCCGCCGATTACATCATCTTTGTTTACACTCAAAGAGCTGCCTATACTACTGATACGGTTAATTACGGGTCTCGTTCTGCGTATTGTTACGGACTGTTACCTACAGAAACGCTTTGGTACAGACATTTCTCTTTTTGCTACAAGAATTTAAAAAGTCGTCTGCTGCAGGAGCGTACGAAAGCGTCTGTATGTGGGAAAGGGTAATGGACGTATGTTTACTAAATATGATAGACGAATGATGAACGATGTAGAACGGAATTAGACTGCACGCATCAGCACGCTTATCTTGGTCTACGTTGTACGCAAACGTAATTTAACAATTTCCCACATACACATGACTTTTATTTCATCTAGGCAAATTTATCGAAAATCTCTGTAAATGAAACTTTAAGCATTGAAAAGAGTACAAAACGGTGTGGCAAACGGAGACATTGCTCATTATTAGTCGTCTGCTGCAAAGGCGTCAGAAAGCCAATGTATATATTTGAAAGGGTCAACATGTAACACAATGAGGTTAGAGATATACACGTGAGGCGAGCGGTATAGCCAATATATATATATAGAGAGAGAGACAGAGAGAGAGAGAGAGAGAGAGAGAGAGAGAGAGAGAGAGAGAGAGAGAGAGAGAGAGAGAGAGAGAGAGAGAGAGAGAGAGAGAGAGAGAGGAGAGAGAGAGAGAGAGAGAGAGAGAGAGAGGAGAGAGAGAGAGAGAGACAGACAGACAGACAGACAGACAGACAGACAGACAGACAGAGAGACAGAGAGAGAGACAGAGAGACAGAGAGAGAGAGAGGCGAGAGACAGACAGACAGACAGACAGACAGACAGACAGACACAGAGAGAGACAGAGAGAGAGAGACAGAGACAGAGAGAGACAGAGACAGAGACAGAGACAGAGACAGAGACA